>CATIWC010001816.1:0-360004 GCA_948472305.1 Vicia faba | reverse complement strand
TGACCTATAATTTGAATACAAAAACAAGACCTGTTTATTTGAATACAAAAATCTTAACCTATAATTTGAATGCAAAAATAGAACATGACATTTGAATGAAAAAACAAAACATGGCATTATGATAGAAACTACAAGACCTGTTTTTAGTTTTAGCAGTAGCATGGCCTATTTTATAGCATGTACATAAAATGACATTGTGATATAAACATTGTCATAGAATTTATCCTTAGAAACATGAATAGAACATAGCATTGTCATAGAATTTATCCTTAGCATTAACGTTGAAATTGCCGTTAATATTACATAAAAAAGTAGTCACACATTATGAAAAGTTCACTGACCCTCCTATCCATTTTCTTTCAACACTAACCCATTATTAAAGTTTTTAAGATGTAATATTATTTAAAATATAAACACTAAACACATTTGTTAAAAACTCAATGTGGGACTTTATTCAAGTGGGACGTTATTGACAAACAAAAGTGACACTTCACCGGCAACCTTTGTTCAATTTCTTCCATATCCAACAAGTTTATCAACTTATTCCAAGAACTTCTTCCTTTCTTTTAGTTCTTTTATTTCTCTATAGTTGACTAATGCTAATGTTAAGTATTGAGTTTTGCAGAGACAAGCAGATGTGAACTCACTGATGCTGATACTGGCATTGTTATGCCTTTTGCTTCCAATGTTATTCACATATAGTGTTACATCACCGGATTCGAAGCTGAAGATGTATGTTTTCTTAATTGAATCATATATGAAAATGTTGAATTGTTGATTGTTGTAATTATAGTTTATTAAAAGGATTTATAAAACGGATACATTGTTGAGCAGGGAGGCCGAAGAGGCTGTGATTGGATTTTGGAGTGGATTTGGTTGGTTGGCTGGCTGGAATGACTGTGTTCACTGATGTATTGTCTGTTTTTATACTAGTTATAAATCATTTTGCTAAGATTATACAAAGGTTTTACTGGAATGAGCTTAAAACACTATAGATTTGTCAAACTATTTTTATAAATTCTTTGGAACACTAAAAATGTGTTTATTTCAAGTCCAAATAAGTTAGAAATAAGCATTTTCTAACACTAGAAAAAAGTTAGAAATATGTGAGAGAAAATGAGAGCAAAGGAGGGAGTGCTTTGAAAACTCTTACTTGAAAAGGAATGAGGAAATTCTTGTGGATAATGTCCCACATTGAGTGTTTAACAAATATTTTTAGAGTTTATATAGCTCAAATAATGGATTAGTGTTAAGAGGAAATGATTAAGAGGTCCAATAGACTATTCGTAATTTTAATTTCTAATTAATTAATTTTTTAAAAAATTAATTAAAAGTTATGAATATCAATTTATTATATATATACAAAAATATTAAACAATAAATTATCTAGTCATGAGTGAGCTTAAATTCGAGGATCAATTCTGATGTCCAGCCACTATATATTACCACTTTAAACATCAAAAAGGTATCTAAACTTATTTATTTTGCACTCTTGAGCAGTTATTTCTTTTCATAGTTTTAGGAAGAAAATCACTTATAAAAGTGATAGTTTCTCATATTTGTTAAATTGTAATTCAGTGTGTCGAAACTATGTGTTGAAAAGATTTGATTTGATTTGTTTTAGATTTAAATAGATTTGATTTAAGTCTAGAATATATTAGATTTGATTTAGTAACAAAATAGATATTTTGGATTTTGGGCTTAGGGTGTAAGCTCAGTTATAAATAGAGGGGTGACCCTATTTTTGTAAGCAAGTCAAGCAAGTCATTCACAGTATTTTACAGTTGCAAAGTGAATAATAAAGTTTTCACAGTTTTTGAGCAGAGAGAAACTCTGCAGAAATTATTTGTCTTGTCTTCTTTTCTTTGTTTGTCTCATCATTAAATTGTCATTGTGGTAGAAATTCATCATAGAATTTGGTGGATTTCCAACATTTGATATCAAGAGCTTTGTTTCGATTCGAGGAAAGTGTCAATCAAGAACGATTGAAGAATTCACGATGACAAGTTATGGGAATGCAAACTATCCAACAACGCTACCAATTCTGAAAATTGACAACTATGAGAATTGACGCAAACAGATGAAAGTCTTATTCGGGTGTCAAGGTCTTTAGGACCTTGTAAAAGATGGAGTCGAAGCGCTTGGAGAAAACGCTTCAGAAGAAGAAAAGAAGAAATACACAGAATCTGAGAAGCTGAGTTATAAAGCATTATTTATAATTCATCGATGTGTCAGCCCAGATAATTTCGAAAAGGTTAATGATTCAGAATTTGCAAAAGAAGCTTGGGAAATCCTTGAGAAGTCTTTTGGAGGCGCTGAGAAAGTGAAAGAAGTGAGGTTACAAACTCACAAAAGGACGTATGAACTGCTTCAGATGGAAGACAGTGAAAGCATATCTGATTTCTTCACTAGAGTTACAAAACTAGTAAATCAAATCAAGATATGTGGAGAAACATTAAAAACAAAAGCTGTTATTTCGAAGATCTTGAGATCTTTAGCTCCTAAATTCGACCACATAGTGGTGACGATAGCAGAGGGAAAAGACTTGTTGAGATTGACAAAAGAAGAGCTTCAAGGGACGCTTGAATCTCATGAACAAAGAATGAACGAAAGAGCTGCAGGCAAATCGAAGAGTGATGTGGCCTTGCTGGCACATTTAGCAAAAGAGACCAAAGGCAAAGGAAAGTGTTTCGATAGAGATAGAGGTGGCTACAACAAATCGAGTGGTAGAGGAAACCAGATCGAAGGAAACGTGTCGAATTAAAGAAGACCATACCAAGGCAATCAAAGAGGTGGTGTTGTAAATAGAGGAAGAGGTGGTGGTCGAAAACCTGATAAGAGTCACATTCAATGTTACAATTGTCAGAAGTATGATCACTATGCGAGTGATTGTCTAGAAAAACGAAAGAATCAAGAAAGTGATGCAAAGCTTGCAAAACATGAAGAAGAAGAGATGATGCTGATGGTCACAACAAGAGATGAAGATATATTCAAGGACCAATGGTACTTGGATTCAGGATGTTCATCACATATGTCTGGAAGGAAAGACTGATTTGTCAATATAAAGCCCTCAATGAAAAATATGGTAAAATTTGTAAATGACAATACCCTAGCAGCTGAAGGTATTGGTGATGTTATGATTATGAGGAAAGATCGCAAAAGTTCAGTAATCTCCAATGTGTTGTACATACCAGGCATGAAGAGCAATTTGCTCAGTATAGGGCAGTTGATCGAAAAGAATTATAAAGTTTCAATTGAAGATAAGATGATGAGAGTCATTGATGCAAATGGGAGACTAATCTTGAAGGCTCATGTGTCTGAGTCGAACCTTCAAGATTAAACTAAATGTGATGGAGCACAAGTGCCTTTCGACTGCAGCTAGCAGAGATGAATAGATATGGCATTATAGACTAGGCCATCTCAACTTCAGAGACATCAGAGATTTGAAGAGAAGAAATATGGTTTCAGGATTGCCAGAAATCGACATTCCAAACGAGGTATGTGAGGAATGTGTGCAGGCGAAGAAACACAAGAATAGCTTCAGCAAGGATGCAGGAAACAAGTCGAAGGCTATTCTTAAAGTCATATACTCTGATGTATGTGGACCAATCCAGGTGGATTCGATGGGAGGTAACAAATACTTTGTTATATTCATATATGATTTCAGTCGAAAGCTATGGACTTACCTGATCAAGAAGAAAAGTGAAGTGATCGAAGTATTTGCCAAGTTTAAGTCTATGGTCGAAAGACAAAGTGGTCGAAAGCTCAAAGTTTTGAGAACTGATGATGATGGAGAATATGTTTCGAAAGACTTCGACATGTTATGTGAAAAATAAGGGATTGTGCATGAGGTGGTGCCACCCTATACTCCACAACAAAATGTAATTGTAGAAAGGAAGAATTGAACCATCATGAATATGGTACGAAGTATGTTGAAAGGCAAGAATTTACATAAAGAGTTTTGGGGTGAAGTTGTTTCGACTGCAACATACATTTTGAACAGATGTCCCACGAAGAAGCTAGAAGAAATTAATCTAGAAGAATGTTGGTCTGATGTGAAGCCCAACTTGAGTCATCTGAAGGTATTTGGATCTATTGCACATAGACATGTGCCAGATCAGTTGAGAAGAAAACTTGATGACAAGTCAAGTCAAATGATTCTAGTTGGATATCATTCGACATGAGGCTACAAATTGTTCGATCCAGTGAAAAAGCAGATTGTGATCAGCAGGGACGTGATCATAGATGAGTTTAAAGAATGGGATTGGACTGAAAATGTCAAGAAAGATTCAGTGGGAATCCTACTTGAAGAGCCAGAAACTCAAGTCGAAAGAAAAGTTCGACAAGAGGAATCAGCAGATATACCAAGTACAAGCAGACCTCAAAGAACAAGACGCATGCCTGCAAGATTGCAAGATTGTGTGATTACATCAGATGATGTGTGTGATACGGTGGGAGAGCTGACTTGGGATTTGCGTTTGTTTTCGCAAATGTTTCGGTTTAGCAAGAGTCGCCACCGACTTTTTATTTTATCCTAAGGAAAGGTCAAAAAGCACAGGAAAGACCTTTGAGATGTTTTTCTTGGGTTCGGGGAGTAGATTATAGAAAGGGAAGGTATTAGCACCCTTTCTATCCATGGTTATCCATGGGCTCTTAGTTACTTGCTTAGATCACTTGCTTTGCATTTTCAATTGTTTGAAATGGTGCTTTTCAATTGTTTGAAATGGTGCATTGTGTGTGATTTTGGAAAATGTTTTGAAAAGAGGCCATCGTTGTGGCAACCTTTGTAATGATCCTTGTTTGAATGTATACAAAGGTGTTTTTGTCTTTTGAAAAGTTTTCAATGTTTGAAAGTAGGGTTTTGAAATTGTGTGGTGAAGTGTGTTTTGAAAATAGCAAGGATGTTTTTGCAAGCTTGATCAAGTAACTAAGAGTTATCTACCCTATTTTACTCAAAGATTTTTCTTATGTTTTTAACCCTTTTAACAGTGTTGTTTCACCATTGTATTTGGTGAACAACCTTGTGTTAGGATGTTAAACGGGACAGGCGCGGGTCATCGTATAGACCATGATAGCAATAGTGTCAAGTATCTTTGGCAATTTTCTTGAGCGACTTGATCATTTTGTTTAGGCAACTCAGATAGCGTCATCGAGGGGCTATGATCTTTTTGTTTGTTTTTGTTTTGCCAAAGTACTTGACATGCAACCATGGACCATTTTTGAAGGCAACAAGTGGATGAAACTCTAGGGGTGTAAGTGTGCACTGTTTGTTTTTTCATGCATGTTTATCTTGGATTAGGTCAAGCTAGTTGTTGATTTTATTTTGCATACAAACCCTAGGTCTAGGCATGACATAATTGAAAGCTTTTAAATGTGCGAGAATTTAAATGCTACACTATTACAACATGATATAGGGAGGGGGTACAAATTGAATTGGGGATATTTGACGAGGAAATAAATTCTAAGTTATTACAACCATATCGAATGTGCAATGCAATATTTAATATTTAAATAAATACAAAAATATCAAATGGAATGTATTATGCAAAAGATTTTTTTTATGTATGTGAAAAAAAGTATTTTTTAATGTGAAACATAAACAAATAAAAAAGGTCAATTTTTAAGTATTTTTGTTATTTAGGGCAAAACCATAATTTTCAAATAAATAGCAATATTTATTAATTATATACAATAATTATATTAATTTATACAAAAATCAAAGTATATTGTAAAAAAAAGTATTTTTAGTGTCAAATATTAATAAAAATAAAAGTGTATTATTTTTGTATTTTTTATCTTAATTATTTAACTAAATAAAGTATATAAGTATATTTATATATTCATTAAACATATTAAACATATAAAAATAAAATTAATTATTCAAAAAAAAGTGTATATTCAAGAAAATATTTTTAAATACAAATAAATGAAATAAATGAAAATAAATATATCTTTTGTATTATTTTTGAGTTTTGTTTTTAAAAAGAAAATAGTTTATTTATATATATATACTTAATAAAATAAATAAATATCAAATAAAAAAAATATGAGAAATTATTTATGTCATTTTTATATTTCATATGAAAAATAATAAAGTCAGAATAAAAATAAAAATGTCACAAAATAATAAATATCAAATAAATGGGCCAGGGGGGTGCATTCAGTAAATGGAGGGTGCCAAAAGTGAGAAATCCAAGCCCAACCCACATTGCTTCATCCCTGTCCTTGAGACAACAACCAAACACGCGCTTCTTGTTCAAATGCTACATCCTGGAAACGTGACTTTTTGCCAAAACTTACAACATCAAACTTGTAGAGAATTTAAACACGAACCTAACCATATAAAGCATTAAATCTAACTCTCAAAGACCAGAGAGAATTTCTCTGGCCCTAAAATCTGACCTAGCTTTTTTCACATGTTCATGGCTGAAATTCTCCTAGCACACTTAATATAAATGAAAGCTGAGCATATGTATGGCTTCATGACATTGAACACTACATTTTTCATTCACAAACCTAAAGCTAAATGTTCCTAGATAGAGAGATAGGAAGTGATAAAAAACTTGTTTTTGTTGGATTCGAGCAGGGCAATGCAGCAACCTTCAATGGTGTTTGAGCTTATGTTAAGCTTGCCTGAGGTCCAAGGAAGCTTCTTCAATGCTTGGCTTGCTTTGAAACACTTTGAATCGTGCTGTAGAACTCAACCTGCAGAGCTTTGAAATGAAAATGGAAAAGTGTGTTAGAGGTGTTACAACTTGCAATGGATGATCTGGATAGCTCAGGTGGATTGATTGGAAGGTGTTTGAAACTCTTTTGGACAAAACGCACGATAGGAACTGGTTATGGCTTGAAGTTTGCAGAACTTGCCCTGTTTTGCAGCAAAACAGGGATTCTGAGTATGAGAAGGTTTGAGTGATGAATGAGTCGTGCTTCAGGCTTGTTGGGAGGTATGGAAACTGTGTGTAATATTTGCTTAAGCTCTTGTTTACAGATATGAGAGTTTTTCTTTGTTTTGCAAGTTTTCTTCTACTTGAAGCAAGAAAGTGGCAATGATGTTATAGACCTGTACCAGCCTTCCTATCATGCTGCAACTTTGGTTCTTGGTAACTGGAATTAGTGGACTTGATCTTGCCTCAAAGATCTGGCCCCATGTCTCAAAGATTTAGCTTTTGACATAAAGTGACATTAGGCAAAAATGGCAATTTTCCTTTTTCTACTTAAGGTTTAAACTTGTGTATAATGCTCAAATGAACAAAACAAAGGCTTGGACTAATGGATTGGCATTAAATTATGGAGTGCAAGTTGGTTTTGAGGCCTGTAATGTTGAACCAATCTAGCTAGATCAGAATTGCAAGTTGTTATGAACATGTATTGGCCATGGACAAGAGTGAGTTTTTGCCAACTTTGAGAATTCGATTCTCTCTAACCACAAGGGTGTTTGAGGAGTTCTTGGACAATTTGGAAAGCTTGGAACATGTACTACAATCCATATTTGTAATGCAACTTAAAACTCCAAGTGGAACTATGTTAAAAATGGACAAGAAGATGGGTCAAAATTCTGCCTATATTAAGGCAAATTTTCTCTAAGTTAAAAGTTTTAGGTACCCTTGTTCCAAAAATCATAACTTGAGATGCAAGCTTCTTTTGAGAAAACTTTGTGAATAAAAGTTGTAGATTTTGTGATGGACTACAACTTTCATGTTGCAAGTTTTGTTTTAATCCATTTGTATCTTGGTGAAAAAATGGGACAAAGTTAGGAAAAAATAAGAAAATTTCATAACTTAGAAAATTTCTAAGTTATGAAATTTTTCCATTTCAAACCCTAATATGCATTTTTGGGTTTCTTGATGGACAAGTTTCATAATTTGACATGTCTTGATGAAAAATAACTCCTGGCACTTGATTTTGACCAAAAAAGTCAAAGTTTGACTTTTCAGTGTACAGTCAAATTTTGATCAATTGATTGAAAAATTCATCTGTCAACCCTATGCATTTGAGATCTTTTGAACTTGTTGAATGGGTCAAGACAATGTCATTGAGTCCTTGAGTCCATATGTGGGCTTGGTTTGCCATTGGTTAGGTCACACAGTCAAAAATTGCCTTTGTGCAGTCAAATCCCTAAAAATGACCATTTTGCCCTTTTGGTGATCTGATCAAATTTCTTGTGGAATTGTGATCCAAACTTGATCAAATGGTTCATATGAGTTCATAATTTTGATGTGGGTCAAATTTCATGAGGTTTGACTGTCAATTGGCCACAGTTGACTTTTTCCCCAATATAGCTGATTTCTAGGTCAACTGTCCAATTGATTGGGCAAAGATTTGAATCAAGGCTTGAAACTTGGTATGGGCAAACTTGTGAACCCAACATGAATTATGAAAGTCAATTTGAGCCTTGTAGTTCAAAACATCCTTGTGCAAACTCAAACCCTAATTTTGGTCATCAGTGCAAGGAGATGTCTTGAGCAGAGCAAACCCTATCTTGATCTTGAACTCCAAGAGTCTTGTGATGAGAAAATGTTGGTGAAATGAGAGGGAAAATTTTGGGGCACAACAATGTGATAGATGATGAAGGTGAGCTGATACATTATGCTTTCTATGCAGATGTCAAACATGTTAATGCAGTTGAAGCATTGAAGGATTCGAAGTGGGTGAAAGCAATGAACGAATAAGTGAAGTCTATCAAAGACAACAACACTTGGTCACTTGTCGAATTGCCTAAAGGCAAGAAGGAAATTTATGTCAAGTGGGTATACAAAGTGAAAACTAATTCAAAAGGGGAAGTAATTTGATACAAAGCAAGGCTTGTGGCGAAAGAATTTCTACAGAAAGAAGGAATAGATTTCGATGAAGTTTTTGCACCTGTTGCTAGGATCGAAATAATCAGGTTGGTTGTTGGTCTAGCAGAAATAAACAGTTGGCACATATGTCATATGGACGTGAAGTGTGCATTCCTAAATGGACCCTTAGATGAAGAAGTTTATGTTAAACAACCAGTTGGGTTTGTGAAACGTGACGAAGAAAGAAAGGTATGCAGGCTGCATAAAGCCCTGTATGGATTGAAACAAGCTCCAAGAGCTTGGAATAAGAAAATTGATAGTTTCCTAAGAGAGAAGGAATTTTTGAAGTGCACAAATGAACATGGAGTATATGTAAGAAGAAGCAAGAGTGAATTTCTTATACTATGTCTCTATGTAGATGATTTGTTGATAACAGGTAGCTGTAAAAGTGAGATCAAAGACTTCAAAGGTGATCTCAGCAGGGAATTCAAAATGTCTGATTTGGGTGAGATTTCATATTTCCTCGGTATCGAATTCTGCAAGAGCAGTAGAGGTTTGATGATGCATCAAAGAAGATATGCAGGAGAAATTCTCAAGAGGTTTGAGATGGAAGAATGCAACTCAACTTCGACACCTGCAAAACCAAGACTGAAACTGTCTAAGGATGCAGATGAAGATGATGTTGATCCAACCCAATACAAAATACTTATTGGATCATTAAGATATCTTTGTCATACAAGGCCTGACTTAGCATATAGTGTAGGTATGGTAAGTAGATTCATGCAGAAGCCAAAGCTATCACATCTAGCAGCAGTGAAGAGGATACTAAGGTATCTCAAAGGAACTTTCGATTATGGCATTTTGTTTCCTACAACTGATAAAGGAAAAGAATGCAAGTTAGTGGGATACACTGATTCGAGTTGGTGTAGTGATGCTGAAGATCGAAAGTCAACAGTAGGATATGTGTTTATGCTAGGTGGTGCACTAGTTGCTTGGAATTCAAGAAAGGAACCCGTAGTGGCATTATCATCATGCGAAGCAGAATACATAGCTGCTTCTCTTTGTGCATGTCAAGCAACTTGTATAGTGAACTTGGTCGAAGAGATAACAAGGAAAGATCATGGAGCAATTATCGTGAAGATCGACAGTGTAACACCCCAATTCTACCCCAAGGAATTATGCAAAATAAATCAGATTTGTAAAATTTCAATCATACAAATGAATCGGGACATCACAAATTCTTCTAACAAATTCATTGCATTCATCATGGATATATAACACTTTCAAAACATCGGATGAACCATCATAACATCTTTAATTAAATAACTCAACATCTACGCAGCGAAATTCTCAATAACAATTTTTTCATCAATACAGCAACTTCGAAACAACACAATTTAATAATAATCAACAATCAAAAATAGCAATCGTTCATCCCCCCGAGTGTTACATATCAGAGCAATGACACTGACTCGAACTATTGAAGGTATACAGCCTTCACTCTCGATTACCTGCACGTTACCAACATAGGGGCAACATTCAAACAAAAGAGGTGAGATATCTAACAATATAATAAAGTTCATGATAATTAATATAATAAATTAGATCAACAACATCACCACTTCTCATCTCATAATCAACAACAATCTCAACAATAATATACATTCATCAACATCAAAATACACTTCTTTATGAAATCATATAATGCGACTCAATACTATGCAAATGCATGTGGTACCATTGGAGCAGAACTCCCATCTCAAAAATTTACCAATTAATATAGGCATCAACAAGGCATAGCCTTCGTCTCAAAATTTACCAATCCAGGCCATCTCAACGAGCATAAGCTCCATCTCAAAAATGAAATGTATGCGACACAACCATGAATGTAATTATGATATAGTGGGAGAACTGACTTGAGGTTTTGCGTTTCATCGCAAATGTTTCAGTTTAGCAAGAGTCGCCACCGACTTTTATTTTATCCAAAAGGAAAGGTAAAAAAGCACAGGAAAGACCTTTGAGATGTTTTCTTGAGTTTAGGGGTTAGATTATGAAAAGGGAAGGTATTTGCACCCTTTTCATCCATGGTTTTCCATGGGCTCTTAGTTACTTGCTTAGATCACTTGCTTTTGCTTTGAAATTGTTTGAAATGGTGCTTTGTGTTTGGTGTGATTTTGAAAGTATTTTGAAAAGAGGCCACTCGTTTGGGCAATCTTTGTAATGATTCTCGTTCGTAAGAATGTATACAAAGATGTTTGTCTTTTGAAAAATGTTCCAATGTTTTTGAAAGTTGTTTGGAAATGTGTTGAAATATGTTATGTGTTTTTGAAAATAGCAAGGATTGTTTGGAAGAGAGCAAGTAACTAGGAACTATCTAACCTACTCAAATATCTTTCATATGTATTTTTATTCCTTTGACATTGTTGATTTACCATTGCTTTGGTAAACAACCCTATCTTTGGATGTTAAATGGGACGGGCGTGGGTCATCATATGACCATGATAGCAATGTTGCCAAGTATCTTAGCATGTTTGAGGGACCAAGATCATTTGTTTTTAGGCGACCTTTTGATAGCGTCATCGAGGGACTATGATCTTTTGTTTTGTTTGATTTTGCCAAGATACTTTGCATGCATACCATGGCCATTTTTGTTTAGGCAACCAAGTGGGTGAAACCCTAAGGATTGCTTGTCTGCAATGTGTTGTCATTTTACATGCATTTGTTTGTCTTGTATTAGGTCTTGTCTATTTGTTTGATTTTTGTCTTATCATGCAAACCCTAATTTTACTAAACATGGATATAATGTAATAAATTGCGTAAAATAAATCTAAACTATTACAACAATTATTACGGGAGGGGGGATACAAGTTTTTGAATGAGGATATTTGCACAAAAATAAACCCTAAAACACTATTACAACCCAATTGAATATTTGCAAATTAAATAAATATACAAATATTAAAAATGCAATAAAAATGTAAATATGCAAAAAAAGGTTTTGTATTTGATTTTTTGTATGAGAGAATTAATTATTTAAGCCCTAAAAATAAGAAAAATAATATTGTTATTCTTGAAAGGGGAAACCCTAGTTTTTGATTTAAAAGAAAATATATGTTCTATATTTATTTTATTCATTTTTTGTTCAAGAAAAATAATAATAATATTATGTACAAATATTAAAAACTAAATATGTATGAAAAATAAATATTTAATGTGTATAAAATAATGAAATAAAATATTAAGTATTTTTTATTATTTACAAGTTTATTTAAGAAAATAGAAACCACTTGTCAAAATAAACTATTTTTATGCAAAAAATAAATAAAAAAATAAAATAAAATGTGAAAATAAATAAATTATTTTTGGGGATTTTTTATCATTGGAAAAAATAAATGCAAGCAATAAAATAAAAATATGCAAGAAAAATGTAAAAATATAAGAAATAAGTCAGGGGGGTACAAAAGGAATTCAGGGAGTGTGAATAGCAAAACCAAAAAAGGTCAGAAGTAAAAAAGCCCAATACAACAGCTTCGTCCCTGTCCTTGGTTCTTCTTCCTTCGCGCGCGTTTTCTTCAAACCTGCAACTCTCTATTCTTTGCACAAAAACAAAAACTTATAACACAAAACATGTAGCATTTTTTATCACGATTCCAATGATATAAGATTTGAAACCTAACTCTAAAAAACCAGGGAGAATTTTATAACCCCTAATTTCTGACCTATTTTTTTCAACAAGTTCAACATTCAAATACTCTTAGCTCAGTTAATATAAATGACAACTATGCATATGTACACCTTCACCATGCTAGAGACTACATTTTTGCTTCACAAATCATGGCTTGAGGATGCCTAAATAGAGAGATAAAGTTTTGAAAAATACCTCCTTCAGCTGGATTTGGATGGCAATGTGGGGACTTTGAGTGAGGCCTGAGGATCGTGTGAGCTTCCTTGAAGTTCCATCAAGCTTTTCCAATACTTAGCTGGCCTTGTAGATGACTGAAACTCCTTGTAGAAGTCAAGCTGCAACCTTCCAAAATGAAAATGGTGATGTCTGAAACAGAGCTTCCAGAACCAGGACAAGGGCTTGGATAGTTTGTATATGATGTATGAAAGGTGTTTGAAGTGTTGAATGGCAAAACGCACGAGCCAAAATGAAGTTGGCAAGAGTTTTGCATAAACTGCAATGTCTTGGCAGAAAAATGTGTTTTTGTGTTTTGGGAGAGTTTCAGATGTTATGAATTCGTGTTCTAGCTTGTAACAAGTTTGTGAAGTTGTTTTGAATGAGGCCGAATCCACTCTTTAACAGATGTGCAAGTTCTCTTGACTTTTGCAACTTTTCTTGCTTTTGAAGAAAGGTTGAAGTGACTATGCTAACAGGCATGTACTTAGCTATCTTGTGAGCTGCAAGGGTTGGTATACTTTCCTTGTGATCTATGGAAAATTCCTGTACTCAAGGAACAAGTTCAATGCTCAAGGCTGATAAAGTTGGAAAAGCTTGCTTTATTAAAATGGCATTGTGAACTTTTGGCCATTTATGGAATTATTCTTTGTACAATGCTCCAAAGGTCAAAATAAAGCCATTAACCACTGAGCTAGCATTTAATTATGGAGTGTAGAAGGGATTTAGGACCTGTAATGCAAAGTACAAGCATGCTTGATCAAATTTGCAACTTGATGCATTGTAAAAATGGCTTGAACAAAAGTGACAAAATGCCATATTCTCTTCTTCGATTCTCCCTAACCACAAATGATCTTGGAGAGTTCTTGGACATTTTGGAAAGCTTGCAACATGCTATACAATCCATCTTTGAAATGAATTTTGAGATACCTCTTGTAACTAGGTGAAAAATGCCCATGAAGTTGGGTCAAAAACCTGCCTAAATTAGGGCAAATTTTCACTTAGTCTTTTAGTTCATGGACCCCTATTCACAAATTCATAACTTGAGATCCAAGCATCTTTTGTGAAAACTTTGTGAATCAAAGTTGTAGATTTCATGGAGGACTACAAAGTAGGTTCATAAGTGATTGAAGGGATTTGAGGAGGGCCTCATACCTAGGTGTGTCTTAGGTAGAAATATAGCACTAGTAGTGATTAAGTGATTAGATTGTAAACTGGTTATTCACAGAGGGTCTATGAATTGATACTATTTAATGGATTTGTCCCTGGCTTGGTAGCCTCCAAAGTAGGTGTTGTTGTACACTGAACTAGGTTAATAATCCTTTGCGTTTTTACTGATTTCATAATTGTTGCACTTTACATTATTCTCAGATATTTATGTCGTGACATCTCCTTCGACATCACATATTTGATACCAGAATTTCACATTTTTCAAGAAGCAGGGGTTTAAGAAATGTGAGATGGATTATGGCGTTTATGTGCAGCATTCTGGAGGAAATATGATTCTGGTGTGTCTTTATATTGATGACATTTTTTGCTAATATGGAGTTTTCTAGAAGATATAGCCAAGTTCAATGAGGTGTTGATGAATGAGTTTGAGATGACAGATATGAGAAAGATTGTATATTTTCTAGGAATATAGATTTTGTACTCTGAGAAGGGTATCATTTTGCACCAGATGTAGTATGAACTTGAGCTTCTGAAGAGATTTAAGTTGCATAATCGTAAGGCTGCTGTTACACCTTCAGAAACCAATCATAAATTGGATTCTGATTATGAGGGTGAGGATGTGGAATGCTACAACCTTCAAACAATTAGTTGGTTCTCTGAGATATATGTGTAACACCAGACCTAATATTTGCTATGTAAATGGAATGGTTAGTAGGTTCATGAGTAAACCTAAGTGGTCCCATTACCAAGCTACTGACAGAATTCTGAGGTATATCAAGGGAACCCTGAAGTATGGGGTACTATTTCCTTCTGGAAGAAAGATTAATTCAGAGCTGATGAGTTACTCAAACTCTGATTGGTCTGGAGATAAAATTGACAGGAGAAGTACTTCTGGATACTTGTTTAAGTTTTTAGGAGGTCCTATTTCTTGGTGTTCTAAGAAGAAATTGTTGTTGCACCGTCAACGTGTGAAGCTGAGTACATTACAGGTGTTGTAGCTGCATGTCAAGTTGTTTGGCTTCTGAGTCTACTGCAAGATCTGAAGATCAAGGTAGACAAGCCAATGAAGCTGATGATTGATAACAAGTCTGCAATCAATCTTGCCAAGAATCCAGTGCTGCATGGGAGAAGCAAGCATATTAGACAAAGTATCATTTTTTGAGAAGTCAAGTCTAGAATAGAATACTAGAAGTTGTGCACTGTAGCACCTAGAAGCAGCTGTCAGATGTTCTGACAAAGGCGATGGAGACAAATCAATTTATCCACTTAAGGGATGGAACTGGTGTTGTTAGTTTTTATTAGGAAATTCTAAATTAAGGGATGTTATTGAAAGGTAATTTATTATTTTAGTATGTTGCCTATGTGGCCCTAATATGTGTGTATAAATAGACTAGTGGTAACTGTCATATTTTTATCAATCTTTCTTACAACTTTTGTAGCCGTCATTGCAGAACAATAAATATATTCTCTTACTCTTCTTGTTTTTCATCACCTTGTACATTAACAAAACTCAATAACATAGTTTATGAGTAAATTCTAGTTTTAGGTATCATTGTTGATTACTTTCTAACCAATTACGATAAACATAAAAACACAAAAAGTGGATTCTATACTTCAAAATTAGCTAAATCTAAATTTCATAAATTATGAGACTAGGATTGTCTCCGGTGGAAATTTCACTGAAAGGAATAAACTGGAATTCTGGCCATTGATTCTTGTTAAAAAAATATTTTATCTCACATATTTGAAAAAAAAATTAAGAGGTTAGAATATAGTAAAGGTAATAACTTTACTTTGTCTCATTCATTATTTTTGAATTGATTATTAGTCACAATTCTAAGAAAAAAAAGCTCAATGTAATATCGTAAAGGTAACAACTTTGCTTTGTCTCATTCATTGTTTTTGAAAAAAACCAAAAAAAAAAAAAAAGTGATAAAGTAAGAATTCATAACACCACGATTGCAGAGTTGAACTTTGTGCAATTAACCTTAGAGATAAGAAGAACGGTCTTGTTTTATGGCAGTTTCAGATTCATATATGCCAAAAACATCGTCCCGCGTGAGTGCGCATATGCCACCGGTGGCTGAAAGAGAAAAAGAGGGAAAGGTGTGGTTGATGAAAGATGAAGAAAAAGGGTGAGAGGTGATGAAGTTTAATAATGGAGAAGAGAAAATAATTACATGTGTGTTAAGTGGGAAAACTAACACATATATCAGTTTAAAATCGGCCCAAATATTTTGAGGCTCCCATCTAATCTTTAATGTTAGGTTCTAATAAAAAATATTGAAAAATAAAAAAATATTTAAATTGTAAATAATATTAAAAATTATTATAAAAATGAAATTCAACAATAATATATTTTACAAAAATTTATATATTTTTAATTAAAAAATCAAATCACGAATAATATTGTACGATAGGTTATCATAAAAATTTAATAACATGAATGGATTATTTGATTGATCTTTAATATTATCTAAAATTATTATTTAACGTTTTTTAAATAATTACCTTTAAACAATGAGGTTAAATCCCTTCCTATTGCACTTTTGTGATGTAAAATAAGCAAAATAAATAAAAAATATGGAACATCGAACTCGTGACATGCATATCACAAAGCTACATGCTTTTGGCTAGGACATTGTAAGCTTTAAAATTTATCCAACAAATAATTTATATAATGAAATATTTGTTATATTTAAAACTTTTGGGCCCCTAATTTTTTAGGCTCGATGCGGTGGCACATCTTGCACACCTATAGGGCCAACCGTGCATATTATCTTAGGTTTTGTTTGTGAGTTTGAAGGAAAGAGAAATGGAAAATTTACAATTTTTTTTTTAAATATAGACAAATATTTGACATTAAAAAAATAATTTTATATAGAATGATAAAATAATATTTATCATTATTATATTTTTAATTTTAGAATACTATAACAACATAAAAGATATTTAGAAATTTCTATAAGCCTTTCAAAATCATAAAAAATCCTCATTCAATACAAAATTTGAGTTTTTCCAAATTAGAAATTTTTTAGTGATATGAATAAAATCAATACCATTCAAAATCTTTCAATTCTTTCCACTTAATCCTTCCCTTTTTTCAAAGTCAATCCCTCCCTTTCCCTCCAAACTCGCAAACAAACCCTTAAAGTTTTAGATGAGTGTATTGCTCAAAAGAAAAGTCCCCAAGTATAAAAATGATCCTCATTTGACCCCCGAATTGCGCTAACAAATAATATCACAAGTCTTTGATTTCGAGTAAAGTGAACGACTTACTTATATAAAAAATACTTCTCATATGGTGGTGGATAAGAGTGTCCACTTGAAAGTGTTCCCTGAATTGCGCAAACAACAACAGTAGTCATATCATGTTGAAACTTGCTTATTTGTAAGATGCTTTTATGCAGTATGTTTTTATAGCTTAATTTTGAAATGATTTTTGTTATGACTACATTGAAAGACAACAATGCACAATGGTTATTACTTGTTACTATATCCTTGTGGCTTAACTCTCTGATGGAAGACGACAATGCACGTTGAAATATCTTTTTCTATATTTTTGGGATACGAAAACTTTGAAATTTAGGGAGGTTTGTTGACCTTAGGTAAAGTGGTGTGACATGTGGTGAGTCATGTCAGCTTCTGTTAGAGGTATTAGATGGTGGAGACTAAAAGTGTAAACGATTTTTTTGAGAGAATCATTATTCAAATTTTTTTTATAGAGACTAAAAGTGAAATTTGACATATTTAAGGGACCACAAATATATTTAACCATATATTTAATATGAGAAAAATTATTATTTTATAAGTATTTTACTCTTTTATTATCTATTTAAATATTCATGCTCATTGTCTTCTTCCCCGACTTAAACTAAACCCTAGATTAGCAATTCACAACCAACGATCAATTGTCGGTGTCATTCAGTTCTCATTGTAGCATCTTTTCTTTGTACTTCATCTTCATTACGCCAAAAGTGTTTTTTAACAGCGCACATTAGACAACGCTTTTGTACAAAAGCGCAGCTATACGTGAATTAAAAAAAATAAGGAAACTATATAAAATAATTAGTAAAAGCGCTGCTAAACATATGACCTTAGGCAACGCTTTTAAAAAGCGTTGCTAATGGATTGCTTTAGAAAGCGCTGTCTAAAGTCATAAAAAATTAAAAAAAAATATATTAGAAAAGCGCTGCTAAAGGATAGTATTAGCCAGCGTTTTTCAAAAGTGCTGCTATAGGTCCATATTAGCCAACGCTTTTGGAAAGCGCTGTCTAAACCCTTATAAGTGAAAATTAAAAAAAAAAATAGAATCTGTGTATTCACAGATTCACGAAAACATAAGCTAGAAACCCTTTCCCTCCCTCAACAGTGAGCGAAACCCATTTCCTTCTCCGTCTCAAATCCTCCGCTGTTGTACACCGTCCTCCACCGTTTCGCTCGATTTTCCTCCACCCACACCGACCGATTCTCAAGGTATGTTCTTTATTGAAAATGTGTTTAACTCCATTGATGTCCAAACTGAGTTATCCTCCTTGAAAATGTGTTTATATCCATTTATGTCCAAATGTGTTTGTCTCCTATTGATGTCTAAACTGGGTTATATGTATGCATTTTTATTTTTGGATTCTTGGTAGGGCTTGATATATAACAGCAACATTTTTAGCATTTAGCATTATTTCATTTTCTTTTGGTTATATGTTTTGGAATAAAAAAGATGATATATATGATGATTTTTTTGTTATTTTAATTGGTTTCTGAATTGTTTATCATGTTTATATTTTCTATAAACTAGTATTTTGTTACTAGTATTTTGAACCTAAATATATATACAACTTATTTTTGATGATCATTTTGTATTGATGTAGTTAGGTGAAGACCATCAATGATTCGAAGAACATCAAAGCCACATCATCCGCCGTCGACACCAATAGCCCTTTTCTTTCTTTGGTAAGTCAAGTTCAAATTCTATCTGTATCGATCAATTAAAAAACACAATTATTTTTATATAGATATATTTATTTTTAGTCCATGTTATTAACTCTAGAAATAAATGTCTAGAAATAATTCGTTTAATTCAAACAAAAAGAGAATAATCTGTTTATAGTGTTTTTGTTTACTTGAATAAGTAGAAAAAAATGGATGTTTGTCGATCGATTGTCACAAGAGTACGAGAATGGGGTATTGGAATTCGTTAAATTTGCTGTTGAACACGCCAAAGACCTTAGTCGAATGAAGTGTCCTTGCTTGGGTTGTTGTTATATGGGTCGGGTTAACGCATATGGATTGAAATCGCATTTAATAATGCATGGAATTGATAGAAGTTATACGTGTTGGATATTTCACGGTGAAAAAAGTAACGACAACGTTGAACCGGGGGAGAAAAGTAGTACGGCCTATGCTTCAGATGACAAGGACATATATATATATATATATATATATATATATATATATATATATATATATATATATATATATATATATATATATATATATATACGATTTTGATCGAGTCGAAGAGATTGCAGATGCACTTGAAGAAGATCTTCAGGATTGTCCAAAAATGTTTGAGAGATTGGTAAGCAATGCAGAGAAACTGTTGTATAAAGGGTGCATTAAATTCACAAGACTGTTTGCGGTATTAAAGTTGTACAACTTAAAGGCGGGCAATGGATGGTCAGATAAAAGTTTCAGAGTTATTAGCCCTTATGAGAGATATGCTTCCGGAGGATAATGTTCTTCCTAATCGAACCTATGAGGCCAAAAAAATGTTATGCTCTATTGGCATGAGCTATGATAAGATACATGCTTGTCCAAACGATTGCATTTTGTTTCGAAACGAATATGCATCGTTAAATGAGCGTCCTAAATGCCGTTTGTCTCGATATAAGAAAAAATTGTCTCCAGCAAAAGTCTTATGGTATTTTCCTATAATTCTGAGATTTATGCAAATGTTTCATAGTGAAACCGACGCAAGACACCTTACTTGGCATGCAAATGAAATAATTATTGATGGAAAGTATCGACATCCGGAAGATTCACCACAGTGGTCGAAAATTGATAGTGATTATCCTGATTTTGGAGAAGAAGCAAGAAACCTTCGGTTGGCTTTATCTACTGATGGAATGAACCTGCATGGTATTCAAAGTATCTCACATACCACATGGCATGTGATTCTTATGATTTATAACCTACCTCCATGGCTATGTATGAAGCGTAAGTACATGATGTTATCTATGTTAATATCTGGGCCTAAACAACCAGGGAATGACATAGACGTATACTTGACACCTTTGATCGAAGATTTAAAGATTTTGTGGGAGAACGAGGTGGAGGTTTATGATGGATATAGGAAACAAAGTTTCAATTTGAGGGTGATGTTGTTTGGCACAATTAATGATTTTCCAGCATACGAGAATCTATCTGGGTATAACATTAAAGGTCAACGTGCGTGTCCTGTTTGTGAAGATGGAACTGATACGACGCGTTTGGAACTTTGTCAGAAGAATGTGTTTCTCGGTCATAGTAGATTCTTACATTCTAAACATCACTACTGTGCATGGAGAAAAGCATTCAATGGAGACACCGAACAATGTAAAGCTCCACCTGCATTGTCAGGTGACCAAATTTTTTAAAAGGTGAAAGATGTGTGTACTCAGTTTGACAAGCCTTTTGCGCATACGGTTGTCAAAGGTGGGTGGAAGAAGAGATAGATTTTTTTGAATTGCCATATTGGAAGTCTCTGTATGTGAGACATTTTCTCGATGTTATGCATATTGAAAAAAATGTATTTGAAAGTGTTATTGGTACGTTACTCAATATTAAAGGAAATTCTAAGGATGGCCTTAATGTAAGGGATGGCATGTTAAATATGGGAATACGAACTGAACTAGGACCCGTGAAGAAAGGAAGCCGAACATATCTACCACCTGCTGCTTTTACTCTATCTAGAAAGGAGAAAAAGATATTGTGTAAGTTTCTAAGTGAAGTTAAAGTTCCAGAAGGATACTCTTCAGATATTAGAAGACTTGTGTCTATGAAAGACCTCAAGTTAAAGAGTTTAAAGACACATGATTGCCATGTTATAATGGAGCATTTTCTACCAATAGGTATACGTTCCATTTTGCCAGATAAAGTAAAGAGTGCGATAACTAAGTTGTGTTTTTTCTTTAGGTCAATTTGTAGTAAGGTGATTGATCCTGAGATCTTACCAACATTGCAAAAAGAAATTGTTATTACTTTGTGTGAGCTTGAAATGTATTTTCCTCCCTCATTTTTTGACATAATGGTACATCTAGTTGTTCATCTTGTGAAAGAGACACAATTGCGTGGCCCAGCTCATATGAGATGGATGTACCCTGTTGAACATTATATGAAAGTATTAAAAGGGTACGTGAAAAACCGAAGTCGCCCAGAGGGTTGTATTGTTGAGCGATACATTATTGAAGAAGCGGTTGAGTTTTATACTGAATATTTGTCTAAAGTTCAATCCATTGGACTCCCCAAAAGTCATATTTTTGAAAAAAAGGCAGGTAAAAGATTAATTGGAAATAAAATTGTGACAATATCAAAAGATGAACGGGATCAAGTGCATTTGTATGTTCTTCACAATGACAGTGAGGTTGAGCCATATGTTGAAATGCACAAGGATATACTCTGAGGGTTAAATCAGAATAGAAATGAAAATTGGATAGTACGGGAGCACAATCAAATTTTTATACCATGGTTTAAGGATTATATTTTTTCAAAGCTTCATTCAGATCCCGCTTCAATAACAGAAAGGTTGAGATGTTCGGCATATGGTTCAAGTTTGCATGTGTTTTCCTATAACGCATACGCAATTAATGGATACACATTTTATACCAAAGAACAAGATGATAAAAGTACTACGCAAAATATTGGTGTCACCGTGCTTGCTGAAGCAATGCACATTTCTAGTATGAAGGACCTAAACCCCAAATATGCAAATCTGTCACATTTTGGAGTTATCGAGCATATTTGGGTGTTTGATTACGAGAAGTTTCAGATTCCTATCTTTGATTGCAAGTGGGTAAGTAGTGGTGGCATACGAATGGATATGTCAGGATTTTTGAAAGTGGATCTTAATAGAGAGGGATACAAAGAAGAGCCTTTTATTCTAGCCTCTCAAGCTAAACAAGTGTTCTATGTCACTGACCCGACGAGTACAAAATGGTCTATAGTGCTTTTTTCTAACAAAGTGGTTGATGATAACGGTGTTGACCAAGGTGGTATTGATGATGAGAATGAGTCATGTATTAGACGGAATGAGTCGTATATTATAAATGATCAAGATGAGAATATTATAGAGGATGAATCATATATCAGAAATGATCATAATGAGGGAATTTGGATAAATCCATCTGTCCGCATTATTAAGAAACAAGTAATTCATATTCCAACCAAGAAAATAAAGAGATGTTGGTGAAATAGGTAGGATATTAAAATGTTTATGTTTATGTTTGTGTTTACATTTAAGTTTATGTTTATGTTAATTTTTGGCATTGTCATTTTATATATATTTCTGACTCGTTTCTGACTCGCTTTTATATTGGGTTTATGTTTATGTTTATTACAGGTTAGATAGCTACTAATGACGATCACCCATGTGATGATTCTGTGCATGATGGAGATAA
Organism: Vicia faba; assembly: GCA_948472305.1. Lineage (NCBI taxonomy): Eukaryota > Viridiplantae > Streptophyta > Magnoliopsida > Fabales > Fabaceae > Vicia > Vicia faba. The sequence goes on along the minus strand of CATIWC010001816.1, from coordinate 337,502 downwards.
GGCCGTTAGTAAAACGGAAATGGAATATAGAAGAGGAATAACAATAATGAAGAGAATAATTCGGGGATAGAGACCAAGGCATAAAGTATGATGTGCATTGGAGCCAAGAAGGCCAACTCATTGAGCCTAACAGTTCAATGTTGACAAGTTATCTCGGTTCCGTGGTGAGAAGAGAAATTCCAATCACATGTGAAGATTGGAGAGCAAGAGTGTTGGACGATGCTAAAGATAAAATATGGAGTGAGATACAGGTACCATATGTGATGTTAATTATTTTTAATGACGATCATGTCTCTAAATTACTTATACTAGCGCACTTTGTGTATGATATTTGTAGAGGTCGTTCATCATTAAGGATACGAAGAGAGATTATATTCTTAAATTGGCCGGGAAACTACATAGAGGGTTTAGAGCTTTCTTGTCAAACAAGTTTTTAAGGGATGCAGATAAATTTTTTGTTGATCAGAGCTTCCAAGGAAATATGCTGATTTGATTACAGCTGAAGAATGGGAAACTTTTAAATCGAAAAGAAATACCCAAAAATTTGAGAGCTTAAGTGTCGTAAATCGACAACGAGCATCAAGTTCAGCATATCCATACAGAAAAGGCCGTATGGGATATGCACGCTTACAACAAGCTATTGTAAGTATCTATAAATTGCAAAGTATCTATAAATTGCAAAGTATCTATGATATATACACGCTTATATTTGATCATGTTTTTTGGCTTAATGTGTAGCTAACAAAAGAGAATAGTTCTGAAACATCTCTTCCGGAACACATTTTGTGGAAGGAAGCCCGTGTGTGTTAGGATGGAGTTGTTGAAGAAAAAGTTCAACAAATTTTCGAGAGATGTGTAAGTATAACATTATTTATTTAATTACATCATACTTTTATTTATTTAAGTACATCATTTTTTTATTAACATATCATTCTTTAGTTACAATATTTATATGAATTTCAGGAGAGTCTTTCCCAGTCTATACCTCCAGACGAAGATAATGATTGCAGGAGAATACTCTCACGAGCATTAGATATTCGTGAGTATTCTGGTCGGGTGAGGGGTAAGGGATTTGGGATCACTCCAACATCCTTGAAAAAAAATCAAAGACAAAATCTCCAAGCAATAAAGAACTCCAGGAGAAGTTGGGAAAGTTATAATAATAAGTCTATGAGCCGAGAAAGGAAAAGGAAATCGATCAAGCTACATGCTTTAAAGATACTAGTGACAAAGGTAGTATCAATGGTAACTTTGGACAAAATATTCCCGAGGTAATTATATACCATCTTTATAAATTATAAAACCATGTTTATTAATTATATAACCATGTTTATTAATTATATAACCATATTTATTAAATTATAGGGCATTTCCCGGTGTCAACTCTATTTGTCGACACCGACTTATCGGATGGTTGGAAAGGGAAAAGTATATAATATTTAGGGAGAAATGCTTCACCATAGACCGCTCCCAGAGGGATTTTTGAAAGTATCGGTCAATGTCGTTTTAGAGGGGGTGCATTGTTACCACTACCTGACGATGTGGCGGATGCAACATTGGTGGCAGATGCAATAGGATCGTTTGTTGCATGGCCGTCAAGTCTCGTTTGCGTAGATAATGAGGTATGCTTAAAATCGTTTACTATTCAAATTTTTTATGGCAATTATACTTACATTTTATTTACATGGTGTGATACGGTGGGAGAACTGGCTTGAGTTTTTGCGTTTGTATTCGCACTTGTTCGGTTCAGCAAGAGTCGCCACCGACTTTTTATTTTATCCTAAAGGAAAGGTTAAAAAGCACAGGAAAAACCTTTTGAGATGTTTCGTGGGTTCGGGGGGTAGATTATGAAAAGGGAAGGTATTAGCACCCTTTTCATCCATGGTTATCCATGGGCTCTTAGTTACTTGTTTTAGATCACTTGCTTTTGATTTTTAATTGCTTGAAATGGTGGTGTGTGTGTGTGTGTTTGAAATTTTTTTGAAAAAGATGCCTTGTCTAGGCAACCGTTGTAACAATTCTTTACTCGAATGTTTTACAAAGGTGTGTGTCTTTTCGAAAAGATGTTTCAAATGTTTGTGAAAGTTTGTTTTGAAAGTGTATTGTGAAGTGGGTTTTGAAAAATAGGCAAGTTTGTTTTGCAAGTTTGATCAAGTAACTAAGAGTTTTTCTACCCTATTGTACTCAAAGATTTTTCTACGTTTTAACCCTTTTAACAGTATTGTTCCACCATTGTATTTGGTGGACAATCTTATGTTAGGATGTTAACGGGACAGGCGCGGGTCATCGTATGGACCATGAATGCAATGGTGCCAAGTGTCTTTGGCAATTTTGCTTGAAGGGACTATGATCATTTTGATTAGGTAACTTTCGAAAGCGTCATCGAGGGACTTATGATCATTTGAATTATTTTGCCAAAGAAACTCAACGTGCAAGCATGGCCCATTTTGGAAGGCAACGAGTGGGATTACCCTAGGGGTGCAAGTGTGAATTTTGTATTGATTGTCATGCATTTGTCTTGTATTAGGTTATCTAACTTTTGATTTTATTTACATACAAACCCTAGGTCTAAACATGGTATAATTGAAAGCGATAAATTGCGAGAATTTAAAGTCTACGCTATTACACATAAGTATCCGGGAATGGGGGTACAAATATTTACAAATGGGGATGAGACTTATTAGGAGAGTAGTATCCAAATATATTTACAACCAAATCGAATCAATTGCCATCTCAAATGTAAAGTATAGCAATGTAAAAAAGGACAAGCAAATGTGTGGGTGAGATATGTATGTGAATATTTACAAGTGAATAAAAATGTATTATTAAGTATTGTTATTTATTTTTATGCTTTGGTTAAATGTTTTATAAACTTGTATAAAATTAATTAAACAAAAGTTTTAAAGAAAAAGTAATTATTTTTATGTATTTGTTAATATGTACAAACAAAAAGATTTAAGAAAAGAAAAGTATTTAACTTAAAGAAAATTATGTATTGATGTTTTTATGTACAAAAAGATTTATGAAAAAAAAGAATTTTAAGATAAAAGTCTCTTAATCTAATTAAACCTAATATTCATGTAAATAAAAGAAAGTTTTGTATAAAAAAGTTAAGGTATTATTTTTATTTACAAATAAAATTAAACTATGTTAGTTTAAAATATAAGAGGAAAATAAAATGATAAGTAAAAAAAAAGTTAGTTTATGTACAAAAAAAAAAAAGGAATGGGCTTCTATTAGTGAGAGGCAGGCCCAAACACAACCTGAAAGGGGGGGGGGGGGGGGGTACGCGCATTGGATAGGGGGTCTGGCGCCAAGATCATTGGGCTTAGGTATTCTGAATGGGGCAAGGCCCATTGCGCCTTGACAATTGTTTTTTAAGGGTTTCAATGTTTGTCTCACTTTTTGGATTAGGATTACAGTTGAGCGGCGCCGTTATCTTCTTCACTTCGTCTTCATCTTCTTGAGCCAGCCACTGACGTCCTCTCCGTCCATGGCCACCGGGCGCCGCCGTCAGTTTCTTCTCCTTCCATGGTCGAGCATAACAGTGACGAAAAGGTAACGACTTCCCCTTCTACTATGTCTTACGGTTTCGTATTTTGTCTTGCTCGTGCATGTTTTAGTTTCGTGTTCTGATTTTTTTATGTTGTTATTTGTTTTCTGTTTGAGGCGCGTGAAAAGAAAGAGAAATTATACTACCTTTGTTGGAGACGGAGGAGGACGGTGGACTTGGAGGCGCTTTGGGCGGCCAGGCAGAGGGAAACACGTGATGTTGAGCTAGCTTGGAAATCTGCCCTGGTTTGTCTAGTATCTTGCTTTCGTGTTTTATGATGAGCCTTCTTCTGAAAACGCTTTGCCTATTTTCTTCTGAACACTTCTTTTCCTCGCTTCTGTATGCTTGTGTGCTTGCCCCTCTGATATGCTTGATACGCTGAGTTGCCTGGCATATTGTTCACTTCTTTTCCTCTTCCACTATTGGCTTGCTGAGATGCTTGTTGATGTTGATTTTGGAGTATTGCTTTTGTTAGTTACTGGCCCAATGATGATTTTATTCTGAGGGTTTATGGTTTGGTTGGAATTGGTTTGGATAAATTCTGGTATAGGCTTGATGAACTTTGCAAGGGCTTATCAGTATAGGCAAGCTTATCAGGTAGTTAGCAGGTTTTGAGGCGTTTGAACAGGTTTGGCTTGAGGTTACAGGCCTTGAGAGCTTGTGGTGCTTCTGGTTTGAGGCTTTTAGGCTAGCTGTTTTATGTTTTTGTTTAGTTGCTATAGCAGGTTTGGATGGTTTCTGGTGGGAAACAGGTTAGCAGGTTTGTTGATGGCTTGACACAGGTTTGTGAGTTGGAATGCTTTGAAGCAGGTTACAGGCTTGAGGCTGTTTGGAATTTGACAGTTTTTAGGCTCTTTTTTTCTCTCCCTCAATAAAGGCTCTAATGCTTTGTTTTATAACTTATAGGATCTTTGTTTGTGTTTTGAAAGGCAGGATGTGTTATCTTTTTTGTGTGTATTCGTTTCCTTTTTGAATTTGGTCTTGGTTTGGATACCAATGCTTGAGCAGGTTTGCAAAGCTTGAGGTTTTCATTCTTTGTGATATCCTCTGCTGTATATATTCTGCCTCCTCCCTCTATGTGTTCTGATACATCCTGTTTATATCCCCTTTTTTAGCCTCTAGCCTGCTGTACTGTAAGCTCCCTTCCTCTCTCTTTCTCTCTCCAGATTACAAAAAAGCATTTTTATTGCTTAATTTTGTCTTTTCTGAAAAAGTAACTGGCTTTGAAAATGATGACTTGGAATGTCGCTTGCATCGTGGTCTTTCTTCTGCATACTTTCCATATTTCTTGCATACTTTGTGTACTTTGTTGACAACTTTGAATAGCCTTTGGACAGTTTGGATAGTTTGACATCTTTAGCTTAGTTTGTGCAGTTCAGTTTGCAATATGTGACTTGGTTAGGCATTATGCTTCTTTGACAGCTTGTTTGCCAATGTACATCAGTTTGCCTTTTGGACTTTATACTTGGTTTGGGCAATTTGTTCTTTGGCATATTCTTTGGTTTGACAATTTATGCAGTATGGTAGCTTTTGTGCATTTCACATTTTATTTGCAAACACTATTCCTATCCCTCTTTGTGAACCAAGAGCAATCTTGTGATTTGCAGAGAGGGCAAACTGATTCTGGTCAGTTACTTTTAATGATGAACTTTTTTGATTAACTGTCTGCTTTTAATTTTATCTGCATTTGACTTTTCTTCTTTTTTTTTTGCAGGTAAAAATTAATTGATCAATGGGGAGCGTCAGTAGAAGATGAAGATTTAGAAAACTTAGGATAATTTTGTTGGTTCCTAAATTCGACACCCTTGTTTTTATTAATATAGACCATTAATCATGAGGGATGGTTTCGACCAGCTGATTCTGTCGAAATGCTCATCAGAAGGTGGCAAGGTACTTAGAGAATTTCTTCTAAGTAGGAATCTTGTTGCCTTCGACGTCGAAGGAGCTTCTCGACAAAGGTATTCGATGCTCAGAGTGGAACGGTTTGAGATTCGAATGTTTGGAGGGAAAACGGTTCCCAGCAGTTACCAAGTGCAACGTGCCAAGATCAGGAGCGTCGAATGCTGTGAGTATGCTAAGTGGTGTCATCTCGAAGCAGCGTAACTGCCTAACGGTTACTTGAGATGTGTTTAGTATAAATACTAGTTGTTCACATATTTTTCGCGTGTGTTCGTCAATATATACAAGTCACTCATTTAGATTCAAGTACCCAGTGTGAGCGAAAGAATTGTTGAGAATGTATGTATGAAACACCATTTAAATTAATCAAAGTCTTTTATATTCCAGACATTTATTGCCTTTCATTTACTTTTTCCAGTCGAAGCTTTTATCTACTACCTTTCATTTATTCTCTCAAGCTCTTCTTCATGCAATTTACATAAAGTGTCTTTACTTTCCTATCATTAACCATCATTAGACTTAGTCAAACCCCAAAAAATCAACCATGTCTTAGGATCAATCTGATCGATCCTGTGAGTTACCAAATAAGTAACCTTTTGGAGGATCAGCGGTTGTTTACCAATTTCCACGGTAAACAAATTGGCACACCTGATGGGACCTTGTGTTGATTTTGAAGGTTAACCGTATTTATACAGAATATCATCTTTTTCGAGAAGTATTGCATGTTATTGAGAAGTGGTAGAATATACACTAACAATACCAATATTGCCAGAAGAAGAGAAGCGATGGCGAATCCGCCAAACAATAGCGAAATCCCACAAACAAATGTGGGAACAACGGTTGTCCCAACCGTAAGTGAAGCGATAACCGCTGGTTCAACACCAGCAGTAACGGTCACACAAACGGGGCCATTACCTCCGTTCACTGGCCCCAGAATGCCTTTGGGAACTCCCCCACCAAGGGGAAACCCAGGAACTAGGCCTTATGTTCCCCCAGGATTTTCGACAAGCGGTCTAAATCGAGAACCACTCTATGGCATGCCAACTTCTGAATTGGCTAGCCTGACGAACGCTGCGTCCACTTTTTCAGACCCTTTAGTGAGTGCCTCTTCGCCACTCCAAGGTTCTGGAGTTGGTATGGCGAACAGAAATAGGACCCAACTCTTAGGAGGAACGTCCCAAGTAGTGCATGGCCTTACGAATGCCTCGACAGCAGTCTTGAGGCAACAAATGGACGAAAGCAATCACGATATGGTTCAAATGTTGGCATAAACTTTAAGTACGGTGTTGAACCCTCTAATACAAAATACCACCCAGTCGAATCAGCAGATGACAGCGCAAATGGCGCGTCTGGCTGATTTCTTTGGGGTACCCCAACCTATTCGACAGCCCCAAAGGGCGCAAATAAGGGGAAACCAAGGTATACTTTTAGAGGAAGAAACCACTATTAACCAAGTCCAGCAGCCTGTCGATGAAAACCTTAGGGCACGATTGGAGCAACCCGGGGTCGAAGAACCTAGGGTCATAGCCCCGGAGGTGAGGATAGTCAACAGAAACCAGAATGCTGACGAAGTAGTTCAGCACATCCAATACCAGAATATGGGTTTGGAAAATAACCTGGCAGCCATGATCGAAAGAATCATGACGCAAAATGGGATGAATATGGGCTTTCGTAGGCCCAACTTTACATCCCCACTGTCAGAATATGTGTTACAAACAGACTTACCTCCTAGATGTAAAGTCCCTAAGTTCACTAAATTTTCAGGGGACACGACAGAATCCACTGTCGAACACGTGGCGAGATACTTGATTGAAGCAGGAGATATTTCAAACAACGAAAACCTGAGGATTAAGTATTTCCCAAGTTCCCTAACAAAGAACGCGTTTACTTGGTTCACAACTCTCCCCCCCAATTCCATCCACCATTGGACCCAGTTGGAGAGATTGTTCCATGAGCAATTCTACATGGGACAAACCAAGATAAGCCTGAAAGAATTGGCCAGTGTAAAGAGACGTTTCACTGAACCTATAGACGAATACCTAAATAGGTTTAGGTTGCTCAAAGCAAGATGCTTTACGCAAGTGCCAGAACATGAGTTAGTCGAAATAGCCGCAGTGGGCTTAGATTATTCCATTAGGAAGAAATTAGACACTCAATACCTGAGAGACATGGCCCAATTGGCCGATAGAGTTCGACAGGTAGAACGCCTTAAAGCTGAAAAAGCCAAGGCGACAAAAACTCATAAAAGAGAAAGGATAGCATATGTCGAAATGGACGATGAAGATCCAGAAACCTTCGACGAAACTATAACCGTCGAAGAAAGCGAGGTCGATTTAGCGGAACTAAAACAAGGGCCACCATACTCTTGCAAACTGCTAGTCCCCTCAAGTGGAAAAAATCCCACTGGTCCGGAAAGGGCCAACGATAGGTTCCCCAAAAAGACTTACAGTTTTAATATTACAAAATGTGATGAAATTTTTGACTTACTTGTAAAAGATGGCCAAATGATAGTACCCCCAGGGGTAAAAGTGCCTCCTCTTGATCAAAGAAAGAAAAGAGGCTTTTGTAAATATCATAATTTTCTGGGCCATAAAACATCTCAATGTTTTCTTTTCAGGAATCTCGTGCAAGATGCTATCGAAGAAGGGAGGCTGAAATTTGCTGATAAGACCCCCAAGACTGTGGACTCCAACCCTTTGCAGGCTGAAGCCCATTATGCTGAACCTTCAGAGGTGAATGTGATCGAGGCATCCAAAAGCCAGGCGAAGAGGCCAAGAATAACTATGGTCGAAGTCACCAAGGATCATGTCAACATGCCAATCTTTGGCAGTTTTTCTGGGAGTCTTTCTAGAAAAACAATTGAAGCAGTCCAAAAAGCTGTTGAAAGCCCAAAATCTGGAGCAAAACCCAATTCCTACTTGGCTGCAGTCCAAGGCCAGACAGAGCACCTGGAGGCTCAGATGAAGCAGTTGACTCTTGCCACCAAAGACACCATGAATGTCAACATGGTCGAAATCTCTGAACCAAAAGCATCAGAGGAGGCCACTAGGCAAGAACAGGCCAACAAAACAGCTTTCCCTCGGGAAAATGAAAATCTGGCAGATTTCCTGCAAAGATGCCAGAAGAAGAAGTCAGAAGTGATGCTGTGTCCTCGATGCAGCTCGATTTTCGACAAAAAAGCTGCTGAACACATCCAAGGTGTAAGGGCAGCAAACAGAAGAAGGGAAAGTGTTGATATTCGACATGACCCCAGAAGAACCTACCAAAAGGGTTCAAATCAAGAGAAGAGGCCACTGACTTTCAGGCCTCCAACCAATGTGCCAGTTGATACGTGGTATAAAACATCAGGTCGAAAGAGGCCTAACGAGGAAAGGTGGCACTCCTTCAAAGTGCCAAGAGGTTCATCTTTGACACATAAGAAAGAACCTCAGGTTGTCACCCCTAAAGTGACCCAGGTATCAAGTAACTACAAGGGAAAGAATCCCATGTCTCGATCCCAGTGGAGAAGATACCAGAGGCGGCGAAAGGCTGAGAGGGAAGCTACCAACGAACCAAAGCCAGAATCAAGTTCAAATGTCCCTCAGAGAAAGCATAGGAAGCCTCTGGAAAGACAACCAGTGACCAATAGGCTAGTCTGGCCTAACCAGGGTGAAGTTGATGACGAAGATGGCTCTGAGTCTGATGACACCCTAGATATCATGGTGAACATAGTCTCAGTTTTGCCAAGAGAGTTTAACCGCCGGGTGGAGGTCGAAGCAAACGATTGGGAAGTCGAACAAGAAATGGCCAAGCATAGGCCAGTATGCTACTTCGTCATGGATAATGGCGCTACTGAAGAGCAAAATGGTTTCTTCAAACCTCCTACAGAGGCGATGAAAAATCACCTCAAGCCTTTATTTATAAGGGCAAAACTCGAAGAAACCACCATAAATAAGATCTTGGTGGACTGTGGGGCAACCATCAACATCATCCCTCACTTTATGTTGAGAAAAATAGGCAAGAGCGATGAAAACATCAAGCCTCACAATATGGTCCTGTCGAATTATGAAGGCGGAATAGGGACCACTATGGGTGTGATCCAACTGGACATCAAGGTGGGATCCATCCTTCGACCAACTATGTTTATGGTCATATCGGCCAAACCAAATTATAATCTTTTGTTGGGTCGAGAATGGATACATGGTGTTGGAGCTGTACCATCATCAATGCACCAAAGGTTGATACTATGGCGTCCTGATGGAATGGTCGAAAATATAGAAGCGGATCAAAGCTATTACTTGGGCGAAGTAAATCACCTAGGGATGGCAGACTTCGACAAAAATTTGGCTCACATTGGGCCATGCCCAGCACCTGACTTCGACTTGGCGCCAGCGCCAAATGCTTTTTGTTCCTTATACCTGCACCCTGAGCATGGTTTTCAATGGGACAGAGAAGACTTGTCCCACATTGATTTTAGTGGGCTAACTGACATCCAGCCAACTGGTTGGGGAAGCGAATTCAGTGACAATGACTGAGTCACAATCACTGCAGCGAATTTCGGCTTACGTAGCCGAAACAAGGATGATAACGGCTCTCGAAGCCGAAGTAAAATATATGGCCACACAGGCCAATGATCAAGAGTTACCTTCTGCAGGTCCTGGAAAGGATTTCGACCCAGAACCTCCTGATATCATGCCAGAAGGAATGCAGGAACAAAGGCTCGACGCCATCTACGACGATGAGCCTTTAGGATTCGAAAAGGACCCCTTAGCGAACAACATCAAAATGTTAGCGCAAGATCCTTTAGAATAAATCAACTTGGGCGAAGGGTTAGAGAAAAAGCCAACTTACATTAGCGCAAAAATAGACCCAGAAATCAGGTTGGAAGTGATCCATTTGTTAAAGGAGTTCAAGGACTGCTTTGCATGGGATTACGACGAGATGCCTGGTCTCGACAGAGGATTGGTAGAACTTCAGTTGCCAATCAAACCTGGGAAGAAGCCAGTCAAGCAAAGTCCAAGACGCTTTGCTCCAGAAATACTGTCGAAGATCAAAACGGAAGTCGAAAGACTGCTGAAGTGCAAATTCATACGAGCTACGAGGTATGTCGAATGGATTGCAAACATTGTGCCAGTGATTAAGAAAAACGGTACATTGAGGGTGTGCATAGATTTCAGAGATTTGAATGCTGCTACACCCAAAGATGAATATCCTATGCCTGTGGCAGAAATGCTAGTCGATTCTGCCGCTGGCTATGAGTACCTGAGTATGCTCGATGGTTATTCAGGATATAATCAAATATTCATTGTTGAAGAAGATGTGTCGAAAACAACTTTTCGATGCCCCGGGGCTTTAGGCACTTATGAGTGGGTAGTGATGCCTTTTGGCCTAAAGAACGCTGGGGAAACATATCAGCGAGCGATGAACTCTATCTTCCATGATTTTATTAACACTTTTATGCAAGTATATATTGATGACATTGTTGTAAAATCTGTTTCTAGGAAGAACCATATAGACCACCTTCGACAATCATTTGAAAGAATGAGAGAACATGGTCTGAAAATGAACCCTTTGAAGTGTGCATTCTGTGTAAAAGCTGGAGATTTCTTGGGCTTCGTCGTCCACAACAAAGGAATCGAAATCAACCAGAACAAGATGAAGGCAATTCTGGAAGCGAAAGCGCCAGCGAACAAAAAGGAACTGCAATCTCTGCTAGGCAAGATAAATTTCTTGAGGAGATTCATATCTAACTTAAGTGGGAAAGCTCAAGCCTTCTCACCCTTACTTCGACTGAATAAGGAAAGATTCGAATGGGGGCAAGAGCAACAAGAAGCCTTCGAAAAAATCAAAGGATATCTCACAAAGCCACCTATTTTGGTGCCTCCTTGCAGCAACAGGAGTATGAGATTGTACATAGCTGCATCCGACAAAACTTTGGGAAGCATGTTAGCCCAAGAAGATGAAAATGGAGTCGAAAGACCCATTTACTATCTTAGTAGAGTTTTGAACGATGCAGAAACTAGATATAGAGAAGTTGAAAAATTATGTCTATGTCTTTATTTCTCTTGTACAAAGCTCAAACAATATATAAAGCCAGTTGATGTGTATGTTTCGTCTCATTTTGATGTTTTCAAGTACATGTTGTCGAAACCCATCCTGCACAGCCGAATTGGCAAGTGGGAGCTAGCGTTAACTGAGTACTCCTTGACCTTTATGCCTCTTAGGGCAGTGAAAGGGCAAGTGGTGGCAGACTTTATAGTCGACCACTCAATTCAGGTTGAGAATATAAATTATGTGGAGATAGAGCCTTGGAAATTCTACTTCGATGGTTCCAGCCATAAACATGGAACAGGAGTAGGGGTCTTGATTATTTCTCCAGAAAAAATTCCAACAACATTCAAGTACAAGATATCAGGTACTTGTTCGAACAATGAGGCTGAGTACGAAGCTCTAATTACTGGCCTTGAGATATTGTTGGAATTGGGGGCAACTCGGGTCGAAATAATGGGAGACTCAGAGTTAGTCATTAAGCAAGTCACAAAAGAATATAAGTGCATAAGAGAAAATCTTATTATGTACTTTGTGATAGCAAATCGTTTATTGAAAAAATTCGAAATGGTCAACATTCGACACATACCCAGATTGGAAAATCAAATAGCCAACGATTTGGCACAAATTGCATCTGGGTACAAAATTTCAAAAACGAGATTACAAAGAGCAATCGAAGTCCGGGAAAAAATAAAAGCAACTAGTCTGTCACCAACAGATTTGAAATCGACAAGACTAGGGTATGCTGATCAAAGGAACTTTGAAATATCGTTCATAGACAATTTGTCAGAGCAAGATTGGAAGAAACCCATTGTGGATTATCTACAAAATCCAGCAGCTTCGACAGAATGGAAAATAAAATATAGGGCGTTGAGTTACGTACTCATGGGTAATGAGTTATTTAAAAAGACGCCTGAAGGGGTACTGCTAAAGTGCTTAAGTGAAACTGAAGCATACATAGCCCTTTCGACTACGCATGCTGGAGCATGTGGGGCTCACCAAGTAGGCCATAAGATGAAATGGTTGTTGTTTCGACAAGGACTATACTGGCCCACCATCTTGAAAGATTGTGTTGAGTTCGCGAAGGGTTGCCAGGAATGTCAAGTCCACACAGGCGTCCAACATGTACCAGCAAGCGAACTTCAATCAATAGTGAAACCATGGCCCTTTAGAGGATGGGCGTTGGACCTTATTGGAGAGATTCGACCAGCATCATCAAAGAGCCAGAAGTATATATTGGTAGGCATTGATTATTTCACTAAGTGGATCGAAGCTATTCCTTTAGTCAATGTAGACCAAGAAAATGTCATTGAATTTATTCAAAAGAACATTATCTTTAGATTTGGAATCCCTGAAACTATAACGACTGATCAAGGATCAGTTTTCACCGGTCGAAAGATGCAGGAATTCGCTCAAGAAACAGGCTTTAGACTCCTAACATCAATGCCTTATTATGCACAGGCAAACGGTCAAGTTGAAGCAGCGAATAAAATAGTGATTGGCCTGATAAAAAAACATGTAGGGAAGAAGCCAAAAAATTGGCATAAGACGTTAGACCAGATCTTGTGGGCCTGTCGAACGTCCCCAAAAGAAGCCATAGGTACAACACCATATCGGCTAACTTTCGGTCAGGACGCAGTGTTGCCAGCGGAAATTTGTCTTCAATCTGCAAGGGTTCAGAGACATCATGATATCCCCTCTGAGGTTTATTGGGATATGATGTTAGACGAACTAGTAGATTTAGACGAAGAAAGACTACGCGCTCTCGACCTACTAAGGATTCAGAAGAAAAGAGTGGAAAACTCTTACAATAAAAAAGTAAAACCTAAGGCATTCTCGCCTGGAGAATTAGTTTGGAAGGTGATTCTCCCCATGGATCGAAGGGATCGAAGCATGGGAAAATGGTCACCCAAATGGGAAGGACCATTCAGAATTATCCAAACTTTTTCTGGTGGAGCTTATGAAGTCGAAGAGTTAGGTTAAGATAAAAGACTCTTGAGAGTAAACGGTAAATATTTGAAAAAATATAAACCTATGCTCCAAGAGATCAAAGTAAATAGCAAGTAATGACTAAATTAACCATAAAGAGCCAAAATGGTTAAAAATGGAAAATTATATAAGAGTTAGCCAAAATGGTTACACTGTCTTACAAATATTACAATACATGGTTAATAAATGGCTAAGAAAATTAGAAAGGGATAGAATCTCTAAGTCGAAGGTACTTGGCCTGCTGCAGCTCCAGCCTTTTGTTACACAAGGCAGTCGCCTGAGAGAGTTTGGCAATCTGGTAATCGAAGGCTTGGGCCTTCTCAGCGAACTCTAGGCCTCGTGTAACTTCAGCTTGGCTCTCTGCGTCCGAAACAGTCGAGAGGAGCTCCTCTTTGCGCCTGGTGTTAGTATTTATCTTGGCCTCCAGCTCCTCGATCTGTGCCTTTATAGAGGCATTGTCTCGATCTATGGCGTCAATTTCTTCTTGCTTGGATGCCTTCTGCTTCGACAACTCTGCAATTCGAGAAGTTGTTTCAGCTACCTCAGTCCAGGCAGAAGAACTCTTGCCATGTAGTGCTTCGAGCTGGCTGTTGAAGCCCCTCTGACGTCGATAGTCCGCAGAGACTTGGTCAACAATGGAGTATAACTCCAAGATAAAGCTGGAAACCTCTGGAGTCACATCAAGCAAATCGACTGCATTCAAAACAGCTCCCAGACAAGACGGAGTAGTAGGATCCCCCTCTAGAGCCTTCATCAGATCCTTTTTGAAGAATTGAGCCTTGACCTTCATCAAAGCCTCATCAAGAGGAGAAGTCGAAGTGGACTTCCCCAATGCAGTAGAAGCATCATGACTAAGGTCAGATGAACTTCCCCTACTCTCGATGATGGCATTTGTGATCGGTGGATCTGGAACTGACTGTTTAACGCTGGTTCGCGAAATGTCGCGGTAAGCAAGAGTCGCCACCATCTTTTATTTTCTCCAAATGGAAAGGACAAAAGCACAGGAAAATTCCTTAAAGAGATTGCTCTCGGTTCGGGAGGTAGATTATAGAAAGGGAAGGTGTTAGCACCCTTTCTATCCATGGTTATCCATGGGCTCTTAGATGCTTGCTCATTGTGTTTTCAAAATGGTTTGTTTGCTTTTCAACTGTGGGTTTAAAAAAGTTTCTTTGAAAATTTCAGTTCGACTCTTGTATCGGTCCTCAAGAGTGTTTGAAAAAATTGCTTTCGAAAGCTTTTGAAAAGGTGTCGGTGTGAAAAGAGTTTTTGATTTGTTTTGAAATTACAGCAAGTATCTAGAGTCGTCTACCTACCCTAAGGAATTCGTCTGTGTAAATGTCCTTAAAGTAGTGCCATCCCACCATTGAGAGGTAGGTAGCACCACCGTTGGAGGTGTTCGGGTCAATTCGAGGTTCGGGACATGGTGATCACCAGAGCAATGGGAAGACACCTTAGAAGCTACCCTCATGCCAGGTTCCCGGATCATGAGGACTTACTAAGACATCCTCTACTCGACGATCACCTTTCGAGGCAAGGTAACAGTGAGGCGTACCCTAGGGGTGGTGTGTGATTTGTGTGTCGTTTTCAGATAGTTTGTCTTTTGTCATGTTATTGGTGATCTAGCGTTTGTTTTTTATTTTTGTCCATACATTCTTTCATGCCTTTGTTAACAGTTAAAAATTGCGAGAAAGATAAAGTTCTAAAGCTATTACAAAAGGCGCGGGTCCACATCGCCAAAATTTCTTGAACCCGATTTGACAGAAAATAAAGAAATAAAAGAAAATAAAGAATTAAAAGTGCGGGAAATTAATTACAAGGCCTTGGGAGAGATACATAAATATTAAAAGAAATAAACAATAAACACGCGAATTAAATAAGAATTAAACGAGGGCGTTGGACCCTTTTTGCAAAATTAAATGGTGACATCAATTAATTAAAAAAAGAAATAGAAATTGTTTTGGTATTTTTGGTATTTTATGATTTTAATGAAAAAGAATTAATTAAAATAAATGCTAACCCAAATTCTAGTTGTTTTTAATTTATTAAAAAAGAAGATTAAATTTTAACCTAAAATTAACCCTAATTATTTACATGCAATTTAATTACAAAAATAAATAATAGTAAATATTTAATTATTATGAAAAAATAAAAAGATATAAAAAATTAATTAAACCCTAATTCTACCATTTTTTAGATTTTTATTATGAAAATATTATAATTAACCCTAATTTAATAATTAAATGAATTAATGCAATTTATTTATGAAAATACTAAAATAAAATATTTATTATATTTTTCTCTTTTCTGGTTTTCTATTGTTTTTTTATATATATTATGCAAATATTAAATTAATTAATAAAACAATAATTAAAAGAAAATAAAAATTATGAAAAATAAAGAAAGTAAAGAAAATTTGCAAACCAAAGGGGGTCTGCCCCTAAAGTGGAGGTTAGTCTTTAGCAATTTGGGCCCAGTTGCTCTTTGGCCTGATTGACTTTTCCAGGCACCGTGTGGCATCTTTGACTAGGGTCCACTATACTCTCCAGTTCATGGCCTTTGATTTGATGCTCTGGGACGCGTGGACGTTTGATTTTGTGGGTGCACGGTAGTCCACTATGTTGAATCTGCATGTGAATATTAAACGAAAAAAATACATGGAAAGGGGTGAGGACCTGGGGTTCGAACCCAGGTCATTAACGTTACCAACCAAGCGCTTCACCACTGCTCCACTCAACGCGCGTTTACCATATAATAACTAACAAAAAATATAAAAGAAACAAGCGTTAGTGGGGCGCTTTTCGCGCGAAATTTGAATCAGCCACTCATTGCCTCACACCTCAGCATCTTCTTCCTCCTTGTTTTATTTTCCTGAAATACAACACATATAGGCAACGGTTTTGTTAGTGTTCTTTTAGGCCATCTTCTGGAAAATAGCGAATAGCCCCTCTTGGTATATAAATTAAGCGCGAGCATGCCATTCTTTTCGTCTAAGCGAGCTGAACATGGTTATGGCATTGAGGTCTCTTAATTTTACAGTATCACGAAACGCCCAAATTAGAGCTTGCAAAACCCTAATACTCATCCATGGCAAATCTTCATACGATGCACAAAAACAAAATTAAGCTATTGGGTTAGCATTAGAATCACACAATGAACATGAATCAAGCATTAAAAATTACAAAAGATGCATGAATTGAGATGCACGACTATGAATTTTTTTCTGTACAGGTGAGATCGTTCTCACATTTCTGGGCACGAAAGCTTGAAGTTTTTGATGCAAATCCCTTCTATGAAGCCTTAGCAAGCTAATGAGATCAAAATCTTGCCTTGAATCGCCCTAGAACTAGGTTTTCAGATTTCACTTTTCAAGCAAAAATTTCAAGTTTTTTGTATACTTTTCTGCGCAGCTTTTTGGTTAATGGCATTAGGTTTTGCTTCTTTGTATATGTATGAGTGAATTAGGTCAAAGAAAACAATCAAAATCCTTGGCATTCATGGTTTGGAAGATTTGATTTTTTAAGATCTTTTTTCAATATTTTCCATGCTATTTTGTATCAATCATGACCAATTCTCTTCAATTCTTTCCATATTTGATTATGCACGAATTTTTGAACCTATTACATGTACAAAAAGATTTAAAACCTTAGGTTAAGTATTTTTCATATATTTAATTGATTTAAATGAATTATTATTAATAAAAATTCAAATAAATAAATAAAAAATGAAGAAAAACTTCCCTTTGGGCCAAGTGGTCGTGCACATGCCTTGGATGATGAATTGTGGAAGAAAAATAGGCCCATTAGCAATTTTAGGTCATTTGAATCAATGTTGACTTTTCAAAATATCCAAAAATTTCCCAACTTCCACAAGGCATAACTTGCTCAATTTTTAAGCTTTGCTCATGTTCTTGGACATTTTGGAAAGTTCTTTGAGTCCTCTAACCAATGTCTTTGGTCCCATGTCATTTTGATTTACCAATCTCAAGTTATGGCCTTTGACTTAAAGTCCCTTTTTGTTGACTTTTGAAAATGACCTATAATGTTGAAATTGATAACTTTTTGTGAGAGCATTTCTTGGACTTGAAGTATGAAGATGAGTTGTAGGAAATGTCTTTATCTTCAAAATTAGCTTTGGATGGAATTTTTCTGATAATCCATGTGAAAGTTATGCCCTGGTCAATTTACAGTTGACTTTTTCAGCTGTTCAAATAAGGAAACTTTTGCATCTTGATGATTTTTGAGCCAAGCTTTGAGAATCATGATCAAGCATTGATCAAATGATGTTTGTGGCTTCAAAATGAGATGTTGACCAAAAATTTGAACTTTTGACTGCCAAATGACCATTTTGCCCCTACAGTTGACTGTAGTGCAATTTAGGGTTTTGACTGGGCAATTTTGTGCTGAAGGTCTTGAAACTTGATATGAGGATGCTTGACCATATTTGTAGGCATGTGGGACTTGATTGGACCCTTGGAAACTTCATTTTCTTGATCAGAATCAAAACCCTAATTTTGACTGTTTAGGAGGCCCTTGAACTGTGCAACCCTTGGAGAATTTTGCAGCTTGACTTGGCAATTTCTTGAAGAATATGGGAGGGTAAATTTTGGGGTACAACAGTTGCCCCTGTTCAATCTTCTTAGACCTGAGGATGCAGATTGGCTGACGTGCCTTTCGTAATCCGAGGGTGGAAGATGATTGAACACTAGAGTGCCCAGAAATTTGCGCTCACATAGTAGCAGTGATGGTGGAAATGGGATTATAGATGCCATTTGGAGATTGATGGATAGGATGATGGGCTTATAGATGCCATGCTAAGAGATGCTGGAGGGTGAATGGGCTTATAGATGCCATCTGGATGTTGATCGCGTAAGAGATTCCTTAGCGAGAACTTGTGTACCTGCAAAAAAAAATGAGTACCTGACATGTTGCAGGAGCTGGTCTTCAGATGCTTTGTATAGATGTGTCCTGACTGGTTACAGGAACTGGATCTGGAGCTTCAAACGATGATGAATGAACCAGGGATGGTTACTACCCCAACAGGAACGGTGAGAGAACCTTGGGTGACTTTAACTTCAACAACAATCGTTGAAAAAATCTTGGTGGGAATCACCATCTCCGCGGTATCGGGGAGAGAACCATAGGAAATTATAATCTCAAAAGCGGACGTTTGAGAAAAACCTGGAATGGAATTATCTTCTCCGCAGTATTGGGGAGAGAACCATAGGAAATTATAATCTCAAAAGCGGACGTTTGAGAAAAACCTGGGTTGGAATTATCGTCTCTGCAACATTGGGGAGAGAACCATAGGAAATTATAATCTCAAAAGCGGACGTTTGAGAAAAACCTGGAATGGAATTATCTTCTCCGCAGTATTGGGGAGAGAACCATAGGAAATTATAATCTCAAAAGCGGACGTTTGAGAAAAACCTGGGTTGGAATTATCGTCTCCGCAACATTGGGGAGAGAACCATAGGAAATTATAATCTCAAAAGCGGACGTTTGAGAAAAACTTGGAATGGAATTATCATCTCCGCAGCATTGGGGAGAGAACCATAGGAAATTATAATCTCAAAAGCGGATGTTTGAGAAAAACCTGGGTTGGAATTATCGTCTCCGCAACATTGGGGAGAGAACCATAGGAAATTATAATCTCAAAAGCGGACGTTTGAGAAAAACCTGGAATGGAATTATCATCTCCGCAACATTGGGGAGAGAACCATAGGAAATTATAATCTCAACAGCGGACGTTTGAGAAAAACCTGGGTTGGAATTATCGTCTCCGCAGCATTGGGGAGAGAACCATAGGAAATTATAATCTCAACAGCGGACGTTTGAGAAAAACCTGGGTTGGAATTATCGTCTCCGCAACATTGGGGAGAGAACCATAGGAAATTATAATCTCAAAAGCGGACGTTTGAGAAAAACCTGGATTGGAATATCGTCTCCGCAGGATTGGGGAGAGAACCATAGGAAATTATAATCTCAACAGCGGACGTTTGAGAAAAACCTGGGTAACTTCTACTGAATCTTCATCAGAAAAATCTGTTTGGGGTCGATTTAGCTGGACTAGAGAAGGCCTTGGACTGGATAAGAAATCTTTGGAGTCGATTAACTGAACCGGTCTAGGTCTTGAAATATGATTGAGAATTTAACTGAATTTTTCCTGAAAGATAGAGGTCAGTCATATGTAATGCACGATATGGATTAAGCGATGATGTTCTCAACATAAATGAGATTTGTGAGATATGATGCGTACATGCATGCTATAATGATGTATGTGATGTTTAGGAATGTATGTTTTCGTCTAGGAAAGTAAATCCTTGACGGGTGCCGGGAAGTCACTCCTGGGCTGATGTTGGAGAATAAGCTTTTACTTCCGCTGGGGATGATAGTTGCTAGTATACCGGTAGGAGAAGATGACTCCGTTGGGGAATAAACTTGGCGAATGGTTACTCTGCGGGGAGAAAAGTACCCTAGCGATCTTGCTGGGAAGAAATACTCTGTGGGGAGAGAGATACTTTGCTGAGTGTTGATAACAACTTGCTGGGGATACCCTTGTTGTGTCGGAAGTGTTGATAGACTTCGCTGGGGATAAGAAGAAACTGTGTTGACGGCGATCTTTCCGTGGCTTTTGGCTGAGGATAACCCAGTTATATCCTGGTAGGGAAATAACTCTTTGAATAAAGCCGGGAGACGCGTTCGTGCTCTGCGAGGATAAGCTTCCAGAATCTACTGGGGATAAGCTTACCGCTTGGGAGATGGATTCCAACTTTCCTGGGGAAACTGGATTGGACTCTCTTGGGGAAGTTTTGAACTGCGGGGGAAGTGATTCCTTTGAATACTTGATATACCGTCGGGGAACAATCTTTAGGCCAAGACTGTCGGGGATGCTTTGTTAAGAATGTTTGTATATCGTGCTGGGGAATGTTGAGATCTGCTGGAGGATACCCAACTTCCTTAAGGCTGATTGTATAGCTTTGTTTGGGGGGAGTGTACTGATTTGCTGGCTCACTCTCTGAGGAATTAAGGTATACTGGTTATGTTCTTCGGCTGAACTTACCTTGGTACCTTGACGGACAGAACCATTAGACCGTTTAGACAACTCTTCATTGCCCCTGTTTCTGAGGTGGGAGAGGAAGACCTGTGAGGCGCTGATAGTGGTTGATGGACAAACCTTCTTCTGGTAGGCAAGTGACAAGATGCTGGGACATAGTCGTACGCTTTGATCCATGATTTTTGCCTGGACCGCCCTTTCGGGTTTTCAGTCCACCGGGATACCCATTTTTGCCCAAGCCGCCTTTTCAGGTTTTCGACTTGCCGGGTGTACAGATTTTTCATTTCATCCCTTATTTTTGCCCGAACCCTTTTGGTTCGCCGGGAAGCCCTTATTTTTGCCTAGGTATGTCAACCTAGCGGATCTTTGATTATGCGTAGTATTTTTTTCCGACTATGTCCACACTCTTAGAATGCAGGGAGATGCCCCTGTCAGTAGTGTTTTGTCATGCCACCAGAAGGTGTTTGATCATGCCAGATTCGTTGTTGAAATGCCCCAAGTGACTCAGGCGGAGATTTGCCCCAAGCTATTTGACCCTGAGAGATTCCCTGAATCTTGATTGGACTGCCCCAGATAATGGACCATGGTCATGTCTGCCCCTTGATTGGAGGTACTTCTGTTCGTTAGGCATTCGTCGTGCGAACTTCTATGCTGTTCAAACAAAAAGTCATATGCAAACAAAGTTATGTTAAAAATGCAAAGCCTATGTCTGTCTTGAAGATTTTGAAAATGCATTCTTTTTCATAAAACAAATGAATGTTTGTAAAACGTGATGTCAACTCCTTCTTTATAGTAGGCCTCAAGGAGTCAGGATACCTTTCGTCACAGTATGCTTTCGAACTAACCCATGCTTCAGCTAGGACTTTTGAGGGTTATAACGTGGCCTGGTTCATGGTTTAAGAAACAAAGGATAAAGGCTCAAATTTTGTTTGTACCCACCCGCTCTTCGTGATGTTCTCCAAACCTAAACTCAGTTAATCATACGTTAGACCTTGTTTGAGTCTTTGCTCTGACTTTCCGGTGATGATTCGGATGTTGATAACTTATTTTGAATAGGCAGTCATTCCTTTTTGTTGAGGGTTTGTAAGACCTCTTTCTTGTCTGATTTTTTTTGTTATCCCTTTCTTTTTTTGCCTGAACTGTTTCCTTTTTTGGAATTACAGTCAGCGGGATGCCCCAGTTTTGTAAGTCTCCTTCATGGGTTTTGACTTAATGGGTTTTTTTTTATTTTGAAAGATAATGACTGCCTTTCTTTATTGATCATTCAGAACCATCACTGTCTTTCTTTGTTTTGTAAGGATCTTTTTGGTGCCATTCGTTATGCACTTGGATCAACTGAGAGACTACCCTGCCCCAGGTTATGATTAAGGGTTTTAAATTTCGAAAAGAAAAACTCCTACTTCTTTGGCTCAGAGGGGTTGACGAGGGATTATCATCCTTATAACTCCAGTGTTTAGGGATTGAAACAATGCCTGTACCTCATCAGCGAGGTCTGTTCAAAAGCATACTGTAATGATCGCGGTATCGTTTTCGTCATCCTCCCTCAAGAGGCTTAGAATTATTGAGAGCTGATCATCAGAAAAAAATATGAAAATAATTTGCATATAGTGAATACGAATATATTGTTTCCGAACAGACATATGCGATGCATTAATGAAATAACAATGTTTGACATGAATAAATGTTTGAACAAAAGAAAATTGCAACTTGAACATTCGAATGAACAAAAATTTCTCAATCCTAGCCATGTTTTGGCAAGGGAGCAGTGATCACGTGGGGAGTCTTGGGTACTTTAAACTGAATCTCTCCAGCGTCGATCATGTCTTGGATCTTATTTTTCAAGCTCCAACAATCATCTGTAGTATGCCCCGGGCTGTCAGAGTGATAAGCGCAGCGGGCGTTGGGGTTGTACTTCGGTGACGTTGTATTTTGGTTCTTCGGAGCTTCTTTTAGAGTTACCAGCTTGGTCTCCAGCAACTGTGGCAATATCTGGGATAAGGTCATGCTGAACCGAGTGAACTGCCTTCTCTCACTCTTTTGTTGGTTGTGATGTTGAATTTGTGACACTGGAACCATTTGAGGAGCTCTCCCCTTACCTCCTTGTCTCAAAGGTGGTTGAACGATGACTGGCTTTTTGCCCTTAGACTTTTGCCCCAGTTGGTTACCCTGAAGCAGTTGGTTGACGAGAAACCAGAGCTCATCTTGTCTTTGAGCTAACCCTTGAATGGCAGTCACCTGCCCCAGCATCTGGACTTTCAATGCATCCACCTCAGCTTGTAGGTGTTTCAGCCTTTCATCCTCAGCACTGTTCCTGACAAAAGTCTCCATGAGAAGTGTCCTTAGCTCCTCCTGCCCCTTGGATAGATTCAGGAGGATTCCCCTGAACTGAGTCCCTTGAGCGAGAAGGTCCTGGTTATCTGGTTGGAAGGCCATTGCTGAAATAAACAGCGAGAAAGGTAAGTGACCTGCAACAAAGATACCTGTTATGTGATGATGTGTATGACATGCATGCAATGTTTTCAAGGACCTCGCGGGGTAAACAAGAAAATTGGTTAGCATCTGGATCCGGTAGCTTGATTGAAAGAACTTCGTATTTGTTGAGAGTCTTTCTTCCAAGGGTCAAAGGCTCATCATATCAAGTGGGTCATAGCCCCTGACAACCTTGGCTAGAGGAAAATAAATCCTCTTTGCCTCTTGTTGGGATAGTTGATTCACCATGACCTGCATCACAAGCCCTTGAGATCCTTGAAATGGGTTAGGATGTATGCAGGATGCATGCAATGATATGATGTCATGTTATGCATGGGGTAATGTAGGTGAACCCTGTTGTGAGCCCTGATTAAGGATTGCAAACCAAAACCTGCAAGAAACTTAGTGAACCTTGTTATGAGTCCCAATTAAGGACTATAAACAAAATCTGCAAGAACTCAGTACATTCTGTATGAGCCCTAATTAAGGATTAAAAACCTGCAAGAGGCTTAGTAAACCCTGCCATGAGTCCTAATTAAGGACTATGGACAAAACCTGCAAAACTTAGCAAACCCTGCTATGAGTCCCAATTAAGGACTATAAGCAAACCCTGCAAGTAGTTCCTGTGTTAGATAACAAGCATGCAAATAGTCAAGTACGAAGGCACACAAGTCACATAAGAGAAACCCTTAGAGTTTAGGCCAGCATGGGGTCTGGGTATTACCCTATTGAAGTTGGTGGGTTCAACCTGTCCTATTAGAAGTAACCGGGTTCTAAGGGTCCCAACATCACGGGATTGCTTTCATTGTTCATCGTTTCGATTTAGCCACTGAACTGGTGACCGAAATATTCCAGGAAAGAAACCCTCAATTGAGTGTAGCATCGAGTATCAACCAACCTCGGACTGCACCAAAGTCAGTTATCTCACTACCCTAAAGAGGCCAAGATAGTTCAATTAAGGTTCCTAAGGTCTGTTGATGCTTCACGACACCACGCGGAGGCCCCGTACTCTCCTTGACTGAACTCAAGGGTTACCGGTACACACCAAAGTGCCACATCAACGTAGCAGACTGTTTCAACCATGTCGGTATACCCCGCACAGTTCCCTCACAGCCTTGTTGCTACTTTCTAAGAAGGTATCCCCCAGATCCGGGTTAGGATCTATAGAATTCCCAAGACAGTCCCACAATAATAAAGAAAGCAAAGAAGACAATTGAAAACACAGTTATGAACTAACCCTAAGGTACACCTCACTTTAAAAATATTCCCCAGCAGAGTCGCCAGTTCTGTGATCGGTGGATCTGGAACTGACTGTTTAACGCTGGTTCGCGAAATGTCGCGGTAAGCAAGAGTCGCCACCGTCTTTTATTTTCTCCAAATGGAAAGGACAAAAGCACAGAAAAATTCCTTAAAGAGATTGCTCTCGGTTTGGGAGGTAGATTATAGAAAGGGAAGGTGTTAGCACCCTTTCTATCCATGGTTATCCATGGGCTCTTAGATGCTTGCTCATTGTGTTTTCAAAATGGTTTGTTTGCTTTTCAACTGTGGGTTTAAAAAAGTTTCTTTGAAAATTTCAGTTCGACTCTTGTATCGGTCCTCAAGAGTGTTTGAAAAAATTGCTTTCGAAAGCTTTTGAAAAGGTGTCGGTGTGAAAAGAGTTTTTGATTTGTTTTGAAATTAGAGCAAGTATCTAGAGTCGTCTACCTACCCTAAGGAATTCGTCTGTGTAAATGTCCTTAAAGTAGTGCCATCCCACCATTGAGAGGTAGGTAGCACCACCGTTGGAGGTGTTCGGGTCAATTCGAGGTTCAGGACATGGTGATCACCAGAGCAATGGGAAGACACCTTAGAAGCTACCCTCATGCCAGGTTCCTGGATCATGAGGACTTACTAAGACATCCTCTACTCGACGATCACCTTTCGAGGCAAGGCAACAGTGAGGCGTACCCTAGGGGTGATGTGTGATTTGTGTGTCGTTTTCAGATAGTTTGTCTTTTGTCATGTTATTGGTGATCTAGCGTTTGTTTTTTATTTTTGTCCATACATTCTTTCATGCCTTTGTTAACAGTTAAAAATTGCGAGAAAGATAAAGTTCTAAAGCTATTACAAAAGGCGCGGGTCCACATCGCCAAAATTTCTTGAACCCGATTTGACAGAAAATAAAGAAATAAAAGAAAATAAAGAATTAAAAGTGAGGGAAATTAATTACAAGGCCTTGGGAGAGATACATAAATATTAAAAGAAATAAACAATAAACACGCGAATTAAATAAGAATTAAACGAGGGCGTTGGACCCTTTTTGCAAAATTAAATGGTGACATCAATTAATTAAAAAAAGAAATAGAAATTGTTTTGGTATTTTTGGTATTTTATGATTTTAATGAAAAAGAATTAATTAAAATAAATGCTAACCCAAATTCTAGTTGTTTTTAATTTATTAAAAAAGAAGATTAAATTTTAACCTAAAATTAACCCTAATTATTTACATGCAATTTAATTACAAAAATAAATAATAGTAAATATTTAATTATTATGAAAAAATAAAAAGATATAAAAAATTAATTAAACCCTAATTCTACCATTTTTTAGATTTTTATTATGAAAATATTATAATTAACCCTAATTTAATAATTAAATGAATTAATGCAATTTATTTATGAAAATACTAAAATAAAATATTTATTATATTTTTCTCTTTTCTGGTTTTCTATTGTTTTTTTATATATATTATGCAAATATTAAATTAATTAATAAAACAATAATTAAAAGAAAATAAAAATTATGAAAAATAAAGAAAGTAAAGAAAATTTGCAAACCAAAGGGGGTCTGCCCCTAAAGTGGAGGTTAGTCTTTAGCAATTTGGGCCCAGTTGCTCTTTGGCCTGATTGACTTTTCCAGGCACCGTGTGGCATCTTTGACTAGGGTCCACTATACTCTCCAGTTCATGGCCTTTGATTTGATGCTCTGGGACGCGTGGACGTTTGATTTTGTGGGTGCACGGTAGTCCACTATGTTGAATCTGCATGTGAATATTAAACGAAAAAAATACATGGAAAGGGGTGAGGACCTGGGGTTCGAACCCAGGTCATTAACGTTACCAACCAAGCGCTTCACCACTGCTCCACTCAACGCGCGTTTACCATATAATAACTAACAAAAAATATAAAAGAAACAAGCGTTAGTGGGGCGCTTTTCGCGCGAAATTTGAATCAGCCACTCATTGCCTCACACCTCAGCATCTTCTTCCTCCTTGTTTTATTTTCCTGAAATACAACACATATAGGCAACGGTTTTGTTAGTGTTCTTTTAGGCCATCTTCTGGAAAATAGCGAATAGCCCCTCTTGGTATATAAATTAAGCGCGAGCATGCCATTCTTTTCGTCTAAGCGAGCTGAACATGGTTATGGCATTGAGGTCTCTTAATTTTACAGTATCACGAAACGCCCAAATTAGAGCTTGCAAAACCCTAATACTCATCCATGGAAAATCTTCATACGATGCACAAAAACAAAATTAAGCTATTGGGTTAGCATTAGAATCACACAATGAACATGAATCAAGCATTAAAAATTACAAAAGATGCATGAATTGAGATGCACGACTATGAATTTTTTTCTGTACAGGTGAGATCGTTCTCACGTTTCTGGGCACGAAAGCTTGAAGTTTTTGATGCAAATCCCTTCTATGAAGCCTTAGCAAGCTAATGAGATCAAAATCTTGCCTTGAATCGCCCTAGAACTAGGTTTTCAGATTTCACTTTTCAAGCAAAAATTTCAAGTTTTTTGTATACTTTTCTGGGCAGCTTTTTGGTTAATGGCATTAGGTTTTGCTTCTTTGTATATGTATGAGTGAATTAGGTCAAAGAAAACAATCAAAATCCTTGGCATTCATGGTTTGGAAGATTTGATTTTTTAAGATCTTTTTTCAATATTTTCCATGCTATTTTGTATCAATCATGACCAATTCTCTTCAATTCTTTCCATATTTGATTATGCACGAATTTTTGAACCTATTACATGTACAAAAAGATTTAAAACCTTAGGTTAAGTATTTTTCATATATTTAATTGATTTAAATGAATTATTATTAATAAAAATTCAAATAAATAAATAAAAAATGAAGAAAAACTTCCCTTTGGGCCAAGTGGTCGTGCACATGCCTTGGATGATGAATTGTGGAAGAAAAATAGGCCCATTAGCAATTTTAGGTCATTTGAATCAATGTTGACTTTTCAAAATATCCAAAAATTTCCCAACTTCCACAAGGCATAACTTGCTCAATTTTTAAGCTTTGCTCATGTTCTTGGACATTTTGGAAAGGTCTTTGAGTCCTCTAACCAATGTCTTTGGTCCCATGTCATTTTGATTTACCAATCTCAAGTTATGGCCTTTGACTTAAAGTCCCTTTTTGTTGACTTTTGAAAATGACCTATAATGTTGAAATTGATAACTTTTTGTGAGAGCATTTCTTGGACTTGAAGTATGAAGATGAGTTGTAGGAAATTTATTTATCTTCAAAATTAGCTTTGGATGGAATTTTTCTGATAATCCATGTGAAAGTTATGCCCTGGTCAATTTACAGTTGACTTTTTCAGCTGTTCAAATAAGGAAACTTTTGCATCTTGATGATTTTTGAGCCAAGCTTTGAGAATCATGATCAAGCATTGATCAAATGATGTTTGTGGCTTCAAAATGAGATGTTGACCAAAAATTTGAACTTTTGACTGCCAAATAACCATTTTGCCCCTACAGTTGACTGTAGTGCAATTTAGGGTTTTGACTGGGCAATTTTGTGCTGAAGGTCTTGAAACTTGATATGAGGATGCTTGACCATATTTGTAGGCATGTGGGACTTGATTGGACCCTTGGAAACTTCATTTTCTTGATCAGAATCAAAACCCTAATTTTGACTGTTTAGGAGGCCCTTGAACTGTGCAACCCTTGGAGAATTTTGCAGCTTGACTTGGCAATTTCTTGAAGAATATGGGAGGGCAAATTTTGGGGTACAACAACATTCATGTAGCCAATGGGATCAGTTTTCTTCAATAGGGCCAAGTCTTCTTTAGACTTAGGCTTTATCGAGATGGTAGTCCTTACAGCAGCGTTGGCCTGGGGTTGAAGTTGTTGAGTAGCGTTTGCATCGACATGACTCTCTTCGACCTGTAGTTCAGTAGTGCCAGCATCAACATGATCCCTTTCGTCATTTTGCTCCTCTGTCAGATCGACCACTTGTGTTTCCTTTGGTTGTTGTTCCTCTGCTTCGGCAATGGCTTCATCGTTCGCCAATTCCTCCTCTTGTTGCCTACTGTGTTCAGCAGAGTCTTGTGTCTCTGAAGTCTTTGGTGCTGAACTTTCAGTGGTCTCCTGAAAATAGAAGAGGAAGAATCTTCTGGTTTAGAAAGAGACACAATCGAACGTGAGCATCGACACCTGAGTTAAAAATGGTCAGAGAAACTACCTGTAGAGGAATTTCAGCCCCAGGGCTGGAATTATCACTTTCGACGGGTTTATTGAGCAAAACGTTTAGCTCCTCCTCCGTGGGCTCTTCGATGATCACGGGAGGTGGCCTGGGTCTTCTCCCTGCAACCTTTATTCTGATCGTGGGTCGAGGCTCAGGGGCAGGGGCATCTTTCTTCAGTTTTCTCCGTTTAAGAGGAGCGGGGGGAGATTCGTCCTCGTCGTCACTCCCAGATTCGATCGTTAGTGTAGGTCGTTTCTTGGGTGCAGGTTCCTGAAAACCAATTGGAGTTCGATTTAGAACGCCACATTGAAAATCAGGATGTTAAAACCAGAAGGAAATAATAAAAGTTTGGTTACCGGTGCTGAAGGTTTTGTCGAGGGACCTCCTCCCTGATGGATTTCTGTGGTTTTTGCCGGTGCTGAAGGTTTTGTCGAGGGACCTCCTCCCTGATGGCCTTCTGTGGTTTTCTTTGCTGCAGGCTTTCGAACAACTGAAAGAAGACGCGTTCACAAGTTATAATTAACAAGTTACAAGTCGAAATGGAAAGACAAATATAATTTGGAGAGTGAACGTACATTTCTTTATTTTGTCAAGGACTAGAACGAAGGACTTCTGGAGTTCGTCCATAAAATCTTTTTCGTCAAAGAACTCTTCAGCATAATAACTCTTCCACCAGTCTTCGAAAGATGGTGAACAGAGGAAGTTAAGTTGATAGTCGAACAGTGAAAGTACTGTTCGACCAGCGTACCTGCCAATATGCTTGGTGGCAGCATCCTCAGTATAATCATTGCAAAAATATAACATTGATTTCTCCCTAGGAAAAATGGGAGAAGGAAGTGATTGGATGATACCAAACTGTCGAGAGACCAAGTTTGGCTGATAAGCGATCAAGCTCAGGTGATTCTTGGAACTCTTAAAGCGCAGTAGCATTATTCTGGGTGTGAGAAATGCTTCCCACATTATTGTGTGTTCTTCGAGATGAGGGTCACCTGACGACTTGGGATGGGGCCTGGTGAACCATTATGGACCAAACTTTCGACGGGCAAAAGGAGCCATGGTCAAGGTGAATTCTTTTCTTCCTGCAAACATCAAGACGAAGTTTGCAAAAGTCTGTTGGAGTTCCAGCCCATCCTCAGTGGGAGTCAGTAAAGCCAGTCTGGTGCCTTCGATACGCCTTTTAGCTATCTCAGGAGCTTGTTCGTTTATTTGAGTTTTCTGAGGTAAGAAAGACTCAAAAGTGGCATTTAGCCATAGTTGAAGTAACCAGAAGGGTCCTGCAAGCAACAAACTGGCTCTATTTTCGATGACCTTTAACAGAGTCGCTCCGCTGCTGATCGACTCATACAGGTTCGCCAGGATTAATTCGTCCAAACAAATGTTTTGACCATGGTGAAGCTGGGTAGCAAGGGTGACCATTTTCTTCGTCACCTGTAGAGACTTCGTGCAGAACACGAAGCGTGACAGCCAAAGGGCTAGAAACGCAATGTGTTCCACGTCCGTCACATTAGCTTTCGACCTGTCATGGTAGTGGTTGATGTAGGTGGTGTAAGTGGGTTTGGTAGCTGAAAACCCAATCTGGTCTTCCGACATTTCCTCTGGGTCGAAATAATCCCCAGTTGGTTGAAGACCGGTGATGGCAGCCACATCGAAGAGAGTGGGTGTTATCATTCCACAAGGCAGGTGGAAAGTGAAGTGAGTATAATCCCAGAAAAGCAAAGAGGCTACCAGCATTTCAGGGGAGTAGTTGAGACCAGTCTTCGACATCATGACTAGGTCATAAATCCCCAGGTTCTTCCAAATCGAAGCTTGGCTTTTTTTCATCTTCTCTAGCCAAGCGCTGTAGTCTGGTGTAAGGCTAGGGCTAGACCTAAAAGCCCTAACACCTCTATTGAAGAAACGAAGATCTATCTTTTCCTTAGCAGGATCTTCGTTGTCATCTGCAGCCTTTTTGGAGCACCCAACACGTTTGAGTGCCTCAAGCACCGGGAAGAAGTTCTTGATCTTCGTGGATTCATCAATGCATGTGGATAACGGGCCAGACATGGCGAAAACCTGGTTGGAGTATCCAACCGGAATCAGTAGTTGAGAAGAATAAACTTCACGCTCAACAGTTCCCAGGGGTTCAGGAACCCTTTGCATGCCTTTAGAGTTAACTGTTGGAACAGTTGAGAAGATTTTTGGTTGGACAGTTCTAGAAGGAATGTTAGAACTGGGAGCATTAGAAGAACCTGAAGCCATTTTTGGGTTAAGATGAAGGTGAGTGAAGAACAAAGTGTTTGCAGGTGTTTGCAGAGATTTTTGTGTTCAATAATAAGGCTTGGATGCAGAATGGCGTGAAAAAGTCCCACAAGGGGTACCTAGCGCTATTTATAGTGGTTGGGAAATCACAAAATTCGAGGCCATTTAATGTTGCAGATGATAGTGGGGCACGTGGCGCTCCTTCGCTGACATAGCCGTTCTGCAGAAAGGAAACGGTGCAGCGTGCACCCTCGTTTTTGGGAAATTGTCATGATGACAATCTGTGAAAAGACATTGGGCACGCTAAACGCCTTACTGAGGTGACGTCTTAGGTACAGGTGGAATGATGGCTTTTTTTCTTGGGATTGTCAGTTGGTTGGTAGAAGACGAAAAGCGCACAGGTTAATCTGTGGCTAAGAATGAAGGACAGGTGTCGAGTGGAATCTCAAAGAATGCCTTTTTCTTTTCAGCATCGAAATAAGGCATTCTTGGGGGGCAATTTGTTGGTTCCTAAATTCGACACCCTTGTTTTTATTAATATAGACCATTAATCATGAGGGATGGTTTTGACCAGCTGATTCTGTCGAAATGCTCATCAGAAGGTGGCAAGGTACTTAGAGAATTTCTTCTAAGTAGGAATCTTGTTGCCTTCAACGTCGAAGGAGCTTCTCGACAAAGGTATTCGATGCTCAGAGTGGAACGGTTTGAGATTCGAATGTTTGGAGGGAAAACGGTTCCCAGCAGTTACCAAGTGCAACGTGCCAAGATCAGGAGCGTCGAATGCTGTGAGCATGCCAAGTGGTGTCATCTCGAAGCAGCGTAACTGCCCAACGGTTACTTGAGATGTGTTTAGTATAAATACTAGTTGTTCACGTAGTTTTCGCGTGTGTTCGTCAATATATACAAGTCACTCATTTAGATTCAAGTACCCAGTGTGAGCGAAAGAATTGTTGAGAATGTATGTATGAAACACCATTTAAATTAATCAAAGTCTTTTATATTCCAGAAATTTATTGCCTTTCATTTACTTTTCCCAGTCGAAGCTTTTATCTACTACCTTTCATTTATTCTCTCAAGCTCTTCTTCATGCAATTTACATAAAGTGTCTTTACTTTCCTGTCATTAACCATCATTAGACTTAGTCAAACCCCAAAAAATCAACCATGTCTTAGGATCAATCTGATCGATCCTGTGAGTCACCAAATAAGTAACCTTTTGGAGGATCAGCGGTTGTTTACCAATTTCCACGGTAAACAAATTTTAGGATGTAATTTTATTTCATTTTAATTATTTGTAATAATATTATTTATAAAATACTGTAAATGTATTCAAATAACATTTAACTGCTTCAAAAGTTAAATGGAAACCCTAATTTGGATAGACTGATAAGAAAAAGTCTGTTTGACTGATTCTTACGCCAATCTGAAAAAGTCAGGGAAAACCCGAAGCTGTGATTTCTTGTGGAAAAAGAGGAGGGAAAATTTTGGGGTACAACAGTTGCCCCTGTTCAATCTTCTTGAACCTGAAGAGTTAGATTGGCAAATTTGCCTTTCGTGACTCGAGGGTAAAAGGAGATTGGACACTAGAGTGCCCAAAAATTTGCACTCGGTGATGTGATGGTAGAGGGAATGGGCTTAAAGATGCCATTTGGTGATGGGCTTAAAGATGCCATATGGAGATGTGACATGATCTTGTCAGGGGATGGGCTTAAAGATGCCATCTGGAAATGTTTGGAGGAGGATGGGCTTATAGATGCCATCTGAAATGTTTGGAGGAGGATGGGCTTATAGATGCCATATGAAGGTGATTGTTGAACTGTATGTCATTGGTGAGTGGACGAGTATCAGAAAGGTATCCATGTTTTGGAACATCTCTAAACTGGAGTTCTGAACAAGCGATAGATTGACATCCATGTTTGGAGAATCCGTAAACTGTTTTCAGGAGTTGCATCTGAACAAGCGATAGATTAACATCCGTTACTGGAGAATCCGTAAACTGTTTTCAGAAGTCTTGAAATTGAATAAGCAATAGAGCAGCATCCGTTGTTGGGAAGCGTCCGTAAACTGTTTTCAAAAGTTGAGAAGAATATGAACAAGTGATAGGTTAACATCCGTTACTTGGAGAACCCGTGAACTGTTTTCAGAAGTCTTGAAGTTGAATAAGCAATAGAGCAGCATCCGTTGTTGGGAAGCGTCCGTAAACTGTTTTCAAAAGTTGAGAAGAATCTGAACAAGCGATAGGTTAACATCCGTTACTTGGAGAACCCGTGAACTGTTTTCAGAAGTCTTGAAGTTGAATAAGCAATAGAGCAGCATCCGTTGTTGGGAAGCGTCCGTAAACTGTTTTCAAAAGTTGAGAAGTGGAGAAGGAACCGGTGTAGGGTTTCCTGATGATGAGTCCGTGTAAAACTGCATCTGGATGAATCTGGAATAAGTATCAGAATGTCGCCATGTCTGGGTCACATCTGAACTATCTCTGGGTGAATCTGGAATAAGTATCAGAATGTCGGAAGATGATGATCTTTGTCTGTTAACTGATCTTTCCTGAAAAGGTAAAGAGTTAGTTGTATGCAATATCATGATGCATGATGCAATGTATGTTATATCAATGTTTATGATATGAATGTGATGAATGCGCATGTAAGCTGATGAGCTGTCTTGCTGAGGATAGATGAATCCTGGATGGCATGAGATAAAAGAATCTTGACTGCCGTCGGGGAAAGTAATTCTTTGACTGCTGCAGGGGATTGAAAATCCTTTGATTGTTGAAAATGAGAAGTCCTGGGACCGTTGTTGGGGAATCAGAAGCTTGGGTTGTATGCCAATCTACTGGGGATTCCTGTCTTGAGGAGATCTTCACTGGAGAATATTCGAATATCCTGTGAGGACCTGAGAATGAGAGTCTTCACTCTGCTTGGGGATTGATAGTTGGAAGTTTTAGCTTCGCTGGGGATTGCAAGAATCTTTTGATTGCTGCAGGTATTGATCTGGGATCTTGAAAAGGTTGGTAGGTGAGATAGTTATCCTGGCTGGTTTCGGGTATTGATCTCTGACCTGAGAAAGAAAGATAGTTTTCCTGGCTTAAGGAGATCTTCATGCTTGAGGGTTAACTGTTATCTGGTCGTAATCCAGGCTTCACAGAAATTTGTATTGCTATCTGGTCATGGTCCAGGCTTTACAATAGCTTGCTAAGCTGTTATCCGGTCAAATTCGGGCTTCACGGCTTGTGTTGTAGATATACCACTATCTGGTCGACTCCAAACTTTGTAGTATCCTTGACTGCTGTCTGGTCGTAATCCAGGCTCCACAGAAACTTGTATTGTCATCTGGTCGTAATCCAGGCTTCACAATAGCTTTGTTAAGCTGTTATCCGGTTAAATCCGGGCTTCACGGCTTGTGTTGAAGATATACCACTATCTGGTCGACTCCAGGCTTTGTAGTATTCTTGACTGCTATCTGGTCGTAATCCAGGCTCCACAGAAACTTGTATTTTCATCTGGTCGTAATCCAGGCTTCACAATAGCTTTGTTAAGCTGTTATCCGGTCAAATCCGGGCTTCACGGCTTGTGTTGAAGATATACCACTATCTGGTCGACTCCAGGCTTTGTAGTATTCTTGACTGCTGTCTGGTCGTAATCCAGGCTCCACATAAACTTGTATTGTCATCTGGTCGTAATCCAGGCTTCACAATAGCTTTGTTAAGCTGTTATCCGGTCAAATCCGGGCTTCACGGCTTGTGTTGAAGATATACCACTATCTGGTCGACTCCAGGCTTTGTAGTATTCTTGACTGCTGTCTGGTCGTAATCCAGGTTCCACAGAAACTTGTATTGTCATCTGGTCGTAATCCAGGCTTCACAATAGCTTGCTAAGCTGTTATCCGGTCAAATCCGGGCTTCACGGCTTGTGTGAAGATATACCACTATCTGGTCGATTCCAGGCTTTGTAGTATTCTTGACTGCTGTCTGGTCGTAATCCAGGTTTCGCAGAATTTTGTATTGTCATCTGGTCGTAATCCAGGCTTCACAATAGCTTGTTGGGGATTAAACTATTATCTGATCGAATCCGGGTTTCATAGCTTGCTCTGGGGGGATATCCCTATCTGGTCACAATCCAGGCTTGGCGGTTGTCTGGCACTGTTATCCGGTCGTAGTCTGGTCTTCACAATGGGCTGTAGAGATCAAGATACTATCCGGTCAAATCCGGGCTTCATAACTTGAATTCAGGAGATCCCACTATCTGGTCGTAATCGAGGCTTTGCGGTAGTCTGACACTGTTATCCGGTCGTAGTCCGGTCTTCATAATGGGCTATAGAGATCAAGATACTATCCGGTCAAATCCGGGCTTCATAACTTGAATTCAGGAGATCCCACTATCTAGTCGTAATCCAGGCTTTGCGGTAGTCTGACACTGTTATCCGGTCGTAGTCCAGTCTTCACAATGGGCTGTAGAGATCAAGATACTATCCGGTCAAATCCGGGCTTCATAACTTGAACTTTGTGAGAATTTGATCTTTGACAACCGTAACTTCTGACAGGTGATGAAAGAATCTTTGATGTTGATTGTAACTTCCAGCAGGTGATGAAGGAATCTTTGACGTTGATCGTAACTTCCAGCAGGTGATGAAGGAAATTTTGAACAACCTTTTGACATTCGAATGCCCCAAGTGATGGTGAGGGAGACTTGCCCCAGGTTAATCTGCAAATTGAGAGATTTCTTGAAATCTTGACTGGACTGCCCCAGGTTAACTGAACTTTGAAAGATCTGTTGAAACCTTGACTGGACTGCCCCAGGTGTGCTGAATAGTGACATGTCCTGCCCCTTGTTGATAGGAGATTTGTCGTTGGAAGTGTCATCCTTTTTGAAGTGATTTTGTTCACTGAGAGAGTTTTCGTTCCTCCGAACATTCGCTGTATGAATTTCTTCGCTGTCAAACAAATAGCCAAATGCAAACAGTGATATTAAGTAATGCAAAGTTTATGCTTGTCTTGAAGTTTTGAAAAATACATTTTTTAGCAGAAAACTTTTTATTAGACAAATTCGACACAAGATTTTAGAGCAAAGCCTTACAGGAGTCAGGATACCTTTTGTAACAGTATGCTTTCGAACTAACCCATGCTTCAATTAGGACTTTTGAAGGGTTGTAACATGGCTTGGTTCACGGTTTAAGAAACAAAGGATAAAGGCTCAAAGTATATTTGTACCCACCCGCTCTTCGTGATGTTCTTCAATCCTAAGCTCAGTTAATTGTGCGTCGAACTCTTTTCGAATTTGGAACGACTTTTGGGTGATGGTTCACCAGTTGAATTTTGGAAGACAGTCATCGTCTCTTTTTTCTTTTGCAACATTTTTCATGTTGTTGAGGATTTGTAATGACCTCGTTCTTTTGATTTGTTATCCCTAACTTTTGCCTGACTGTCCCTGTTTTCGAGATCACAGTCGGCGGGATGCCCCAACTTTCTTAAGCCTCCTTTATAGGTTTTGGCTTGGTGGGCTTTTTCTCTTTTGAGAGATGATGACTGCCTATGCAATAAGGAACCATCATTGTCTTTTGATTCCAAAGGAATGTTTTTGATGTCATTCGTTGTATTACAAACTGAGAGTTTGCGACTTCAATGCGCACCTTTTGGATTAACTGAGAGACTACCCTGCCCCAGGTTTATATCAAAGGTTTTGATTTGTTTAGAACAGAAAACTCCTACTTCTTTGGCTCAAAGGGGTTGACTAGGGATTATCTTCCTTATAACTTTAGTGTTTGGGAATTGAAAGAAATGCCTGTACATCATCAGCAAGGTCTGTTCAATAGCATATTGTATGAGATTATGGTATTGTTTCGTCATCCTCCCTCTAAAGGCTTGCAGCTTTTATCAAGAGTTAAATATCATAAAGAAATCATAAGAGTAGTGAAAACGAATGGATGAATTCAAGACAAACATATGCAATGCATTAATGAAATAGAGTTTGACATTAATAGATAAATTGTTTGAATAACAAAGAGATTACAACTTGAAAATTCAAAGAAACAAAAGTCTCTCAGTTTGAGCTTTGTCAATTCAGGTGGAGAAACCTTTAACGGAAGTTTTTCATCTCGCCATCGGGCATGAATTCTAGCACTCCTTCGTCAATCAAGTCTTGGATCTTGTTCTTCAGGGTCCAACAGTTGTCAGTGTCATGTCCAGGACCATGGGAGTGGTATGCACACCTTTCATTGGGGCGATAGGTAGGAGCAGAGGTGTTGGGATTCCGGGGAGGATCCTTTAAAGTAAGCAGGTTGACCTCTAACAGGCGTTTCAGTATGAAGGATGATGGTATCTCAGTCTCGGAGAAATGTCTTCCAGGTACATTTCGCTTGCGCCGATTACCCTGTTGATGCTGTCGAGGTTATTGGTGGGCTTGTGAACCTGAAGCAAGTTGAGGAGCTTTTCCCTCGTCTTCTTGTCTCAAAGGGGGTTGAATGATGACTTGATCTTCCACCCTAGTTGTCTGCCCTACTTGGTAATCTCGAAGCAGTTTGTTGACGAGAGCCCTAAGCTCTTCTTGTCCTTGCGCTAGATTTTGGATAAGAGCCATCTGACTCACCAGTTGATCCTTCAGTATGGCTACCTCAATTCGTGGACCCAACCAGTTGTCTCTGTCGTCCTCAGGAATTCCCATGATCATGTCCCTGGTGAGGAGCGCCTTGACCTCTTCTAGTCCCTTGGATAGGTTCAAGAACATCTCTCGAAGTTGAGCGTTTTGATCCTGGATATCCTTGACAGTCCTCTCTAGAGCCATCTCTACTGAAATAAACAGTAGGAGAGTGAGGAAACCTGAAAATGAAAAACTGTCATGATGCAATGCATGATATGTGGATGCATGTTTTCAAGGATCTCTTGGGGTAAACACAAGAGAATGTTAGAGGTTGGACTTCGATCTTTGATTGGAAAACTTTGCACTGATGGATGTCTTTCCACGAGAATCAAGCTCACCATGTCGAGTGGGTCATATCCCCTGATTCAAGTTGTTGCACTTGATCTTTGATGGCATTTGTTTAGAGGAGAAAACCTCTTGCCCTTTGGTAGACGTCTGGTTCAACGTAACTCTGCATCAAAAGAACCCTCGAGATCCTTGAAATGGTTATTGAAAATGCTATGGTATGATGTCATGATGTTATGTACATGTATGCAAAAGCAAATGAGTGTATATATACAAGCAATCATATTCACACAAAGCAAACAAGTCCTTAGGTTTAGGCTTGCATGGGGTTTGTAGGTAAGTACCCTCTTGAAGTTAGTTGGCTCATCCTGTCCTAAAATAGAAACCGGGTTCTAAGGAGCTCAATATCATTGGATTATTTTCTGTGTTCATTGCTTTGGTTTAGCCACTTAACTGGCGACCAAAATATTCCAAGAAAACAACCCTCAATGAGTGTAGTATCGAGTATCTACCAACTTCGGACTGCACCAAAGTCGGTCATCTCACTACCCCTAAAAAGGCTAAGATGGTCAATTAAGGTTCTTAAGAGTTCGTTAGTGCTTCACGACATCACTCAGCGGCCCCGTACTCTCCTTGATTGAACTCAAGGGTTACCGGTACTCACAAATATGTCACACTAACATAGCTTACTGCTTCAACCATGTCGGTATACCCCGCACAGTTCCCTCACAGTTTTATTGCTATTTACCTAAAAAGGTGCCCCAAATCCGGGTGTAGGATTTACAACAAACCCAAACAAAGACCCAAAAAGTAAAGCAATTAAGGCAATCAAAGCAAGAATGTAAAGGTGATCTAAACCCTAAGGTAACCCCACTTTAAAATTAATCCCCAGCAGAGTCGCCAGTTCTGTGATACGGTGGGAGAACTGACTTGAGTTTTTGCGTTTGTATTCGCACTTGTTCGGTTTAGCAAGAGTCGCCACCGACTTTTTATTTTATCCTAAAGGAAAGGTTAAAAAGCACAGGAAAAACCTTTTGAGATGTTTCGTGGGTTCGGGGGGTAGATTATGAAAAGGGAAGGTATTAGCACCCTTTTCATCCATGGTTATCCATGGGCTCTTAGTTACTTGTTTTAGATCACTTGCTTTTGATTTTTAATTGCTTGAAATGGTGGTGTGTGTGTGTGTGTGTTTGAAAATGTTTGGAAAAAGATGCCTTGTCTAGGCAACCGTTGTAACAATTCTTTACTCGAATGTTTTACAAAGGTGTGTGTCTTTTCGAAAAGATGTTTCAAATGTTTGTGAAAGTTTGTTTTGAAAGTGTATTGTGAAGTGGGTTTTGAAAAGTAGGCAAGTGTGTTTTGCAAGTTTGATCAAGTAACTAAGAGTTTGTCTACCCTATTGTACTCAAAGATTTTTCTATGTTTTAACCCTTTTAACAGTATTGTTCCACCATTGTATTTGGTGGACAATCTTATGTTAGGATGTTAACAGGACAGGCGCGGGTCATCATATGGACCATGAATGCAATGGTGCCAAGTGTCTTTGGCAATTTTGCTTGAAGGGACTATGATCATTTTGATTAGGCAACTTTCGAAAGCGTCATCGAGGGACTTATGATCATTTGAATTGTTTTGCCAAAGAAACTCAACGTGCAAGCATGGCCCATTTTGGAAGGCAACGAGTGGGATTACCCTAGGGGTGCAAGTGTGAATTATGTATTGATTGCCATGTATTTGCCTTGTATTAGGTTATCTAACGTTTGATTTTATTTACATACAAACCCTAGGTCTAAACATAGTATAATTGAAAGCGATAAATTGCGAGAATTTAAAGTCTACGCTATTACACATAAGTATCCGGGAATGGGGGTACAAATATTTACAAATGTGGATGAGACTTATTAGGAGAGTAGTATCCAAATATATTTACAACCAAATCGAATCAATTGCCATCTCAAATGTAAAGTATAGCAATGTAAAAAAGGACAAGCAAATGTATGGGTGAGATATGTATGTGAATATTTACAAGTGAGTAAAAATGTATTATTAAGTATTGTTATTTATTTTTATGCTTTGGTTAAATGTTTTATAAACTTGTATAAAATTAATTAAACAAAAGTTTTAAAGAAAAAGTAATTATTTTTATGTATTTGTTAATATGTACAAACAAAAAAATTTAAGAAAAGAAAAGTATTTAACTTAAAGAAAATTATGTATTGATGTTTTTATGTACAAAAAGATTTATGAAAAAAAAGAATTTTAAGATAAAAGTCTCTTAATCTAATTAAACCTAATATTCATGTAAATAAAAGAAAGTTTTGTATAAAAAAGTTAAGGTATTATTTTTATTTACAAATAAAATTAAACTATGTTAGTTTAAAATATAAGAGGAAAATAAAATGATAAGTAAAAAAAAAGTTAGTTTATGTACAAAAAAAAAAGGAATGGGCTTCTATTAGTGAGAGGCAGGCCCAAACACAACCTGAAAGGGGGGGGGGGGGTACGCGCATTGGATAGGGGGTCTGACGCCAAGATCATTGGGCTTAGGTATTCTGAATGGGGCAAGGCCCATTGCGCCTTGACAATTGTTTTGTAAGGGTTTCAATGTTTGTCTCACTTTTTGGATTAGGGTTACAGTTGAGCGGCGCCGTTATCTTCTTCACTTCGTCTTCATCTTCTTGAGCCAGCCACTGACGTCCTCTCCGTCCATGGCCACCGGGCGCCACCGTCAGTTCCTTCTCCTTCCATGGTCGAGCATAACAGTGACGAAAAGGTAACGACTTCCCCTTCTACTGTGTCTTACGGTTTCGTATTTTGTCTTGCTCGTGCATGTTTTAGTTTCGTGTTCTGATTTTTTTATGTTGTTATTTGTTTTCTGTTTGAGGCGCGTGAAAAGGAAGAGAAATTATACTACCTTTGTTGGAGACGGAGGAGGACGGTGGACTTGGAGGCGCTTTGGGCGGCCAGGCGGAGGGAAACACGTGATGTTGAGCTAGCTTGGAAATTTGCCCTGGTTTGTCTAGTATCTTGCTTTCGTGTTTTATGATGAGCCTTCTTCTGAAAACGCTTTGCCTATTTGCTTCTGAACACTTCTTTTCCTCGCTTCTGTATGCTTGTGTGCTTGCCCCTCTGATATGCTTGATACGCTGAGTTGCCTGGCATATTGTTCACTTCTTTTCCTCTTCCACTATTGGCTTGCTGAGATGCTTGTTGATGTTGATTTTGGAGTATTGCTTTTGTTAGTTACTGGCCCAATGATGATTTTATTCTGAGGGTTTATGGTTTGGTTGGAATTGGTTTGGATAAATTCTGGTATAGGCTTGATGAACTTTGCAAGGGCTTATCAGTATAGGCAAGCTTATCAGGTAGTTAGCAGGTTTTGAGGCGTTTGAACAGGTTTGGCTTGAGGTTACAGGCCTTGAGAGCTTGTGGTGCTTCTGGTTTGAGGCTTTTAGGCTAGCTGTTTTATGTTTTTGTTTAGTTGCTATAGCAGGTTTGGATGGTTTCTGGTGGGAAACAGGTTAGCAGGTTTGTTGATGGCTTGACACAGGTTTGTGAGTTGGAATGCTTTGAAGCAGGTTACAGGCTTGAGGCTGTTTGGAATTTGACAGTTTTTAGGCTCTTTTTTTCTCTCCCTCAATAAAGGCTCTAATGCTTTGTTTTATAACTTACAGGATCTTTGTTTGTGTTTTGAAAGGCAGGATGTGTTATCTTTTTTGTGTGTATTCGTTTCCTTTTTGAATTTGGTCTTGGTTTGGATACCAATGCTTGAGCAGGTTTGCAAGGCTTGAGGTTTTCATTCTTTGTGATATCCTCTGCTGTATATATTCTGCCTCCTCCCTCTATGTGTTCTGATACATCCTGTTTATATCCCCTTTTTTAGCCTCTAGCCTGCTGTACTGTAAGCTCCCTTCCTCTCTCTTTCTCTCTCTAGATTACAAAAAATCATTTTTATTGCTTAATTTTGTCTTTTCTAAAAAAGTAACTGGCTTTGAAAATGATGACTTGGAATGTCGCTTGCATTATGGTCTTTCTTCTGCATACTTTCCATATTTCTTGCATACTTTGTGTACTTTGTTGACAACTTTGAATAGCCTTTGGACAGTTTGGATAGTTTGACATCTTTGGCTTAGTTTGTGCAGTTCAGTTTGCAATATGTGACTTGGTTAGGCATTATGCTTCTTTGACAACTTGTTTGCCAATGTACATCAGTTTTCCTTTTGGACTTTATACTTGGTTTGGGCAATTTGTTCTTTGGCATATTCTTTGGTTTGACAATTTATGCAGTATGGTAGCTTTTGTGCATTTCACATTTTATTTGCAAACACTATTCCTATCCCTCTTTGTGAACCAAGAGCAATCTTGTGATTTGCAGAGAGGGCAAACTGATTCCGGCCAGTTACTTTTAATAATGAACTTTTTTGATTAACTGTCTGCTTTTAATTTTATCTGTATTTGACTTTTCTTCTTTTTCTTTTTTTTTTTTGCAGGTAAAAATTAATTGATCAATGGGGAGCGTCAGTAGAAGATGAAGATTTAGAAAACTTAGGATAATTTTAGGATGTAATTTTATTTCATTTTAATTATTTGTAATAATATTATTTGTAAAATACTGTAAATGTATTCAAATAACATTTGTACTTAATAATTAAAAGTCAATAAAAGTTTAATCCTTTTTAATTATTCTTCAAATGTTTATTGAATTATTTATAATTCTTAAATTATAATAAATGGAAATAAATCCAATTATTCTAACTTAGAATAAATAAACAATTAATATACACTGGGGTCTTAGCATCCATCAATAATAAACCCGGCATTTCAAATAGCCATAAGCATTGCACAGTCAAATCAAACAAACGTCCATATTCTTTTGTCTTTACTGATTAAACCAAACACTGTAAGTCCTCAATTTAAATGCCTCAATCCAAATCTCAGAGTAAACTGAAAGGAACTGTAGAATTAATTCTTTCTGAGAGTGCGCGCACAAAAACCCTGATTCTTGATTAAATGTCAAAGAAGCGTCCGCCTGATCAAAACCTGAGCCAACTCAACCAAACCCTAAGCAATCTGTTTGAACTGCTTCAAAATTTAAATGGAAACCCTAATTTGGATAGACTGATAAGAAAAAGTCTGTTTGACTGATTCTTACGCCAATCTGAAAAAGTCAGGGAAAACCCGAAGCTGTGATTTCTTGTGGAAAAAGAGGAGGGCAAATTTTGGGGTACAACACATGGTAATGTTAGACTCCCACAAAATCCATTCCAAAAGATAAGGGGATTAGGCGGGAGACCAAGTCAATTGCATCATTTGAGGTAACACAATTATATGACATTTATGCTATGAGAAATGCTAATTTGTGATTTTATACTTCCCCTAACTAATTATATGGTAACTAGATTCATGCTAAAGAGACTGCACAACTCAATAGGGGTAAGACGCCTTAAATTAGCAATATTTCCACAAAAAAAAAGAATGTTGCTAAAAAGACTGTGGCTAGCAAAAAAACTACTGCTCAGTTCAGGTCGTGCCTTCGGACATATTTAGGAATTACAGATATTCCGGATGGTGGTACCCGCCTTATACCTATGAGTGCAGATATCTTTGGTTTTGAATATCTTGAAGCAATTGGTAGAGAGGATATGGAGCAAGTTTTTAGGCATTTGGAATTAGGCCTCAGTGTTATCGGTATATACATCAGGTATACTCCGATCAACTTTGTTTAATTAAATGAACAATTTAATCCCTCATTTCAATGAATATAGTATAGTGTTAATCATGTTTTAATTTAAGGTTTATGTATGACAATATTGTGCGCCCGCGTGGATTAGAAGCAAGATTTGGCTTCTTAGCTCCCAACACTGTCAATTCAGGGTTGATTGTAACGAGACCAGATGATGTCATATCATATGTACTAGGTTTATTCGTGGCTAGTAAAGATACTGAGAAGTTGTTCTTTTTGCCATATAATACTGGCAATGGGTTAAATTTTCATCCTAACTTGATCTATTATAATTTTCCATTTTTGGCCATTGTTTAATCTTTGTTTAATCTTACAGTGGACACTGGTTATTGGTTGCGATTAATCCTATGAGAAAACTATGTATTATTTAGACTCGTTATACAATGATTGGTCAACATATGCAGATTTGAAACAGATGATTGACACGTAAGTGTTTCACTCCCAAAGAGATATTCAAGTTTATGTTTATGTTTATGTTTATGTTTATGGTCAACATATCTAGATTTGTGTTTATGTTTATGATTCTATGTGAGATTGTTCTAAACAGTCGTTTATATTTTATTATAGCGTTCTACTTACTTTTCGCTCCCAACGAGATATTCAAGTACCAAAAAGTAGAGCCAACAATGTTACATGGATCAGAGTGGAGGTATATTTTCACAAAGAGATATTCAGTTTTGATTACATTAGTGATGATACTTGATAAAACAATTTAAGGGGTATATCCTGATATATATTCATATTTCCTTTCAATGTGTAGTATCCTCGCCAGCGTAACGGTATAGATTGTGGCTATTTTATGTTGAGGTTTATGAAAGAAACTATTCTTTTGGATCGATTAGAGATTCCATCTACGGTATGGATTTCTAACTTAGGAATTACATACTATTTTCATATTTTGTGTTTCTCATAAAATGACATATTGTTTTAACTAAATCACATACTATGTTATATTATTATATATGTAGTACTTTGGGGAATTCAATTGTGCACATTAC
The DNA here is from genome assembly GCA_948472305.1 of Vicia faba. NCBI lineage: Eukaryota > Viridiplantae > Streptophyta > Magnoliopsida > Fabales > Fabaceae > Vicia > Vicia faba. Next base: position 293,160 of record CATIWC010001816.1, on the reverse strand, counting down.
TCAAAAGATCAATTGGATGAACTTATGGAGGAATGGTGTCAATTCATTATCGGGTTGAGAATTTTATAAGCTAAGGTATATTGTCTTATTTCCTTTGATGAGAACTTTCGAGTTTTGAGTATAAATTAAATTCGAATAAAGTGAAACGTTAATATTATCATGTTATGAATTTCGATCATTTGGTTTTTTTCTCCAGGTTTATAGGTACATGTGTAGAAGATAGAGCTAAGATATTCATGTTGTTGTTGTTTCATGAGAATTCTCGAAGATAGAAAGATGTATAGATGTAAATTCAATTTTGAATATTTTAGGTATTTTAACTTGTAGAATTTTAACTTGTATCATAAATTTTGTAATTGTTGTTGTCTATATCATCAATTTATATATATGTGCAATTTTTATATATGTATATTTTATTGGAATGAAGCTACCAAATATGGTGCATAAAAGATAATTCTTAAAACCTGGATCAAATATGGTAAAAATTCTTATTAAAATAGATAATTTATTAAAAAAAATTGTGAACAATAGACAGCGCTTTAGGAGAAAAGCGCTGTAAAAACTTAAAAAAAGCGCTGCCTAAAGTCTGAAAGCGCTGTCTAAAGTGGGGTAATAGACAACGCTTTCAAAGGAAAACGCTGTCTAAAGTCTATCTTAAAAAAATTACAAAGCGCTGTCTATTCTAAAAGCACTGTCTAAAGTAGGCATAAGACAACGCTTTTACATTGAAAAAAACGCTGTCTTTTCTTTTAGCAGCGCTTTAAAGCACTGTTAAAAGCCTAAAAAAGTGTTGTCTTTTCCCTTTTTTGTAGTAGCGTTCGTCTCAATTTCATGTCTCACTACTCGAGTTCTAGTAGGTGAAGCATATCTTGTCCTCTTCTATACGAATGTAAATGTGGTCTTGAATCTCCATTATTGACAACTTGGATAAATGAGAACCCAAGTCATTGTTTTACGGGCGTGAGATGTATACAATATTTTTGATGTATTATTGTTTCTTCATAGTTTGATTTTGCAGATCTGTATAATTTATTCACTCATGAACTTCTTTTATAGTGTTATGTTTCCATATGCATTGGCACAAAAAATGTAATCACTATAATTGGTTTGATGAAGAAATAAATCACTCATATCAAAGGTTATGAAATGAAGATGAATATGAATTTTTTGAATATGCAAATGAAGTTGACACGGTTCATGAGATTCATTATGTTGTTTGCATTAGTTTCCTCAACATTAATGAAATAGTTGAATATGCTTTGTTTATGGTTTATTAAGTGTTATTTAGACGTTGTTTATGTGTTCTTTAGAAGTTTTTGGTTATGTATTGTTGTTTAGAAATTTTTGATTGTGTGTTGTTGTTTAGGATCATGATAATGAATGGAAATTAATGTTACTTTTTGGACATATAATATGATTGTTGTCAAAATTACCGGACCTATTTATTTGAATGCAAAATCTTGCCTATACTTTGAATGCAAGAAAATGCCATGTTTATTTGAAAGCAAAACCTTACCCTTACCCATAATTTGAGTGCTTTCAAAAGTTGACCTATAATTTGAATACAAAAACAAGACCTGTTTATTTGAATACAAAATCTTACCTATAATTTGAATGCAAAAATAGAACATGACATTTGAATGCAAAAACAAAACATGGCATTATGATAGAAACTACAAGACCTGTTTTTAGTTTTAACAGTAGCATGGCCTATTTTGTTGCATGTACATAAAATGACATTGTGATAGCTCAAATAATGGATTAGTGTCAAAATGAAATGGTTAAGAGGTCTAATAGACTTTTCGTAATTTTAATTTCTAAATAATTAATTTTTTAAAAAAATTAATTAAAAGTTATGAATATCAATTTATTATATATATACAAAAATATTAAATAATAAATTATCTAGTCATGAATGAGGTCAAAATGTGAGGACCAATTCTGATGTCCAGCCACTATATATTACCACTTTAAACATCAAAAAGGTATCTAAACTTATTCATACTATTTTGCACTCTTGAGTAGTTATTTCTTTTCATAGTTTTAGGAAGAAAATCACTTGTAAAGTGATAGTTTCTCATATTGAAGGGCTATCACAACATTAGTATTTTGGACCTACTTGGATCAATTTAGAGTTTTATTTCAAGTTCATTCGTGTACTCGAAGTATTCCAGCATCAATTCTAGTTTTACTTTCATTTATTATTTCAAGTTCTTATAATTATTTACCACTTCTATTTCTTATTCCAATTTGCAAATATTCATATATATGTAAGTTGTTGTTGATTATTATTCTATTTATGTTCGCAACAAACCTTTTCAAAAACCTTATTATAATTATGTCTTTCCTAATTCAATATGACTTTAAGTTTGTTCCCAAAATAATGTCTGACTAAATTCGTTGAGTCCGGTATGTGAGGACCGTCATTCTGACGGGACTAGTATAAAATTGACATTAAAACCTTGTTTTTAAACTATTGATCCGGTGCTATTTTAATTGAATATTTCCAAAAAAGTTTTACGTGATGACGAAAAAATTAAGGTTTCAAACCAACAAAGCGAGAGTGTGAGGTTTGTACTGGATAGTAAAATAGGACATTAGTTTCTAAACACAGCGAGAACACTTTAGAATTAATCAGGATTTGTTTGGTTTTCAAAAAGTATTTCTTAACTTAAATAGGTGAAGGAGAGTAAAATCGTTGCGGTCTTGAAACATAGTTGAGGTCAACAAAACGAGAGTTGAGACCAAATTTTTTAAACTAATATCTTCCTTCAGAAAAGTGATTTTAAAATATAATCTATGCTAATGATTTATTGAATCCCAGAGGAACGATTGGAAATTACATTCCGGTGTCTTTCGATTAATATATTCCTAAAACCATGTTAAAAGCTTTACGTTAGTTTTTAGTTCCCTTATTACCCCAAAATTATTAATTATCCTTAGATTTACAAAGTGACTATAGATAACAGTGAGGTTGATTATTAAGTACTTGTGGGATCGATAATCTTTTATAACTATATTGATAAGTTCGTGCAGTTGTAGATTTACACACATCAAGTTTTTGACGCCGTTGCCGGGGACTTAATTTAGTTAACATCGTAACTCTATTTGCATCGTAGAGACTAATTGGTCTTCAAATTATGTTAGACGTTGGAATAAGAGATGTTGTCATTAAAGGAGATTCAGAGGTAATGGTGAAACAATTAACCAAAGAATACAAATGCGTTGAAGATCATCTGGTAATGTATATGGCCAAAGCGTTATCATTACTTCAGAAGTCTAACAACATGTCTATTAGTCATGTAAGGCGCATTGATAACCAAGAAGAGAATGACATGGCCCAGTTGGCATCTGGATATAAAATATCCAAAGAAAACATAAATGGGTTCATTGAGGTAAAAGAGAAATTAGAGTTTGAAACCCACCAATAACAAAAACTTGGGGCATAACACCTGAAGTAATCCCGATCTCTTGAACTATGAGTATTTTAGAAAATTTGAAATGGTAGAAGAAGTTTTCTCCATTGATGCATTATCTAAAGACGAATGGAGGAAACCCATAGTTAATTACTTAAAAAATTCAGTTGGGTCGACAGAGCGTAAGGTTAAGTGCAGGGCATTAAATTATAGATTAATGGGAGACGAATTGTTCAGAAAAACACCTGAAGAAGTGTTGTTAAAATGCTTAGGAGAGAATGAAGCATATGTGGCAACATCTGAAGTACATGGTGGTGGTTGCGAAATGCATCAAGCAGGCCAAAGTTGAAATGGTTGTTGTGTCGAATAGGAGTATATTGGCCGACCATGTTAAAAAATTGCATTGATTTTGCCAAAAGCTGCCAAGAATGCCAAAAACATGCTGGAATTCAACATGTACCAGCTAGTGAGTTGCATTATGTTATCAAACCTTGGCCTTTCAGGGGATGGGCTTTGGATATTATTGGACAAATTAAACCTGCATCGTCAAAAGGCCACATGTATATCTTGGTAGGTATTGATTATTTTTTAAAATGGATAGAAGTGGTTGCTCTGGTTAAATTAGACCAAGAGGAAGTCATGTAATTCATTCAAAATCAAATCATATATAGGTTTGGGACACCAAAGATCATAACAACTGACCAAGGAACTGTGTTCGTAGGGTGAAAGGTAAATGAGTTCGCTGCAGAAATGAGGTTCAAACTGTTAACATCAACACCATGTTATGCCCAGGAAAATGGGCAAATCGAAGAAGCGAATAAGACCATTATAGGTTTAATCAAGAAATATGTTGGCCAAAATCCTAGAAGTTGGCTTATAACTTTGGTCCAAGCATTATGGGCATATGTCGAAACTCACCAAAGGAGTCGGCTAATACACTGCCCTTTAATTTGGTTTATAGACACGAAGCAGTCTTGCCCTTAGAAATCCATTTGTAATCAGTGAGAATACAGAGGCAATCAGATATTCCTACTGAGTATTATTGGGGAATGATGCATGATGTTGTTGTACCCCAAAATTTGCCCTCCCATATTCTTCAAAGTTTTGACAAGCATCATCTCAATTTGCTCAAGTCTACTCAAGGGTTGCACAGTTCAAACACCCTCCTAAGCCAGTCAAATTAGGGTTTTGGTTCTTGCAAGGAAGTTGAGGTTTTCAAGGGCTCAATCAAGTCACATATGCTCATATACATTGTCAAGCACCTACATGTCAAGTTTCAAGGCTCACAAGGTCAAGTTGCACAGTCAAAAACCCTAATTGCTTCACAATCAACTATAGGGGCAAAATGGTCATTTGGCAGTCAAAAGTCAAAAATTTTGGCCAACATCTTATTTTGAAGCCACAATCATCATTTGGTCAAATCTTGACCATGATTTCACAAGAATGGCTCAAAAATCATCAAGATGCAAAAGTTTCTATTTTGGGACAGCTGAAAAGTCAACTGTAACTTGACCAAGGCATAAATTTTTCATGGTTCATCAGAAAAATCCCATCCAATGCTCATTTTGAATGGGATGACATTTCCTACAAATCATCTTCACATTCCAAGTCCAAGAAATGCTCTCACAAAAAGTTACCAATTTCAACATTATAGGTCATTTTCAAAAGTCAACAAAAAGGCATTTTAAGTCAAAGACCATAACTTGAGATTGGTAAATCAAAATGACATGGGACCAAAGGCATTGGTTAGAGGACTTCAAGACCTTTCCAAAATGTCCAAGAACATGTTCATATGATCAAAATTGAGCAAGATATGCATTGGAGAAGTTGGGAAATTTTTGTGAAATGGCAAAAGTCAACTATCCTTGAAACTTCAATTTTTGACAAAAGGGCCCACTTTTTTCCACTTGGTTCAGCCTTGTCATGCCACCCACGTGTCCCATGATTAAATCCAAGATTAAACATTTAATTTTTCTATTTTTATTTAATTTTATTGATTTAATTCATTTTAAATCCATAAAATTCAAATAAAAATCAAAAAAATTAATTAAGTGATATCTTGTGGTTTGAATGACTTTGATGCATCATAAGTCACATACCAAATTCGTGCCAAGCCTATTATGAGCATGAAAATTCAAATTTGAACAAAAATGGCAAGTTTCTTTAATGGTGGTTATGAAGAAATCCAAAACTTCATTGCAATGGTTTAAGGCTCCTAATATCATTTGATTCTCATTCATACACATATATGCAAGCCTCTCATACCTCAAGCACGACCTAGAAACCTCTGAAACGGCATAACCAAATTCAAATTTTTGGAAGAAAAACCAAAAACTGTTTTCAATCTTCCGGTGCAATTCAAACACTTCTCTTGATCCAAACACATTCCCAACACTCCCAGGAACGATTTACAGTCAAGAACGAGTCCTAACACTCAAAGAATTGGCCACAACAAGTCCCACGGTTTTCATATTTTTCCATAATTGCATATCATTATTCATGCGCTTCTAATCTATTTTTTGGGTTGGTTTGTGTTAATAGGGACATCCTGAAGCTATTGGTGTAATCCAATTTGATTATGGTGCTCTGAATCAAGAACCACCATTGAAGAACTTTAGGGTTTCAGAGCTTTCATATTAGGGCTTTTCTCATACTATAAAATTAGACCTCAAGACATATATGGTTAAACTCGTCAGGACAAGACGAATTCATTGATACCATCGCGCCTTTTTTATGTTATCTGTAACTCTAATCGCTATTCTTGGCAGTTTTGGTTTGTGGGGGTTAAAAACCCCCGCTATCTTGTTTTTGTTTTACAGGAAAAGATGAAGAAGATGAGACGTGGAATCATTCTGTTGGCTGGTTCAAATAAACGCGCGGATTTTTTAATTTCTAGAATAATGCTTGTTTTCATATTTAATTTTCTTTGATTGTTATATTAACAAAAGCATTCAAGTGGCTCAGTGGAAGATGGCGTGGCTTGCAACCATTGGGACCTGGGTTCGATTCCCAGGTCCCCCATATAATTGTTCATATTTTTTCTAACATATTCCAATGCAGTGTTCCACCATACATCTCTACTATCCAGGCGCCAGGTGTTCATTAACCCAGATCCAAAGGCCATGAGGCGCTGTCCACTCTACCCCAGGTCAAAGCATGCTGTAGGAAATGGAAAAAGGTCAACGTGGCTGAAGGTTCATGGGCCTCACAATTCCATATACACCCTCAATTCTGGCCCAAACCCCCCTTGGGTTTGCTCTTCTTTTTTATTATTTTGTCATTTTATTTTTTTTATTTGCCTTATTTTATTTCTTATTCTTTTTTTATTAACAATTAACCAATTAATATTTTTCATAAAAAACAAAAAAAAAACTAATATTATTATTATTATTAATTTCATTTTATTTATTTTGTAAATAAATACTAATAAATTGAATTAGTTTTAATTAGGCAACCTTAACCTTTTTTTTTAATAACTAAAATAAATTTAGAATTAGGTTTTTATTAACTTTTAATTTTAATTCCTTTTATTTTATTTCATTAAAAACATAAAAAACACAAAAATATTTTTTTAATTAAATTAATTAATTAGTTATTAATTTTAATTTCATTTAATCACAAAAAAAGACAAAAATTTCAATTCTTTTCTTAAAAGGGTCAACACCCTTAGGACATTCCCGATTAATTTTTTATTCGCGCGCATTTATTTATTTTGATTATTTATGTAACTGTTTCCGGATATGTAATAGTAATTTGGAATTTTACCGCTTTATTTAAATTTATCGCACTTATTTACCAAAACGGGTCTTTGTTTTTTGGCGATGTATAGACCCGCGCCTTGTAATAGTTAGATTTACATTTCTGCAATTTATTTTCCACACTCCTAACTGCTAATATGCCTGCAAGAATGTATGTAAATAAAAATCAATCCGTAGCTCACAAATAACATGTACAAGATAACCTTAACTGAAAAACAACACACAAAGCACATGCCACTCCTAGGGTACGCCTCACTGGTTGTCTCGAACGTGGTCATCAAGTATAGGGTGTTTTAGAGGTCGCCCTCCTGTCTAAAGATCCAGTTGCCTCGAAACGGTTGCCTCGGATAAAAAGGATCTAGGACATTAGGGTTACCGCTAAGGCGTCCTACCATTGCTTTGGTGACCACACATGTCCCTAATAATCGAATTGACCCGAATACCTCCAACGACAGTGCTACCTACTTCTCAATAGTGGGATAGTACTGTCTAAAGGACTCTTACACAGCCTAATTCCTTAGAGTAGGTAGATTTCTCCTGGGTACTTGCTCTTTCAAAAAACAAAAACAACTTTTCGCACTCACACTTTCAAAAAGTTTTCAAACAAACATTTCATACACTCTTGAGGACAGATACAAGAGTTACCTAGAAATTTTTCAAACAAAACTTTTTCAAAACCCACAAACACTTGAAAAGCAAACAATTTTTGAAAACATAGAGCAAGTACCTAAGAGCCCGTGGATAACCACGGATAGAAATGGTGCTAATACCTTCCCTTTCTATAAATCTACCTCCCGAACCGAGAAACATTCTAGAAAAGGAATTTTGTTGTGCTTTTGTCCTTTCCATGTTGGAGAACATAAAAGACGGTGGCGACTCTTGCTTACCGCGACATTTCGCGAACCAGCTTAAAAAACAGTCAGTTCTATTTCCACCGATCACAGAACTGGCGACTCTGCTGGGGAATATAAAAGTGAGGTGTACCTTAGGATTAGATCATACTTATGTTTTCAATTGCTTTGCTTTGATTGCTTTATATTTGTGGGCTTTGCATCGGAGTTTCATAGATCCTAACCTGGATCTGGGGATACCCTTTTAGGTAGCATAAGCTGTGAGGGACCTGTCCGGCGTAGACTAACACGGGTGAAGCAGTGGCTACGTTGGTGTGGCACCTTGGTCTGTACCGATATCCCTTGTGTTGCAACGAGGAGAATATGGGTCTTATGAGGAGTCATTAAGCACCAACCGACCTTAGAACCCTAATGTGACCCAACTTAGCCATAGAACAGTAACAGTATGCTACACCCATTGAGGCTAAACTCTCGCGATGGTTCTGGCCGCAAGAAAAGATTGCGATGCTGGAGTTATGACCGATTGAGGGTAGTCAGTGATATTGGGATCCTCTAGAACCCGATTACTTTTGATAGGACATGTCTTAACCAACGAAACTGAAAGAGGGTAGTACTTGAACTTCATGTTGGCCTAAACTCTAAGGGCTATCTTGTGTGACTTGTGTGCCTTATCATGTTTGCCTTTTTGAATATTTGTGGTGTGCTTTATCATAACATCATACCATCATACCATTGCATGCATCCTGCATAAGGACTGACCTATTTCAAAGACAAGAGGGTTTCACCTTTGCTCTGTTTTGTAGGATATCATGATGCATGTGCGAAGGAACACTATCCGGCTCAACTTTGTTCACCCACCTGATTTGCTTAAAGAGTTGGTTGACAGAATTCCGAACACTGCTTCCTTCATCCAGAGGCATGGTTCTCTTCTCGGTTTAGTCACTTCAAAATGGGACCAACAACTGATGAGTGTCCTGACCCAGTTTTATGATCCTCTGTACCATTGCTTCACCTTTCAAGACTTCCAGCTGGTCCCTACCCTGGAAGAATTCTCTGATTTGCTTGGTATCCCTATCTTGGATCAGACTCCCTTCACTGGCTGGGAAAAGGCTCTTAGACTTGAGGAGATTGCAGCAGCACTTCCTTTAACCAACAAGGAGGTAATGGACAACTGGGTGACTAGAAGCGGAGTTAAGGGTTTCTTGGCTAAGTTTCTGATTGGTAAAGCTAACAGTTTCTGGAATGACTTAGACTTCAGGGCGTACGAGGACATTCTGGATCTCTTAATCTACGGTCTGATATTGTTTCCAAATCCTGATAACTTTGTCGATATCAATGCCATAAGGATCTTCATGTCTCGGAACCTGTACCCACCCTCTTGGGTGATATCCTGCAACAACTCTATGCTCGTACTGCCCGAAGACGGGGAACTCTGTGGTGTTGTGCTCCTTTGTTAGTGAGGTGGTTTATTTCGCACCTCCCCAAGTTCGTGCTGAAGAACCAAGAAGGAAGAGGCTGGGCTCATAGGTTAATGTCTCTCACTGATAATGACATCATTTGGACTCTCAGAGGTTTAGATGAGGTGGCTGTTATTGATCGTTGCGGAGAGTATCCTAATGTTCCATTGATCGGTACCCAGGGAGGAATCTCTTATAATCCATGTTTAACTCTTCATCAATTTGGAAGAGCCAGAAGAGCAGGGCCTCATGAGATGTTGGTACCTCACATCAGTTTTGAGTTTCAGGTAGATAGTGACGAACTGCGCTGTAGATTCATCAAAGCTTGGGACGGAATTCACAAAGCTGACCCACATGAGTTGGGACCGAAGACTTCTCTACCAATGGAACCCTATTACAGATGGGTCCGCATCCGTGCTCAGAAATTAGGTATGCCATATGAAGCTGTCAGGCCTATCATTCTTGAAATTCCTGATGGAGACGGGGTTCCTCCAACCATACTCCCTCCTCAGATACCCACTGATGTTGATACACTAAAGAGGTCTTGGGCGCAACTACAGGAAGAGCGGGATTATTATCGGGAAAAGTTCAACAAACAGGAACAGAAGATCCAGAAGCTGACCAAGCAATTGGAGAACGAGCGAATCATGAATGACTACATCCATACTGAGAAGAAGAGGCCATGGGAGCACTGATGGGCTTTGGATGTTTCCTTTACATCTTTTATTTCCTTTTCAGTATTTTCATTCCTCTAACGCCTAAGGGCGATTTATTGAACAATTTAAATTCCAAAGTTTAAATCTAATAAAGTGTGTTCCCTTTGTCTACAAAGTTGATTCCCAATTGTCTTTGAAAACATAATTCATACGCATTTTCATTCATCATATGCATCACAGGTACCCTTTTTCTACAGGTTGCTTAATCTTCTTCGCTGTTTATTTCAGCACTCAATCATCATGAATCCTGAACCAACTACCGAACAAGCTATCAAGGCCCTCCAGGCCCAGAACGCTCAGTTTCAAGAGATGGTCATGAACTTGGCCCGGGGACAACAGGAGTTAAAGGCTTTGCTCCTGAAGAAGAAGAAGAAGAAGAGGACTGTGCTGTTCAACACTGGACGCAGACTCGGGAATACACTGCAGAATGAAGCTGAGAGGACTACTCCATCTGTGGGGGAAGGCAGTCACCAAGGGAGAGAGGTTCCTAGTCCTGTGGTCTCTGACATCGAGACAGATTTCAACGATGAACAGTACCCTCCTACTGAGGACCGGTACAAACAGCTGGAGGACAGGTTAAATGCTATGGAGATTCAACGTGTGCCTGGGTTGGATTTAGGAGACTTAGGTTTATCTTCTGGGGTGGTGATCCCACACAAGTTCAAGGCGCCTGCCTTTGTGAAGTACGACGAGGCTTCCTGTCCTAAACTGCACCTCCGCTCTTATGTAAGGAAGATCCAGCCTTACACTGCAGACAAGAACTTATGGATCCATTTCTTCCAGGAGAGTCTTTCAGGGACTCATCTCGAATGGTTCTATCAGCTGGATGGAACCAACATTCGTAACTGGGAGGACTTGGCCGCTGCTTTTTATAAGCAGTATCAGTACAATTCCGACCTCGCTTCTACACGTACCCAACTCCAGGGTATGTCGCTAGGATCGGGAGAAGGTTTTAAGGAGTACGCGCAGAAATAGAGAGACCTGGCTGGCAGGGTGCAGCCACCGCTGACCGACCGTGAACTCGTGGACATGTTCTTGGGGACCCTGTCTGGTCCGTTCTTTAACCACCTAATTGGTAATTCCTCTGCTGGGTTTACAGACCTGATCCTGACTGGTGAGAGGATCGAAGCTGGTATCAAATCGGGGAAGATACAGAAGGGTGCCTCCTCAAATACTGAAAATAATCCCTTCAAGAAGGAAGCTAGTGCTGTGTATGGTCCCAGAAGGCAAAACAAACCGGAACGCCGCCAAGCTGTCAACGCGGTGGTAATTTCTAAGCCTGCTACTGCTCCTCAACAATACAACCAACCAAGAGGTGAGAGGCCCAAAAGACAGTATACTCGGCTCAGCATGACTCTCTCTCAGATCCTGCCGCAACTGCTGTCAACCAGCCTGGTAACTGTCAAGGAAGCTCCGAAGGTGGTAAACACAGCATCTCCGAAGTACAACCCCAACGCCCGTTGCGCTTATCACTCTGATAGCCCGGGGCATTCTACTGATGATTGTTGGGCTCTAAGGAATAAGGTTCAGAACCTTATTGATGCTAAGGAAATACAGTTCGAGGCGCCTGAAAGGCCCAATGTTATGACTGCTCCCATGCCCCAGCATGGAGTGAATGTTGTAGAAGAGGATCTGTATGTAGCTTCTGTGGATGATATTGCCACTCCGCTGTTGACCGTCAAGAGGAACCTGTTGCTAGCCGGTTTATTTCCGGGATGTAGCAAAGGTTGCCATTTATGTGCAGTTTCACCTGCTGGTTGTCCTTTGCTGAAGTCAGGCGTCCAAAACCTGATGGATAGCAAAGAGATCTTGTTCAAGAAAATTGCTATTCCTGCTGAAGAAGTGTCAATTGTCACCATTTTCAACATCCTACCAAGGCTCTCCCGAGGAAGCCTGCCAAAATTATGCCTGTTCACAAGGTTGCACCCATCACCATTACTGTTCCGGGGCCCATCCCCTACAAGTCTGACAAAGCTGTCCCGTGGCACTATGGGGCAGATGTTTATGTTCTGGGAGTGAAACAAGAGTTCAATACTGGTACCGGTGTCACCAACATCACCGGGCCTGCTAAAGTTACTCGTAGTGGTAGGCTGTTCTCACCAGACATTGCACCTCCAGCAATTCAGAGGCCTCTTGTCATCACACCTGCCAGTGTGCCTGTTTCCCCTCTTGATCAAATGTCTACCCCTGCTGCCGAGTCATCTGACACTCGGGGCAAAGGGATTGCTACTGATGTGCCTGCCCTGACGGAGGCACCGAAGACAACCAATGCTGAAGCTTCCAAGCAAGAGATGGAAGAGATTCTTAAGATCATCAAGAAAAGTGACTTCAATGTGGTTGAGCAGCTGGGGCACACCCCCTCTAAGATCTCCATGCTATCACTGTTACTGTGTTCAGAGGCCCATGCCAAGGCCCTGATTGCCTTCCTGAAGACGGCCCACGTGCCACAAGAAACGCCTGCTGATCAATTCACCGACTGTGTGGCCAACTTAACTGCTTATAACGGTCTGGGTTTCTCTGACGCTGATCTGACGGCCAAGGGGAAGAACCATAATGACGTCCTGCATGTCTCCATTGAATGCAGGGGCACTACTCTTGCCCATGTGCTGGTTAACACTGGTTCTTCATTAAACGTACTACCCATGAAAGCTCTAGACAGGCTGGACTGTGAGGGTTTAGAGCTCAAACCAAGTAACATTGTTGTCCGGGCCTTTGACGGGTCCAAAAGGATGGTACATGGCGAGGTTGACATCCCAATCAGGGTTGGTTCACAAGTCTTTGATTCAAAATTCTAAGTAATGGATATCCGGCCGTCCTACTCTTGTTTGCTGGGTCGTCCTTGGATCCACAAGGTTGGAGTTGTGACCTCAACTCTACATCAAAAGCTCAAATACCCGGTCAGAGGGAAGATAGTTACAGTTCAGGGGGAAGAGGAATACATGGTAAGCCACCTCAACTCCTTCAGGTACGTGGAAATGGATGGGGAATTCATTGAGACCCCCTTCCAACACTTTGAAGAGGTGCCTCAGACATTGGCAGCAGCAGAGACAGTGACTGCAGAAGACTCTCCTTTGAAGATTGCTTCCTTGAAGGATGCCCGGGCTGTGATTGAGAAGGGTGAGTGCGCGAACTGGGGCAGACTTCCTGATTTCACCCCAAAGACTGACAAATTTGGCTTGGGTTTCATTGCAGAAGCTCAGAGGGTTGTTCGCAAAGCAAGGATTGGAAGACCTCCCGTATTCATCACCAACCCGGGAGTGAATGCTATTGAAGATGAAGTGGAGGAATCCGAATTTGACAGCTGAATCTACCCGACGACCAACGGTGGACCAAGCAACTGGACTGCTAAAGACTTTACACCTATTACTTTTGTCACTCAGTAATGAACTCCTTTGTTTTAAATTTGTAACGAACAATAATTTGAAACTTTATGGCCCGGTGTCTTACCCGGGGCACCGTGGCTTCATTTGTGAGGGCTTTTATGTGTCACTTCCATATATCATTAATAAAAGCATTGGACGTTTTTACATTTCAAATCTTGCACTCCCTTTCTTTCTTTATATATTGCAAAACAGCTATATTTACACACACTCACCTATACAGGTTCCAATCCACTCTGGATCCCACTGGTAACGACTCTGCTACCGCCAGTTATGACTTCGAAAATCCGATCAACTTAGCCGAAGACGAAGGTGAAGATGATTGCGAAGTGCCTGGTGAGCTTGCAAGACTGCTACTCCAGGAAGAGAGGGCCATTCAGCCACATGAAGAGCCAGTGGAAACGATAAATCTGGGTACTGAGACAGACAGAAAGGAAGTCAAGATTGGTGCCAATCTAGAGCTCAATGTGAAACAACGGTTGATCCAGATGCTGCATGACTACGTGGAAATATTTGCCTGGTCTTACGAAGACATGCCTGGGTTGGATACCGACATTGTGGTTCATCACCTGCCTACCAAGGAAGGCTGCCCTCCGATTAAACAGAAGGTCCGTCGTATGCGTCCATAGATGTCCGAGAAAATCAAAGCTGAGGTTATGAAACAATTTGATGCCGGTTTTCTAGCAGTGACTTCTTACCCTCAGTGGGTTGCCAACGTGGTTCCAGTGCCAAAGAAGGATGGTAAGGTCAGAATGTGTGTTGATTACAGGGATTTGAATAGGGCCAGCCCTAAGGATGATTTCCTTCTGCCTCATATCAACGTTCTGGTCGACAACACTGCTCAGCATAAAGTGTTCTCCTTCATGGATGGGTTCTCAGGTTATAATCAAATCAAGATGGCTCCTGAAGACATGGAGAAGACCACTTTCATTACTCAGTGGGGCGCCTTTTGCTACAAGGTCATGCCTTTTGGGTTGAAAAATGCTGGGGCAACCTACCAACGTGCCATGGTTGCTTTGTTTCATAACATAATCCATCATGAGATCGAAGTATATGTCGATGATATGATTGCAAGGTCCCAAACTGAGGAGGAACACCTTAACCATCTGCAGAAGCTGTTTGATCGTCTGAAGTTGTATAAACTGAGGTTGAACCCAAACAAGTGCACCTTTGGGGTAAGATCTGGAAAATTGCTAGGCATCGTCGTAAGCGACAAAGGTATTCAAGTGGACCCTGCCAAGGTGAAAGCCATACAAGAGATGCCAACTCCCAAGACAGAGAAAGAAGTCAGAGGCTTTCTAGGACGGCTGGACTATATTGCCCGATTCATCTCACATCTAACTGCTACCTGTGAACCAATATTCAAGCTATTGAAGAAAGATCAAGTAGTACGTTGGAACGATGAATGCCAGGCCGCATTCGACAGAATCAAAGAGTATCTCCAGGAACCACCCATTCTTATGCCACCGGTTGAAGGGAGACCTCTAATCTTATACTTGATAGTACTTGACAACTCAATGGGGTGTGTGTTGGGGCAGCATGACGAGTCTGGCCGAAAAGAGCACGCCATTTATTACCTTAGCAAAAATTTTACCGACTGTGTGACCCAATACTCACTGCTTGAGAAAACTTGCTGCGCTTTGGTATGGGCTGCTCGCCGGCTGAGACAGTATATGTTGAATCACACTACTCTGTTGATTTCAAAAATGGATCCAATAAAGTACATATTCGAAAAGCCCGCCTTGTCCAGAAGAATAGCAAGATGGCAAATGATCTTGACAGAATACGACATCCAGTACACGACTCAGAAAGCAATCAAGGGAAGTGTATTGGAAGACCACTTGGCACACCAGGCAGTGGATGACTACCAGTCCATGAACTTTGAATTCCCAGATGAAAATATCATGGTAGTGACTGATTATGAAGTACCTGGACCGGATGAAGGACCTGAGGAAGGATCCCGATGGTCTATGCACTTTGATGGAGCCTCGAACGCTTTGGGTAACGGTATTGGAGCTGTGATCATATCCCCAAAAGGCACTCATACTCCATTTACTGCCCGACTATGTTTCAACTGCACCAACAACATGGCAGAGTATGAGGCATTCATCATGGGTCTTCAAGCTGCAATTGACTTAAGGATCAAGTTTCTAAGTGTCTTCGGAGATTCCGCTCTCGTGATCAATCAGATCAAAGGCGAGTGGGATACGAAACACCCAAATCTTATTCCTTACAAAGAGTATGTGTTGACATTGATCCCCCATTTTGAAGAGATAACCTTTGAACACTTCCCAAGAGAGGAGAATCAGTTGGCGGACGCGTTAGCTACGATGTCTTCTATGTTCAAAGTCAAATGGGACAATGAGGCTCCCCGGATCATTATTTGGAAATTAGATGAACCTGCACATTGCTGTGACCTTGAGACTGAAGAGGTAACTGAAAAACCTTGGTATCATGAAGTGAAGAGGTACCTTGAAGCTCAAGAATACCCCGAAGGTGCATCTGTTAATGACAAGAAGTTCCTAAGAAGGTTCGCTGCAAAGTTCTTCCTCAGCAATGGCATTCTCTACAAGCGAAACCATGATTCAACTTTACTGCGTTGTGTGGATAAGACTGAAGCAGAAAAGATCATGGCAGAGCTACATGAAGGTACCTTCAGAACACATTCCATTGGACATACCATGACAAAGAAAATCCTTCAGGCAGGATATTTCTGGTCCACAATGGAAGCCGACTGTTACCAACATTCTCGGACATGCCACAAATGCCAGATATATGCTGATAAGGTGCACGTTCCTCCGGTTCCTCTGAACGTCTTGACAGCACCTTGGCCTTTTGCAATGTGGGGCATTGATATGATCGGCGAGATCAGACCTACGGCATCCAACGGGCATCGCTTCATCCTAGTAGCAATTGATTACTTTACAAAGTGGGTTGAAGCAACTTCCTATGCCACGGTAACCAAGAACGTCGTGGCACGTTTCATT
Source organism: Vicia faba (assembly GCA_948472305.1). Taxonomy (NCBI): domain Eukaryota; kingdom Viridiplantae; phylum Streptophyta; class Magnoliopsida; order Fabales; family Fabaceae; genus Vicia; species Vicia faba. The sequence continues at coordinate 276,595 of CATIWC010001816.1, read as the reverse complement.
CGGCATAACCTGATCTGTCGGTACGGCGTCCCAGAAAGGATCATTACGGATAATGGTACCAATCTTAACAACAAGATGATCACAGAGCTCTGCGAACAATTCAAGATACAACACCACAACTCTTCTCCTTACCGGCCAAAGATGAATGGGGCTGTAGAAGCAACTAATAAGAACATCAAGAAGATTGTGCAGAAGATGACAGTGACCTACAAAGATTGGCACGAGATGTTACCCTTTGCTCTTCATGGGTACCGTACCTCAGCACAGACGTCAACAGGGGCAACTCCCTTTTCCTTGGTCTACGACATGGAGGAAGTCTTGCCTATTGAAGTCCAGATACCCTCTCTCCGGATAATGAAGGATGCAGGTTTGAGCGAAGATGACTGGATCCATACTCGACTTGATCAATTAAACCTAATTGACGAAAAGAGACTCACCGCTATTTGTCATGGTCAAACGTACTAAAAATGGATGATCAGGGCATTTAACAAGAAAGTCAGACGCCAAGAGTATCAAGTTGGAGACCTGGTAATCAAGAACATCATTCTTCCTCAAAGTGATCCCAGGGGCAAATGGACCCCTACGTATGAAGGGCCATTTGTGGTTAAGAATATCTTCTCATGAGGAGCTATGATTCTAACCACCATGGATGGTGACGACCTTCCTCACCCCGCCAATGCAGACATAGTAAAAAGATACTACGCATGAATAAAAGACCCACTAGGTTGACATACCTAGGCAAAAATAAGGGCTTCCCGGCGAACCAAAAGGGTTCGGGCAAAAATAAGGGATGAAATGAAAAAAATCTGTACACCCGGCAAGTCGAAAACCTGAAAAGGCGGCTTGGGCAAAAATGGGTATCCCGGTGGACTGAAAACCCGAAAGGGCGGTCCAGGCAAAAGTTAGGGATAAGCGTAATACTATGTCTCATTGGATCACCCTGCATCCAGAATTCGATATCAACTATCAGGTTCAGATGGCACCAATCAATCAACTTCATCTTCAACTAAGCAGCAAAGTGATGAGACGCTTGAAGACATAAAGGCGATAGCAGAGTTGGAACCCAGTGGGATTTTTCACATAGCTGTTTTGTTTTCCTTTTCAAAATTGTATTAAACTCTATGTTGGTTGGTGGCGTTCTCTTACTAGGACGTCAACCTCTTGTACATAAACGCCTATTTACAGGAAAATTCAAAAAATCAATACAAATTCACTTTTCCATACAAATTGCCAATTGTTTTTCCTTTTTCTGTTTTGTTTTGCGAAGAACGTCCAATGTTCAATTGTGATATATGCATTTGACACTAATTGCTAATTCATAAATACTTGCATACGAAACAAATGATTAATTACAGGTGTCATCAGAAACAGGGGCAATAATGAGTTGTCTAAGCAATCTAGTTGCTCCGTCCACCAAGGTACCAAGGTAAGTTCGGTTGAAGAATGTAACCAAGATATCTCCACTCCCCGCAGAGTAAGACAAGACTCAGCAATACTCTCTCCCCGAGCAGAGTTGGTCTCCCGTCCGTCCTAACAAGGCACAGTATCTCCAGCAAGTCAGCAACACTCTCCCCAAGCAGAGTTAGTCTACTGACAACCTTAAGGGAGTTGGACATCCCCATCAAATCTCAATATTCCCCAGCGGAGTATGCAGATATTCCTAAGCAAGCATCCCCCGGCAGTCTTAATATAAGGTTGTTCCCCGGTGGAATACCAGACATCCTAGTGGAGCCACTTCCCCCAGTGCAGCATCAAAAGTTTCCCCAGGAGAGTTGAATCATCCTCCCCAGCAGATCCTGGAAGCTTATCCCCAGTAGATTCTGGAAACTTATCACCTGCAGAGCAAGAACTCGTCTCCCCGGCTTTATTCAAAGATTATTCCCCACTAGGGTATAACTGGGTTATCCTCAGCCAATTACCACGGAAAGATCGTCCTCGGCGAAGTTCTTCCTACCCCCCAGCGGAGTTCATCAATTCCCTCAACATAACTTATCAATGGCATCCCCAGCGGAGTTATCATCAAACCTCAGCGAAGTGTCTCTTCCCACAGAGTATTCCCCGCAGAGTAATCTCTTCAACAAGTTTATTCACCAACAGAGTCATCTTCTCCTACCGGTATTCTTGCAATCATCCCCAGCGGAAATGAAGAACTCTACTCTTCAACATCAGCCCAGGATTCAAGCTCCCGGCATCCGTCAAAGGATTTATTTTCCTAGACGAAAATACATTCATAAACATCACATCTTCATACATTATAGCATGCATACGCATCATACAACACAAATCTCATTTATTCTTGAGAACATCATGACATCATGACATTGCATACAACTGATGTTTCGCCTTTTCAGGAAAAAGGTCAATCCAAAGATGATTACTATCAACTATCATAATTCCAGATTCAATTCCTGTATCCAGCCAGGGCATATCTGTTGACGACTAATTCCAGATTCGATTCCTGTATCCAGCCAGGGCACGTCTGAAGAGTTTGAAGATTCGACTCCTGTATCCAGCCAGGGCATATCTATTGACGACTAATTCTAGATTCGATTCCTGTATCCAGCCAGGGCACATCTGAAGAGTTTGAAGATTCGATTCCTGTATCTAGCCAGGGCATATCTGTTGACGACTAATTTTAGATTCGATTCCTGTATCCAGCCAGGGCACGTCTGAAGAGTTTGAAGATTCGATTCCTGTATCCAGCCAGGGCATATCTGTTGACGACTAATTCCAGATTCGATTCCTGTATCCAGCCAGGGCACGTCTGAAGAGTTTGAAGATTCGATTCCTGTATCCAGTCAGGGAATATCTGTTGACGACTAATTCTAGATTCGATTCCTGTATCCAGCCAGGGCACGTCTGAAGAGTTTGAAGATTCGATTCCTGTATCCAGCCAGGGCATATCTGTTGACGACTAATTCCAGATTCGATTCCTGTATCCAGCCAGGGCACGTCTGAAGAGTTTGAAGATTCGATTCCTGTATCCAGCCAGGGCATATCTGTTGACGACTAATTCCAGATTCGATTCCTGTATCCAGCCAGGGCACGTCTGAAGAGTTTGAAGATTCGATTCCTGTATCCAGCCAGGGCATATCTATTGACGACTAATTCCAGATTCGATTCCTGTACCCAGCCAGGGCACGTCTGAAGAGTTTGAAGATTCGATTCCTGTATCCAGCCAGGGCATATCTGTTGACGACTAATTCCATATTCGATTCCTGTATCCAGCCAGGGCACGTCTGAAGAGTTTGAAGATTCGATTCCTGTATCCAGTCAGGGCATATCTGTTGACGACTAATTCCAGATTCGATTCCTGTATCCAGCCAGGGCACGTCTGAAGAGTTTGAAGATTCGATTCCTGTATCCAGCCAGGGCACATCTGTGAGCAACCAATTGTAGATTCGATACCTGTATCCATCTAGGGCACGTCTGAAGAGTTTGAAGATTCGATTCCTGTATCCAGCCAGGGCACGTCTGAAGAGTTTGAAGATTCGATTCCTGTATCCAACTAGGGCATATCTGTTGACAACTAATTCCAGATTTGATTCCTGTATCCAGCCAGGGCACGTTTGAAGAGTTTGAAGATTCGATTCCTGTATCCAGCCAGGGCATATCTGTTGACGACTAATTCCAGATTTGATTCCTGTATCCATCCAGGGCACGTCTGAAGAGTTTGAAGATTCGATTCCTGTATCCATCCAGGGCATATCTGTTGACGACTAATTCCAGATTCGATTCCTATATCCAGCCAGGGCACCTCTGAAGAGTTTGAAGATTCGATTCTTGTATCCAGCCAGGGCATATCTGTTGACGATTAATTCCAGATTCGATTCCTGTATCCATCCAGGGCACGTCTGAAGAGTTTGAAGATTCAATTCCTGTATCCAGCCAGGGCATATCTGTTGACGACTAATTCCATATTCGATTCATGTATCCATCCAGGGCACGTCTGAAGAGTTTGAAGATTCAATTCCCGTATCCAGTCAGGGCATATCTATTGACGACTAATTCCAGATTCGATTCCTATATCCAGCCAGGGCACGTCTGAAGAGTTTGAAGATTCGATTCCTGTATCCAGCCAGGGCACGTCTGAAGAGTTTGAAGATTCGATTCCTGTAACCGGCCAGGGCATATCTACATAAAGAGTTTGAAGATCAACCCCTGTAACAGGCCAGATAATTATCTTTCTTTCTCAGATACGCAAGTTCTCGCTAAGGAATCTCTTACGCGATCGACACCTAGATGGCATCTATAAGCCCATCCACATACCAACAGTCTCCAAATGGAATCTATAAGCCCATTCCCGACAAGGTTCTGTCACATCTCCAGATGGCATCTATAAGCCCATCCTCCTATCCACCATCTCTCCAAATGGCATCTGTAAGCCCATTCCCGACATCACACTGCTGATACCACACTATGTGAGTGCAAATTTCTGGGCACTCTAGTGTTCAATCATCTTCCACCTTCGGACCACGAAAGGCACACAAGCCAATCTACATCCTCAGGTCTAAGAAGATTGAACAGGGGCAACTGTTGTACCCCAAAATTTTCCCTCCCATATTCTTCAAAGTTTTGACAAGCATCATCTCAATTTGCTCAAGTCTACTCAAGGGTTTTACAGTTCAAACACCCTCCTAAGCCAGTCAAATTAGGGTTTTGGTTCTTGCAAGGAAGTTGAGATTTTCAAGGGCTCAATCAAGTCACATATGCTCATATACATTGTCAAGCACCTACATGTCAAGTTTCAAGGCTCACAAGGTCAACTTGCACAGTCAAAAACCCAAATTGCTTCACAATCAACTGTAGGGGCAAAATGGTCATTTGGCAGTCAAAAGTCAAAATTTTTGGTCAACATCTTATTTTGAAGCCACAATCATCATTTGGTCAAATCTTGACCATGATTTCACAAGAATGGCTCAAAAATCATCAAGATGCAAAAGTTTCTATTTTGGGACAGTTGAAAAGTCAACTGTAACTTGACCAAGGCATAACTTTTTCATGGTTCATCAGAAAAATCCCATCCAATGCTCATTTTGAAGGGGATGACATTTCCTACAACTCATCTTCACATTCCAAGTCCAAGAAATGCTCTCACAAAAAGTTACCAATTTCAACATTATAGGTCATTTTCAAAAGTCAACAAAAAGGCATTTTAAGTCAAAGACCATAACTTGAGATTGGTAAATCAAAATGACATGGGACCAAAGGCATTGGTTATAGGACTTCAAGACCTTTCCAAAATGTCCAAGAACATGTTCATATGATCAAAATTGAGCAAGATATGCATTGGAGAAGTTGGGAAATTTTTGTGAAATGGCAAAAGTCAACTATCCTTGAAACTTCAATTTTTGACAAAAGGGCCCACTTTTTTCCACTTGGTTCAGCCTTGTCATGCCACCCACGTGTCCCATGATTAAATCCAAGATTAAACATTTAATTTTTCTATTTTTATTTAATTTTATTGATTTAATTCATTTTAAATCCATAAAATTCAAATAAAAATCAAAAAAATTAATTAAGTGATATCTTGTGGTTTGAATGACTTTGATGCATCATAAGTCACATACCAAATTCGTGCCAAGCCTATTATGAGCATGAAAATTCAAATTTGAACAAAAATGGCAAGTTTCTTTAATGGTGGTTATGAAGAAATCCAAAACTTCATTGCAATGGTTTAAGGCTCCTAATATCATTTGATTCTCATTCATACACATATATGCAAGCCTCTCATACCTCAAGCACGACCTAGAAACCTCTGAAACGGCATAACCAAATTCAAATTTTTGGAAGAAAAACCAAAAACTGTTTTCAATCTTCCGGTGCAATTCAAACGCTTCTCTTGATCCAAACACATTCCCAACACTCCCAGGAACGATTTGCAGTCAAGAACGAGTCCTAACACTCAAAGAATCGGCCACAATAAGTCCCACGGTTTGCATATTTTTCCATAATTGCATATCATTATTCATGCGCTTTTAATCTATATTTTGGGTTGATTTGTGTTAATAGGGACATCCTGAAGCTATTGGTGTAATCCAATTTGATTATGGTGCTCTGAATCAAGAACCACCATTGAAGAACTTTAGGGTTTCAGAGCTTTCATATTAGGGCTTTTCTCATACTATAAAATTAGACCTCAAGACATATATGGTTAAACTCGTCAGGACAAGACGAATTCATTGATACCATCGCGCCTTTTTTATGTTATCTGTAACTCTAATCGCTATTCTTGGCAGTTTTGGTTTGTGGGGGTTAAAAACCCCCGCTATCTTGTTTTTGTTTTACAGGAAAAGATGAAGAAGATGAGACGTGGAATCATTCTGTTGGCTGGTTCAAATAAACGCGCGGATTTTTTAATTTCCAGAATAATGCTTGTTTTCATATTTAATTTTCTTTGATTGTTATATTAACAAAAGCATTCAAGTGGCTCAGTGGAAGATGGCGTGGCTTGCAACCATTGGGACCTGGGTTCGAGTCCCAGGTCCCCCATATAATTGTTCATATTTTTTCTAACATATTCCAATGCAGTGTTCCACCATACGTCTCTACTATCCAGGCGCCAGGTGTTCATTAACCCAGATCCAAAGGCCATGAGGCGCTGTCCACTCTACCCCCAGTCAAAGCATGCTGTAGGAAATGGCAAAAGGTCAACGTGGCTGAAGGTTCATGGGCCTCACAATTCCATATACACCCTCAATTCTGGCCCAAACCCCCCTTGGGTTTGCTCTTCTTTTTTATTATTTTGTCATTTTATTTTTTTTATTTGCCTTATTTTATTTCTTATTCTTTTTTTATTAACAATTAACCAATTAATATTTTTCATAAAAAACCAAAAAAAACTAATATTATTATTATTATTAATTTCATTTTATTTATTTTGTAAATAAATACTAATAAATTGAATTAGTTTTAATTAGGCAACCTTAACCTTTTTTTTAATAACTAAAATAAATTTAGAATTAGGTTTTTATTAACTTTTAATTTTAATTACTTTTATTTTATTTCATTAAAAACATAAAAAACAAAAAAATATTTTTTTAATTAAATTAATTAATTAGTTATTAATTTTAATTTCATTTAATCACAAAAAAAGACAAAAAATTCAATTCTTTTCTTAAAAGGGTCAACACCCTTAGGACATTCCCGATTAATTTTTTATTCGCGCGCATTTATTTATTTTGATTATTTATGTAACTGTTTCCGGATATGTAATAGTAATTAGGAATTTTACCGCTTTATTTAAATTTCTCGCACTTATTTACCAAAACGGGTCTTTGTTTTTTGGCGATGTATAGACCCGCGCCTTGTAATAGTTAGATTTACATTTCTGCAATTTATTTTCCGCACTCCTAACTGCTAATATGCCTGCAAGAATGTATGTAAATAAAAATCAATCCGTAGCTCACAAATAACATGTACAAGATAACCTTAACTGAAAAACAACACACAAAGCACATGCCACTCCTAGGGTACGCCTCACTAGTTGCCTCGAACGTGGTCATCAAGTATAGGGTGTTTTAGAGGTCGCCCTCCTGTCTATAGATCCAGTTGCCTCGAAACGGTTGCCTCGGATAAAAAGGATCTAGGACATTAGGGTTACCGCTAAGGCGTCCTACCATTGCTTTGGTGACCACACATGTCCCTAATAATAGAATTGACCCGAATACCTCTAACGACGGTGCTACCTACTTCTCAATAGTGGGATAGTACTGTCTAAAGGACTCTTACACAGCCTAATTCCTTAGAGTAGGTAGATTTCTCCTGGGTACTTGCTCTTTCAAAAAACAAAAACAACTTTTTGCACTCACACTTTCAAAAAGTTTTCAAACAAATATTTCATACACTCTTGAGGACAGATACAAGAGTTACCTAGAAATTTTTCAAACGAAACTTTTTCAAAACCCACAAACACTTGAAAAGCAAACAATTTTTGAAAACATAGAGCAAGTACCTAAGAGCCCATGGATAACCACAGATAGAAAGGGTGCTAATACCTTCCCTTTCTATAAATCTACCTCCCGAACCGAGAAACATTCTCGAAAAGGAATTTTGCTATGCTTTTGTCCTTTCCATGTTGGAGAACATAAAAGACGGTGGCGACTCTTGCTTACCGCGACATTTCGCGAACCAGCTTAGAAAACAGTCAGTTCTATTTCCACCGATCACAAATGTGCTGGTAGATGTTGAAGAACATATGCTAGCAATCTTAGACACTTTGTTCAGGCAGAAAGAACAAGTAGCAAAGGCCTACAACAGAAGGGTGAATGCAAAAGCATTCGTAATGAGATACTTGGTTTGGAAAGTGATCTTACCCATGGATCATAGATATATAGTTCTAGGAAAATGGTCACCAAATTGGGAAGGACCGTTTCTAGTGGTTTAAGCTTTTTCAAACAATGCTTATGAGATCTAAGAGCTCACGTCAGAAGGTCGAATGTTAAGATTAAATGGTAAATACTTAAAGAAATATAGACCTATGTTACAAGAAATTGTAATAAGCAAAGAGAAAAAAACCATGCATTACATAGTAAAAGGCCTCTAAAGGGACTGCGAGACACAATAGGCATTACCAAGTTAGCTAAAAGGTCATGTTTTCCTTGAGATTCACATAACGGTCTCGAGCGAGAGATAGTCGAGCATTGGTCAATGAAAGGGAGGTGTCCAATTCAGCTAGCTCGATATTCAACGCTTCAACACGCTCCCAGTGAAGCACCCAAGTAGAAGCTCCATCATTCAGTGCCTTTTCAACCATCTTAAGTCCAACAGTTTGCAAGGTTTCACCCTCATTGATCTTCTTCTCCATCTCTTTAATTTGTTGTTTCAAAATAATATGTCGCTGCCACATAGAGATATTATCGACCCTCTTTTTGAAGTCTTCTTTGGATTTGTCAAGAGATTTCTTTAGAACCTCACTAGCAGTTATATAGGACTCCACGAAGTCCAATTCAAGATTATGTTCCTTCTCTTTAGGAAGACATTTCCCCATGATCTTCGTTTGTTTGGCCAAATTGACCAAAAATTGGTCAAAAAAAGCAGATACCTCAGCCACAAACGTGACGACCTGAGGAGAGGCTGTATGAATGTCAACCTTTTACAACGCCTCTTTGACCTTAATGCCATCAACAGGAAATTCCTCCAAATGGTTGATCAGATCGACATGAAAGAGATGCATTTTCAGGCGATTGAGAAATTCGCCTTGGGTTCCTAGAGAAGAAATGCCCCCATAGTCAGTCGAAGTGCTAGAGCCCCCATCAGTCGAGTGATTTCTAGAGGCCACCAAAAACTTCAAGTATTCCAAGGGGATACTTTGCTTTAAAGTAGAAATTGCTTGAGGCGACATGGTGTTAGTGGTAGGAACCACGTTGGGAGGAGTTGAAACAGCGCCAAAGGGAGCATTTGTTTGAGGACGTTCTTCTGTTGATTGAGAAAGTTGTTGGCCGATAGTCTCATCAATGTCAGTAGCATATTCAGGACCCTCCATTTCATCATTTCCAGTATACCCTTTTAAGTTGTCTTTATGGGCATCATATTCCATTCCCTCACTGATGGGAGAAAACTCAGGGGCTCCCTGATTAATAGGATAATTGAGATCACTATCAGTAGATTCATTATCTGACGAAATCACATGTGTTTTCTTTTTCCCCTGGATGTCCTTAAAATGAGCTTGCTGGGGCACTGTTTGGATTTAGCGGCTGGTCGCTGAAACAACAGAGACAAGTAAGGATAAAGCTAAAAAGGAGCAAGTAAGCTTGAAGAGGAAATGAGTTTTAAGAAAAGAAAGGATACATGAGAGTCCCATTCAGGGATGGAATTGATGCTCTCTGGGCGAGCCGAAGCTAGTTACATGACTCATATTTTTTCTACCACTGGAGCAGACACAATGGTAGAAGTAGTTTTTTTTGAAATGTCTTCAGATCGAGTCGACCGAGACTTTTTTGGATTTTGAGTGGATAACAGACGAAGGCGCATTATCCAGTTGCTTCTCTTTATGGGAAGAGGGTTTTCGCCTCTTTTGAGAGGGTCCAGAAGGGACAACAACATTGGCTTCAACAACCTGCAAATTGGTCGACATAATCAACATGTTAGACAGGAGATATGGTCAGTTAAGAAAACACCAAAATTAACAAATTACCCGAGAGGAAGTTGCAGGAGCTTCTTCAGCAGAAGCATAAACAATTGCACTACTAACAACCCCATAGCACGCTTCTTGTGCTCAATGGCTGAATAAAACAAAAGCACAAGACAAATTTTAAAGGTCGAAACATGGAGAAGCGAGAAAGCAAATAAAGTGATCGACAATCATAGTAGTAAGTCATACCTTTCTTAAATTGCTAATTCATAGCTTCGAAAGCACTGGCCAATTGATGCTTGAAAGGTTTGAGGTTCCCATTTTTCTCTATGAACCTCACAGTACACCAATAAAAAACTCCTTCGTTGTATAGAAAAGGGGTTCGAAGGCGACGAGGTTCAGATCGGGGGCGTCAACAGCAAAGTGTTGGAGGTGTTGAGTGCACTCTGCTTCGCTGTAGCTTTGGGACGAAATGCATATTTCGTATGGCGGCTTATAAAAGCTGTAAGGCAATGGTTGGCACAAACCAAATTGCATAGCCACCAGATTGGGTTGGTAACACAGAAGTGTTAGCCCATCATTAGCGCCCACCCTAGACGTTATAAGCCTAGGGGTTAGAAAGGATTGCCAAATGGCTTTGGATTTAGGGACCTGCATTGGCTCAACAGGGGGAATGGTCAAGTAAACCATTCAGGACCACACGGTCTTAAAGAAAATAATGTTATACTGGGATGAAAATAGGTACACTGGAAGAAAAACTTCAAGTACGTTTCAAGCGCCTCCTCTCAAGTTAGGTTGTTGTTGGACAACATCATTGCAACAAGACGAGAACCTTTAATGGCACGACTGGAAAAGAATGCCTACTGCACTTTTGAAAGATTCCATTTAAGCTGATTCCCAAAGGTGGCATTTAGCCATAACTGCAGCAGCCAAAACGACCCAACAAGTAGATAGCTGGTAGTCGGTGCAAGAGAGGTCATCTGGTCGACCCCCACACTGAGCGATTCATAAAGTGACCCCAAAATAATTTTGCTCAAACTTGTGTTTCGACCCATGTGAAAGTGATGTGCCAATGCAATAAAATGTTTGGCCACCTTCAAAGACCTGCTGTAGAAAATATACATAGAAAGCCACAAGGCCAGAAAGGCAATGTGCTCTTAATCAGACACCGTGTCGACATCCTTAGTGTGAAAACGCTCCATGTACTTGGTGAAACCAACAACATCCTTATCAAAAGGAATAACATCTTCATCAACTTTAGTAGGGATGAAAGTTTCACCTGTTGGGAGAAGGCCAGTGATAGCCGTAACGTCGAACATAGTGGGAGTTAGTAGACCAGTCGTGAAGTAGAAAGTATTCGTGGAACTCTCCCAGAAGTAGAGGGCAGAAATCATCATATAGTTGCAATAACTAGGACCAACCCTAGAAAGTTGAATCAAGTCAAAAATTCCTTGGGATTTCCAAACATCACCTTTAACTTTCTCCACCTTATTTAACCATGCAATGTAATCCTGGTTGATAGCTGGAGCAGAGTGAAAAACTTTTGAGGTCCTATAGATATGGGAGAAATCTAAAGGAAACTTTCGGGCGATTGGGGGCCTTGTGCTTCTATGAACAGAGAATCACTTTTTCATACTTTTTGGTGCCCTAATCTCATAAGGAGTGGGTCCCATGAAAGCATACACAATTTTGTTACAGATAAATGGAAGCAATAGTTTAGAACGGAAAGTAGCAATGTTGCATGTTGGGTTTGGTTCTAACGCAAAGGTTTGACCATCAACAACGAGGAAATTAGGCATGGTGGAAACTAGCTCAACTGCGTGAGAAGCGTTAATGTGTTCAACAACTTGGCTTGGAGACGCCATGGGAGGTGAATGGAAGATTTGAATAAAAACTAAGGTGGGTTTGTTTGCGGAGTTTGGAATCTATAAGATTAAGGATGCAAAGAAAGCGTAAAGAGAAAATAAAGGATTGAAAGGGGTATTTATACCACCAAAGAAACGGGAAGAAAGTGGGAAAAAACAATGGCTACACGACTGACACGTGTAAAACAGATGGCAACTAAGGTGAAGAAATTGGTAAGTTGGAGGCCACGATTGTCCTAGGAAGTTGAAGCTAGAAAGTAGGGAAGTTACGGTGTGATTGTTGATGTAACGTTTGCAGAATAAGGTCATGATTACAGTGAAATCATTTCACATTAAGAGAAAAGGATTAAAATGTTTGTTTATGCTCTTTCAATTGAAAATGACATTTTTGGGGGGAAATTTGTTGGCTAGGATTTTCATAAAGAGATAAATCCAAACCAAAAGTCAAAAATGTTCTTTTAAGAGCATTAAATAAAATTAAATTATAAGGAGTCGACTACATAAGCATGTCGACCATGGATGATTTCTCAGGTAGTCGACCAAGGTTTCGTAAGTGCAGTCGATCAGAGAAGGGTTCATGGTGAATGGATTGGGCCCAAGAGAGGTGAGAAGCCTAAAAGGTTTAAAAGTCCCATAATCGCCTAAACCATAAAGACGAAGCGTTATGGAGGGAGAACGTGGGTTCAACAATTACAATAGAAAATGTGGGTTCGACTGCAAGAATGAAGAACGTGGGTTCATAAAGAGAAGTTACAATAGAGAACATGGTTTCGTTAAAGGAAGTTATAAAGAACACGTGGCGTGCAAAGAAACAAAGCCCACTTAGAAAGTATTTATTTATGTGTATTATAAATAAAGCACTTTGTACACTTTGTAAAGGGTCAAACTTTGACATTCCTGCATGCTAGTCACTCAGAGTAACCAATCAAATGAGCGAAATGAGTCAGGAAAAGACAATGTATGTTTAAACCAACCTATTTCCAACCTTTCTTTAATGTTATGTCCTTATCGTTCATAATTTAAAATTCTTCTTGTCTTATTTACTTTGTATTTTTGTTATTCCCTTTTACAATTTAAAACGTTTGGCTCTCAGCCGAACGCACCTTTTGAAAACACTTTAACTACGCACGCAAACTGAAGCACAATTATGAGATTCCTCGGTCGATCTCGCCAGTAAACTTGTTTTCAAGAGACCAGCATTGTTTACCAAATCCAGAGGTAAATAGACATATTCTAATCTATTCTAAATCGGAAGAAGAACATGCTGAGCATTTGCGAATTTTGTTGCAAGTGTTAAAAGAGAAGAATATGCAAAGCTGCCGAAGTGTGAGTTTTGGCTGAAGGAAGTGAGTTTCCTTGGCCATGTGATTTCTAGTGGTGGGATTATTATGGATCCTTCTAAATTTTATGTGGTGTTGCAATGGGAAACTCCAAAGTCTGTGACTAAGATTCGAAATTTTCTTGGTTTAGTAGGTGTGATACGGTGGGAGAACTGACTTGAGGTTTTGCGTTTTGTTTTCGCAAATGTTTCGGTTGAGCAAGAGTCGCCACCGACTTTTTATTTTATCCTAAGGAAAGGTTAAAAAGCACAGCAAAAACCTTTTGAGATGTTTTCTTGGGTTCGGGGAGTAGATTATAGAAAGGGAAGGTATTAGCACCCTTTCTATCCATGGTTATCCATGGGCTCTTAGTTACTTGCTTAGATCACTTGCCTTTTGTTTTCAATTGTTTTAAATGGTGCTTGTGTGTGTGGGTTTGAAAATGTTTTGAAAAGAAGCCAATGTGGTGGCAACCTTTGTAATGATCCATGTGGGGATGTATACAAAGGTGTATGTCTTTTGAAAAAGGTTTTCATTTTTTTTTTAAAGTTGTTTTGAAAGTGTAGTGATGTGTGGTTTTTGAAATAGGCAAGTGTTTTAGTTTGTAAGATTGATTCAAGTAACTAAGAGGTTATCTACTCCTAAATTTCTCAAAAGATTATTGCTATGCTTTAACCCTTTTAACAAGTTTGTTCCACCATTGCATTTGGTGGACAATCTTATGTTTAGGATGTGAAAGGGACGGGCACGGGTCATCGTTTAGACCATAATTGCAATGGTGCCAAGTATCTTTGGGCATTTTCTTTAAGGGACTTGATCATTTGTTTTGGAAGTATTTTGAAAATGTTGTCGAGGGACTATGATCATTTGGTTTGTTTGTTTTGCCCAAAGAGACCTAACATACAATATGGCCCAATTTTGAAAGGCAACAAATGGAGTATCCTAGGGGGTGCAAGTGTGATTTGTGTGTCCATTTCCATGCTTGTTTGTCTTGAGATCAGGTCATAACTATTTTGTCGTTTTTCGCATACAAACCCTAATTCTAACATGGCATAATTAGAAAGCAATAAAGCGCGAAAATAAATTTACTAAGCTATTACAAAACCAAATATGGGAAGGGGGGTACAAATGTTCAAATGGGGATTTTGACAAGTAATGTAAACCTAAAACTATTACATCAATATTGAAATATTTTACAAGATGATTAATTGCATAAATTAAATAAAATGAGAATAAATATGCAAGATGCAAAAATGGTTTTTGTATGTATGAAAAAAAGGATTATTTATGTAAAATAAAAGGAAAATAAAAGGTATTATTTTTTGGAGTTTTCATATTTAGGGTAAAAACCCTAGTTCTATTAAATAAAATGTATTATTATTTGATTTAATACAAGTATTTATTTATTATGTACAAAAATAAAATAAAGTGAAGTATTTGTCAAAAATGTATTTTTATATTAAATATTAATAATAATAATAAAAAAAGAACAAAAGTGTATATATTTTGTATTTACCCTAAATATATTAATAAATATATGTATATATGTATTATTTTAAATATGTGTTATATATATAAATAATAATAATTTTTTTAATATTTGTAAAAAGGTATTTTTTTATGTAAAATATTTTCAGAAGGTAAAATAAAATAAAAATGAAAATAAAAGTATTTTTACATATTTCTCAATATTTTAATGAAATGTAATATATCCATTTATTTATGCATTAATCAAAAGGAAATAACATAAATACCTAATAAATTAAAAAATGGGGGGGGGGGGGGGGGGGGGGGAGATTTTTATATTTTTAATAGCATGAGAAAAAATAAATGAATCAATCAAAAAAAGAAAAAGTCAGAAATCATTAAAAATAAATGAAATGGGCTCAGGGGGTGTAAAACAAGAAAAGTGGTGTGAAAAGAAATAACCAAACAGGCCCGACCCAGAAAACTCCTTCTTCAACCTCCAGACTGTATGAACAACAATGAACACGCGTTTTCTATCTTCCAATTCCTGGACTTTCAAGCAAAACTCATAACATGAAAAGTGTAGAGCATGAGAAGACGAATTCAACCATGTAAAGAACTTGACTTAACTCTCTAAGATGAGGGAGAATTTCTTCTCCCCCAATTTCTGACCTAACTTTTATGCCATGTTCAGACTTAAAATTCTTGCAGCACACATAACATAAATGAAATCTAACTATATGGTCATGTTCAGGGCTATGATTGTGACATATTTCCTTCACAAACCTAAAGCTAACAATGTCTATACTGAGAGATAGAACCTCATGAAGATACCTGTTCAGTTGGAATCGTGCTTTGCAATGGAGGAGTTTTCAGAGCAAGATGATGATTTGTATAGCTTCCTTGAAGTGTGAGGATGCTATTCCAAGTTCTACTTTGTCTTGAAACTCCTTGAATCGTGCTGGAGAACTTCAACTGCAAAACAGAAAAACAAAAATGGTGAAGTGGCTTGGAGGTGTTACAGATCGTGCTTTAGCTTTTGGATAGCTTGCATAGGTGGTAAGGAAGGTATGTGAACTGGTTTGGGCAAGAATGCTTGCAAGGATTGAGAGTTGGAACTCAATCTGCAGAGGTTGCTCTGTTTGAGCAGTTTCAAGGTGATTCTGAGTTTTGGGATGGATTGGAGGTAAAAGGCTCGTGCAATAGCTTGGTTATGATTTGTGGGATGTGTTTGATAACTTTGTCTCAGTGTTTGTAAGCTGGTTTGTGAGTTGGTACAAGTTATGCCATATTTCTTGAACTTGAAGCAAACAAAAGCCACTTGATCATTCTAGCCTGTACATGCCCTCACACTATGCTGCATATTTTTGTCTTGATCAGTGTGTTATGTCCATGAATCTTGTGTCCAAAGATATGCATTGTACTATTTGATTTGCAAACTTGACATAAAGTTCTTCTTTTCAAAAATGGATAAACCACTTTTTCCAATTAAGGCTTAATTCCTTGTGTAATGACTATATGAACAAAACAAAGCTAAAACACAATGGATTGACATTTAATTATTGAGTAAGAAAAGGATTAGAGGCCTGTAACTAGCTTGCCCATGCTGATTTAAAAAATTGCAAAGTGTATGAACATGTACATGGTCATGAATCAAAGTGACTTTTGCCCATTTTGCAAAATTCGATTCTCCCTAACCATGAGGTTGTTTGAGAAGTTCTTGGACATTTTGGAAAGCTTGGAATGTGTACTACAATCCATCTTTGAAATTAAAATTGAAATTACAAGTGGAAGTGTATGGAAAATGGCCTTGAAGTGGGGTAGAAAACCTTGTCAAAATAGGTCAAAAATTCACTAAGTTAAGAATGGTTTAGTGCCCTTATTCAAAAATTTGTAACTTGAGATACAAGCCTCAAATTGGAAAACTTTGTGAATCAAAGTTGTAGATTATGCAACAAGATACAACTTTCATGTTTTGACTTTTGTTTGAATCCAAATGAATCTTGGTGAAAAAGTGGGGCAAAGTTGGGAAAAAAATTAGGGTTTTCCATAACTTAGAAAAATTCTAAGTTATGAAAAATTCCATTTCAAACCCTAATTTGCATTTCTTGGTTTCTTGGTGAACAAGTTTCATGATTTGGCATGTTTTGATGAAAAATGAATCTTGACTCTTGATTTTGACCAAAAAGTCAAAGTTTGACTTTTCAGTATACAGTCAAAATTGATCAATTGACTGGGAAATTCAACTGTCAATCTTGTGTATTTGGGATCTTTTGAGTTTGTTGATCATGTCAAGATAATTCCATGGGGTTCTTGAGTCCATATGTGAGCTTGGTTTGCCATTGGTTAGGTTAAACAGTCAAAAATTGCCTTTGTGCAGTCAAAACCCTAAAAATGACCATTTTGCCCTTTTGATGATCTGATCAAATTTCTTGTGGAATTGTGATCCAAACTTGATCAAATGGTCCATATGAGTTCATAATGTTGATGTGGGTCAATATTCATGAGATTTGCCTGTCAATTGGCCACAGTTGACTTTTTCCCCAATACAGTTGATTTCTAGGTCATTTGTCCAATTGACTGGGCAAAATTTGGAATCAAGACTTGAAACTTGGTATGGATAAACTTGGGAGTCCAATATGAAGCATGAAAGTCATCTTAGGCATTTTAGGTCAAAACATCTTTGTTCAAACACAAACCCTAATTTGAGTCCACAGTGCAAGGAGAAGTCTTGAGCAGAGGAAACCCTAATTGGACCTTGAGCTCCAAGGGTTTTGTGATGAGAAAATATTGAGGAAATGGGAGGGCAAATTTTGGGGTACAACAGTTGCCCCTGTTCAATCTTCTTGAACCTGAAGAGTTAGATTGGCAAGTTTGCCTTTCGTGACTCGAGGGTAAAAGGAGATTGGACACTAGAGTGCCCTGAAATTTGCACTCGCATGTTGAAGTATCAGCAATGTGATGTCGGGAATGGGCTTACAGATGCCATCCGGAGATGTGACGAAACTTTGTCGGGAATGGGCTTATAGATGCCATTTGGAAGTATTGATCGCATAAGAGATTCCTTAGCGAAAACTTGTGTATTTGAGAAAGACAGATGTTTTCCTGGCTCGTTACAGGTGTTTGATCTTCAATCTCCTTATGTAGATATGCCCTGGCTAGATACAGGTATCGAATCTACAATCGGTTGTTCACAGATGTGCCCTGGCTGGATACAGGAATCGAATCCGGAAATGTGGTCAACAGATATGCCCTGGCTGGATACAGGAATCGAATCTGGAAATGTTGTAGTTGATATGCCCTGGCTGGATACAGGAATCGAATCTTCGAACTCTTCAGACGTGCCCTGGCTAGATACAGGAATCGAGTCTGGAAACTGATCACTCTCAGATGTGCCCTGGCTAGATACAGGTATCGAATCTGGAATTGTGACAGTTGAAGGTAGTTGTCTTTGGGATCGTCTTTTCCCTGAAAAGGCAAAAACATAAGTTGTATGCAATGTCATGATGTATGATATGCATGATGTCATGATGTTCAACATGAGATAGTGTTGTATGCACTTTATCATGTATGTAAGCAAGATGTATGGAAATGTGAAATGCTTATGAATGTAATTTTGTCTTAGGAACATAAATCCTTGACGACCGGCAGGGGAGTTGCTTTGTGGCAGAGATACTTTGCTGAAGTTTTAATGAGAGGCCTACTGGGGACTTCAATGACGGATTCCGCTGGGGATAGAGACGATAAACTCAGTTGGGGAACATCAAAGATAAACTCCGCTGGGGAATACCAGAGATGGACTCCGCCGGAGATAGAAAGAACTTTGGCGAGGGCGATCTTCCGTGGCAATTAGCTTGCAGGGAACAAGCTTCCAGAATCTACTGGGGATGAGCTTTAAGACCTGCCGGGGGATGTTGTGACTTTTCAGGATTGACGGGGAATCAAATTCCGTTTGCGGAAAGTATTACTGAATCTTGTCTTACTCTGCGGAGCATTGAGATGCTTTGGTCACATTCTTCAGTCGAATCTATCTTGGTACCTTGGCGGACAAAGCAACCAGACTGCATCAGACCACTTCGCATTTGCCCCTGTCTCTGATGTCACCTGTAATTAATCTTTTGTTTTATATGCAAATATTCATGAGTCAGCAATTTTAATGTCAAATGCATATATCAAAAATGAACATTGGACGTTCTTCGCAAAACAAAACAGAAAAAGGAAAAACAATGGCAATTTGTATGGACAAGTGAATTTGTATTGTTTTGAACTTTGCCTGTGAATGGGCGTTTCCTGTATCCAGCCAGGGCACGTCTATTAACGACTATTTCCAGATTCGACTCCTGTATCCAGCCAGGGCATATCTGTGAGCAACCAATTGTAGATTCAATACCTGTATCCAGCCAGGGCATATCTGCATAAGGAGACTGAGGATCAAACACCTGTAACAAGCCAGGAAAACATCCGTCTTTCTCAAATACACAAGTTCTCGCTAAGGAATCTCTTATGCGATCGACACTTCCAGATGGCATCTATAAGCCCATCTCCCTATCTACTACCTCTCCAAATGGCATCTATAAGTCCATTCCTGACATCACATTGTTGAGACTCCAGCATGCGAGTGCAAATTTCTGGGCACTCTAGTGTCCAATCTCCTTTTACCCTCGAGTCACGAAAGGCAAACTTGCCAATCTAACTCTTCAGGTTCAAGAAGATTGAACAGGGGCAACTGTTGTACCCCAAAATTTGCCCTCCCATTTCCTCAACATTTTTTCATCACAAGACCTTTGAAGATCAAGATCCAGTTAGGGTTTCCTCTGCTCAAGACTTTTCCTTGCACTGTGGACTCAAAATTAGGGTTTGTGTTTGCCTAAGGATGTTTTGACCTAAATGCCTAAGATGACTTTCATGCTTCATATTGGACTCCCAAGTTTACCTATACCAAGTTTCAAGTCTTGATTCCAAGTTTTGCCCAGTCAATTGGACAGTTGACCTAGAAATCAGCTGTATTGGGGAAAAAGTCAATTGTGGCCAATTGACAGTCAAAACTCATGAAATTTGACCCACATCAACATATTGAACTCAGATGGACCATTTGATCAAGTTTGGATCACAATTCTCCAAGAAATTTGATCAGATCACCAAAAGGGCAAAATGGTCATTTTTAGGGTTTTGACTGCACAAGGGCAATTTTTGACTGTTTGACCTAGCCAATGGCAAACCAAGTTCACATAGGGACTCAAGGACCCCATGGAATGGTCTTGACACATTCATCAAGCTCAAAAGATCCCAAGTACACAAGATTGACAGTTGAATTTCCCAGTCAATTGATCAATTTTGACTGTACACTGAAAAGTCAAACTTTGACTTTTTGGTCAAAATCAAGAGTCAAGATTCATTTTTCATCAAAACATGCCAAATCATGAAACTTGTTCATCAAGAAATCTCAAAATGCAAATTAGGGTTTGAAAATGGAATTTTTCATAACTTAGAATTTTTCTAAGTTATGAAAAACCCTAATTTTTTCCCAACTTTGCCCCACCTTTTCACCAAGATCCATTTGGATTAAAACAAAAGTCAAAACATGAAAGTTGTAGCTTGTTGCATAATCTACAACTTTGATTCACAAAGTTTTCTCATTTGAAGCTTGTATCTCAAGTTACAATTTTTTGAATAAGGGCACTAAACCATTTTTAACTTAGTGAAATTTTAACCTATTTTGACAAGGTTTTCTACCCCACTTCAAGGCCACTTTTCATACCCTTCCACTTGGAATTTTGATTTGCATTTCAAATATGGATTGTAGTACACATTCCAAGCTTTCCAAAATGTCCAAGAACTCACCAAACAACCTCATAACTTGAGAGATTCGAATTTCACAAGTTGGCAAAAATCCACTTTTGAATGGTTCATGAACATGTTCATAACTTGGACCATTTTCAAATCAGCATAGTTTGTGCTACATTGCAGGACCTAAAACCCTTTGACACTCATAAATTTAATGCTAAACCATTGAACCAAGTTGTTATTCTAAGCCTTTGGTCATTACACAAGGAATTAAGCCTAAACTAGAAAAAGCACTATTTCCATTCTTGAAAAGAAGAACTTTATGTCAAGTTTGCAATCCAAGTGGTACAATCAAGATCTTCTTGGCACAAGTTTGTGAGCAAATTGCACTGATCAAGGCAAGGGATAGCAGCATAGTGGGAGGGCCTGTACAGGCTAGAAACATCAAGTGGCATTTTGTTGCTTAACATAGAAGAAAAGTCCATAACTTGTGCCATCTCTCATCTCAGCAAAAACACACAAGAAAGAAGTTATCAAACACATTCAAAACTACCCAACCAAGCTTTTGCACGAGCCATTTGCCTCTCAAACACTCTCCATCTCAGAAACACCACAAAACTGCTCAAACAGAGCAAGCCCTGCAGATTGAGGGCTATCTCTCAATCCCTTCGAGCATTCTTGTCCAAACATGTTCCTCTACCTTCCTTACAACATATGCAAGCTAACCATGACTTGAAACCTGACCTGTAACACCTCCAAGCCACTTCACCATTTTTAAATTTCTGTTTTGCAGTTGGAGTTCACTAGCTCGATTCAGGGAGTTTCAAGACAAAGTAGGACTTGGAAAAGCATCCTTACACTTCAAGGAAGCTATACAAGTCATCATTTCACTCTGAAACATCCTCCATTGCAAAGCTCGATTCCAACTGAACAGGTACATTCATGGAGTTCTATCTCCCTTATTAGGCATTGTTAGCTTTAGGTTTTTGAAGAAAACATGTCACAATCATAGCCCTGAACATGCTCATATGATTAGATTTCATTTATATTTCGTGTGCTTAGAGAATTTCATGTCTGAACATTGATGAAAAGTTAGGTCAGAAATTGGGGGAGGAGAAATTCTCCCTCATCTTAGAGAGATAGGTCAAGTTCTTTATATGGTTGAAACCGTCTCTTAATGCTCTACACTTTTCATGTTATGAGTTTTGCTTGAAAGTCCAGGAATCCAGAGATAAAAAACGCGTGTTTTGCTTGAAGGATGTTGTTCAGAGGTTGAAGAAGACAGGTCTTCTGGGCTGGGCCTGGAATTTTTTCCTATTCACACCACTCATTTGCTATTACACCCCCTGAGCCCATTTGCTTCATTTTTGACTCTTTTTGACTTTTTCTTTTTTGGTTGACTTTGTTTATTTTTTCTCATGATATAAAAAACATAAAAATATTTTTTCCATCTTTTTTTGAATTTATGGCATATTCATTTGATTTATTTCTTTTGTTTATGCATAAATATATACATATTTTATTTAGAATAAATACAAAAATGATGTAAATACATTTTTATTGTTTATTTACCTTCTGAAAATATTTCACATAAAAAATACTCTTTTTATTTATTTTATTAAAATATTAAATAAATATTTATTTTGTGTATAATACATATTTAAGATTTAATATATATATATATATACATGTTTATCAATATATTTAAGTTAAAAATATAAAAATACTTGAATTTTTATTTTTTAATATTTGATACAAAAATACTTTTTTTCATGATATACTTAATTTTATTTTATTTTTATAAATAATAAATAAATAGTTGTATTAAATTAGATAATAATGCATTTTCTTTAAAATTAGGGTTTTTGCCCTAAATTCAAAATACTCCAAAAAAATAATATAATTTTTATTTTCTTTTCTCTTTTACATAAATAATATTTTTTCATACATATACAAAACATTTTTGTGCATCTTGCATTCTTATTTTTGTACATTATTTAAATTGCAAATATTCAAATGATGTAATAATTTAGATTTAAATTCTTGTCAATATCCCCATTTGAACATTTGTACCCCCTTTCCCATATTTGGTTTTGTAATAGCTTAGTAATTTTAATTTCGCACTTTATTGCTTTCTAATGATAACATGTTAGAATTAGGGTTTGTATGCGAAAAACGATAAAAAATAGTTTGACCTAATGCAAGATAAACAAGCATGAAAATGGACACACAAATCACACTTGCACCCCCTAGGGTATTCCACTTGTTGCCTTCAAATAAATGGGCCATATTGTATGTTGAACTTCTTTGGGCAAAACAAACAAAAACAAATGATCATAGTCCCTCGACAAAACTTTTCAAAACAAACAAAAACAAATGATCAAGTCCCTTAAAGAAAATTGCCCAAAGACATTTAACGCCGTTGCAATTATGGTCTAAACGATGACCCGCGCCTGTCCCTCTCACATCCTAACACAAGATTGTCCACCAAATACAATGGTGGAACAAACTTGTTAAAAGGGTTAAAACATAGCAATAATCTTTTGAGAAATTTAGGAGTAGATAACCTCTTAGTTACTTGAATCAAACTTGCAAAACAAAACACTTGCCTAATTTCAAAATCACACATCACCACACTTTCAAAACAACTTTCAAAAAACAAATGAAAACCTTTTCAAAAGACATACATCTTTGTATACATCCCCACATGGATCATTACAAAGGTTGCCACCACATTGGCATCTTTTCAAAAACATTTTTCAAAACCCACACACTCAAGCACCATTTAAAACAATTGAAAATAAAAGGCAAGTGATCTAAGCAAGTAACTAAGAGCCCATGGATAACCATGGATAGAAAGGGTGCTAATACCTTCCCTTTCTATAATCTACTCCCCGAACCCAAGAAAACATCTCAAAAGGTTTTTGCTGTGCTTTTTAACCTTTCCTTAGGATAAAATAAAAAGTCGGTGGCGACTCTTGCTAACCGCAACATTTGCGGATACAAACGCAAAACCTCAAGTCAGTTCTCCCACCGTATCACAGAACTGGCGACTCTGCTGGGGAAATCCTTTAAAAGTGGAGTAACCTTAGGGTTTAGATCACCTTTGTTTTCAATTATTTGCTTTGTTTGCTTTTATATTTGTGGGTTTTGCATCGGAGTTTCATAGATCCTAACCCGGATCTGGGAAATACCCTTTTTAGGTAGCATAATCTGTGAGGGACCTGTCCGGCGTAGACCGACATGGGTGAAGCAGTGGCTACGTTGGTGTGGCATCTTAGTCTGTACCTATATCCCTTGTGTTGCAACGGGGAGAATATAGGTCTTCTAAGGGGTCATTAAACACCAACCAACCTTAGAACCCTAAATTGACCAACTTGGCTATTAGGACAGTAGCAGTATGCTACACTCATTGAGGCTAAACTCTCGAGATGGTTCTGGCCGCGAGAAAAGATTGCGATGCTGGAGTTATGACCGATTGAGGGTAGCCAATGATTTGAGATCCTCTAGAACCCGGTTACTTTTGATAGGACAGGTTTTAACCAACAAAACCAAAAGAGGGTAATACCTGAAACTCATGCTGGCCTGAAACCTAAGGGTGTCTTGTGTGACTTGTGTGCCTTATTTGCCTATGTGAATACTTGTGGTGTGCTTCATCATAACATCATGCCATCATACCATTGCATGCATCCTGTATAAAGGACTAACCCATTTCAAAGACAAAAAGGTTTCATCTTTGCTCTGTTTTGTAGGACATCATGATACCCGTGCATAGAAATACTGTTCGGCTCAACTTTGTTCAACCACCAGTTTTACTCAAGGATTTGGTTGGAAGGATTCCAAACACTTCTTCCTTCATCAACATACATGGTTCTCTCCTTGGCTTGGTCACTGCAAAATGGGACCAACAACTGATAAGTGTTCTGACCCAGTTTTATGACCCACTGTACCATTGTTTCACCTTTCAAGACTTCCAGCTGGTTCCCACCCTGGAAGAGTTCTCTTATTTACTTGGGATCCCTGTCTTGGAACAGACTCCATTCACTGGTTTGGAAAAGACTCCTAGGCCTGAAGAGATTGCTGCAATTCTCCCCTTGACCAAGGAAGAGGTTTTGTCCAACTGGGAAACTAGAAATGGGATCAAGGGCTTTTTGGTCAAATTTCTGGTTGGCAAGGCTAATGATTTATGGAATGACTTGGACTTCAAGGCATATGAGGATATTCTGGCTCTTTTGATCTATGGTCTGGTATTGTTTCCCAACCCTGACACCTTTATCAGTATCCATGTCATAAGGATCTTCATATCTCGGAATCCGGTACCCACTCTTTTGGGTGATATTCTACAACAACTCTATGCTCGTACTGCTCGAAAACGGGGAACTCCGTGGTGTTGTGCTCCTTTGCTAGTAAGGTGGTTTATTTTGCACCTTCCTAAGTTTGTGCTGAAGAATGAAGAAGGAAAAGGTTGGGCTCGGAGGTTAATGTCTCTCACTGATAATGACATCACCTGGACTCTCAGAGGTTTGGAGGAGGTAGCTGTTATCGACCGTTGCGGAGAATACCCTAATGTCCCGTTAATTGGCATCCAAGGAGGAATCTCTTACAATCCGTGTTTAGCTCTCCGTCAGTTTGGAAGAGCCAGAGGAGATGGGCCTCATGAAATGCTGGTTCCTCACTTCCATTTTGAGTTTCAGGCAGACAGTGACAAACTACGCCAGGGATTCATTAGAGCTTGGGACAGAATCCACAAAGCCAGCCCACATGAGTTGGGACCAAAGACTTCTATGCCATTGAAGCCCTATTGCAAATGGGTCCGCATCCGTGCTCAGAAGTTAGGTATGCCCTATGAAGCTGTTAGACCTCTCATTCTTGAATCTCCTGATGAAGATGGGGTTCCTCCAATTGTCCTCCCTCCTCAGATACCTACTGATTTTGACACCATGAAGAGATCTTGGGCGCAGCTAAAGGAAGAACGGGATTTCTATCGGGAGAAATTCAACGAGCAGGAACGGAAGATCCAGAGGCTGACTAAGCAATTGGAGGAAGAACGGGTCCTGAACAACTACATCAGCACTGAAAAGAGGAGGCCATGGGAGCATTGATGAGCTTTGATTGTTTCCTTTTGTAGTTTATTTCCTTTCCAGTATTTTTCATTCCTGTAATGCCTAAGGGCAAGTTGTTGAACAATTGAAATTTTAATCTAATGAAGTGTGTTTCCCTTTTTGTCTACAAAGTTGAATCTTGTTTGTCTTTGAAAACATAAAGCATACGCATTCCATTGCACCATATGCATAGCAGGTACCCTATTTCACAGGTTGCTTAATCTTCTTCGCTGTTTGTTTGAACAGTCATCATGAATCCAGACTCCTCCAGTGAGCAAGCAATCAAGGCCCTTCAGGCCCAAAGTGCACAGTTCCAAGAGATGGTCCTAAGCCTAGCCCAAGGTCAGCAAGAGTTGAAGACTCTACTCCTAAAGAAGAAGAAGAAAAAGAGGACTGCATTGTTCAACACCGGACGCAGATTTGGGAACACACTCCATAACGAAGCTGATCCAACTACTTCTTCTGCTGAGAAAAACAGTCCCCAAGGGGGAGGAGCTCCTAGTCCCGCAGTCTCCGACAACGAGACGGACTATAATGACGAACAATACCCACCTGCTGCTGACAGATACAAGCAATTGGAGGACCGCTTGAGCGCCATGGAGATTCAGAATGTGCCGGGACTGGATTTCGGAGATTTGGGGTTGTCTTCTGGGGTGGTAATTCCACACAAGTTTAAGGCGCCTGCTTTCGCCAAGTATGATGGGGTCTCCTGCCTAAAGCTGCATCTAAGGTCGTACGTGAGGAAGATCCAACCTTATACGGCGGATAAGAACCTTTGGATCCACTTCTTCCAAGATAGCCTCTCGGGGTCACAGCTTGAATGGTTCTACCAATTGGATGGAGCTAGAATCCGACACTGGGAAGATTTGGCAACCGCATTCTACAGACAATACCAATACAATTCTGATCTCGCTCCTACGCGTACCCAACTTCAGGGTATGTCTCTAGGAACGGGTGAAGGGTTCAAAGAGTACGCTCAAAAATGGAGAGATTTGGCTGGCAGGGTGCAGCCTCCATTAACTGATCGAGAGCTGGTTGATATGTTCCTAGGGACATTGTCTGGTCCGTTTTTTAATCATTTGGTTGGTAACTCCTCCGCTGGGTTTACAGATTTGATATTGACGGGAGAAAGAATTGAAGCTGGCATCAGGTCAGGCAAGATACAAAAGGCTGCCTCCACAAGTACTGAGAAGAGGCCGTTTAAGAAAGAAGCAAGTGCCGTCTATGGTCCTAGAAGACAAGTCAAGCCCGAAAGTCGCCAAGCCGTCAATGCTTTGGTCATCTCAAAACCTGTTGCTGCTCCTCAGCAATACAATCAACAAAGAAGCGAAAGGCCCAAGAGGCAGTATACCCGACTGAGTATGACCTTATCTCAAATTTTACCCCAACTGTTATCCACCAACCTGGTGACCCTCAAAGAAGCTCCTAAGGTCGTCAACACTGCGTCTCCTAAGTATAACCTAAATGCCCAGTGTTCTTATCATTCTGATAGTCCCGGGCACACTACTGATGATTGCTGGGCCTTGAGAAACAAAGTGAAAGATCTGATCGACGCAAAGGAAATTCAGTTTGAAGCGCCGGAGAGACCAAATGTTGTAACTGCTCCTATGCCCCAGCATATAGTAAATGCCATTGAGGAAGAAATGTATGCTGTTTCGGTAGATGAAGTTGTCACCCCTCTGAAGACCGTTAAGAAGAACCTACTGCGGGCCGGTTTATTTCCAGGTTGCAGTGAAGGTTGCCTGTTCTGTGCTATTTCCCTGTCTGATTGTCCCTTGCTAAGGTTAGGCATCCAAGGCCTAATGGATAGCAAGGAAATTCTATTCAAAAAGTCTGTTGTTCAGTTGGTTCCAATAAAAGAAGTTTCTGTGATTACCATCTTCAAAAATCCAATCAAGGCTCCCCCGAAGAAGCCTGTTCAAATCATGACTGTTGCACCTGTGATTATTACTGTTCCGGGGCCTCTCCCCTACGTATCTGATAAAGCTGTCCCCTGGCATTATGGGGCAGACGTATATGTAAATGGAATCAAACAAGAATTCGACACTGGCGCCAGTATCTGCGATATCACTGGTCCAGCCAAAGTTACCCGCAGTGGCAGGCTCTTCTCGCCTGACATTGCACCGCCCGCTATCCGAAGATCCCTCCTCATAAAACCTACAAGTTTACCTGTTCCTGCTGTTGATCAAGTTACTTCCCCTGCTGCCGAGTCATCAAATGCTCGGGGCAAAGGGATTGAAGAAGAGCCTGCCCGGATGGAGGCACCAATACCTATAAATGCTGAGGCCTCCCGACAAGAAATGGAGGAGATTCTGAAAATAATAAAGAAAAGTGATTTCAATGTTGTCGAGCAACTGGGGCATACGCCCTCCAAGATCTCCCTGCTCTCCTTATTGCTATGCTCCGAGGCCCATGCTAAGGCCTTAATCTCATTTCTCAAGACGGCCCATGTGCCGCAGGAGACATCTGTAGTCCAGTTCATTGATTGCATAGCAAATCTGACAGCAGACAATGGCTTGGGTTTTTCAGATGCTGACCTGACTGCGAAGGGAAGAGACCACAATGATGCCCTGCATGTCTCTATCGAATGCAGGGGCACTACTCTGGCGCATGTATTGGTGGATACTGGTTCTTCTTTGAATGTTCTACCGAAAAAGGCTTTAGACCGTTTGGATTATGAAGGCCTAGAACTGAAGCCCAGCAATATCATCGTCAGGGCCTTTGACGGTTCAAAAAGGATGGTTCATGGAGAGGTTAACATCCCTATTCGTGTGGGCTCTCAGGTGTTCGACTCTACATTTTATGTGATGGATATACGTCCATCGTACTCTTGTCTACTGGGTCGACCTTGGATCCATAAAGCTGGGGCAGTGACCTCTACCTTGCACCAGAAGCTGAAGTACCCTGTCAGAGGGAAGATCGTCACTGTGCAAGGAGAAGAGGAGTATATGGTGAGCCATTTGAATTCCTTAAGATACATTGAGATGGATGGGGAGTTTATTGAAACCCCCTTTCAGCATTTCGAGGAAGTACATCCAATTTCAGCAGCAGCAGAGACAGCAGTCGAAGAGAATGTTTCCTTGAAGATGGCTTCCCTAAGGGATGCCCGGGCTGTGGTTCAGAAAGGCGATTGTGCAAACTGGGGTCAGCTTCCTGACTTCACTCAGAAGAACGACAAGTTTGGGTTGGGCTTTACTACAGAGGCTCAGAGGGTTGTGCGCAAGGAGAAGATCAGAAAGGCTCCGGTGTTTATTTCCAGCTCGAGGGTGAATGCTATTGAGGAGGATGTGGAAGAAGCAGAGTTTGACAGTTGGATCTACCCGACTACCAGCGACGGACCGAGCAACTGGACGACAAAGGATTTTACCCCTATCACATTTGTCACGCAGTAATTAATTTCTTTTGATTTCCAATTTGTAACAAACAATATGTTAAAACTTTGTTGGCTCGGTGTCCTACCCGGGGCATCGTAGCTCCATTTGTGAGGGCTTTTTGTATGACATTTTCATATATCATCAATCAAAACATTGGACGTTTGTTGCATTTCAAATCTTGTGCCCTTTTCCTTTCTGTGTTATATATATTGCAAAACAGCTATATTTACACACACTCACTTATACAGGTTTCAATCCACTCTGGATCTCACTGGTAACAGCTCTGCTACCGCCATTTATGACTTCGAAAATCCGATCAACTTGGCCGAAGACGAAGGTGAAGATGATTGCGAAGTGCCTGGTGAACTCGCAAGACTGCTACTCCAGGAAGAGAGGGCTATTCAACCACATGAAGAGCCTGTGGAAACAATTAACTTGGGTACTGAGACAGATAGGAAAGAGGTCAAGATTGGTGCCAATCTAGAGCTCAGCGTGAAGCAACGATTGATCCAAATGCTACAAGACTACATGGAGATTTTTGCTTGGTCCTACGAAGATATGCCTGGTTTGGATGCCGACATTGTAGTTCACCATCTGCCAACCAAGGAAGATTGCCCTCCGGTAAAGCAAAAAGTCCGACGGATGCGCCCAGAGATGTCTGAAAAGATCAAGGCCGAGGTTATGAAGCAGTTTGATGCCGGGTTCCTTGCAGTGACCTCTTACCCCCAGTGGGTTGCCAATGTGGTACCAGTACCGAAGAAGGACGGTAAAGTCAGAATGTGTGTTGACTACAGGGATCTGAACAGGGCCAGCCCCAAGGATGACTTCCCCCTACCTCACATTGATGTCCTTGTTGACAATACAGCTCAACACAAGGTGTTCTCCTTCATGGATGGTTTTTCGGGGTATAATCAGATCAAGATGGCTCCAGAGGATATGGAGAAGACTACCTTTGTGACTCAGTGGGGCACCTTCTGTTATAAGGTCATGCCATTCGGATTGAAAAATGCTAGGGCAACCTATCAACGTGCCATGGTTGCTTTATTTCATGATATGATCCATCATGAGATTGAGGTATACGTTGATGACATGATTGCAAGGTCTCAAACTGAGGAGGAGCACCTTGACCATCTGAGGAAGTTGTTTGACCGACTCAAGTTATACAAGCTAAGGTTGAATCCCAACAAATGCACCTTTGGGGTAAGATCCGGAAAATTGCTAGGTTTCATTGTAAGTGATAAAGGTATTCAGGTGGACCCTGCCAAGGTAAAAGCCATACAAGAGATGCCGACTCCAAAAACAGAGAAAGAAGTCAGAGGTTTCCTAGGACGACTGAATTACATTGCCCGATTCATCTCACATCTGACTGCTACTTGTGAGCCAATCTTCAAATTACTGAAGAAAGATCAAGTAGTACGCTGGAATGATGAATGTCAGGCTGCCTTTGAAAGGATAAAGGAATACCTTCAAGAGCCACCCATTCTTATGCCCCCGGTGGAAGGAAGACCTCTGATACTATACTTGACAGTGCTTGATAATTCAATGGGGTGTGTGCTGGGGCAGCATGACGAGTCTGGCCGAAAAGAGAACGTTATTTATTACTTGAGCAAAAAGTTTACCGACTGTGAGTCTCGTTACTCACTGCTTGAGAAAACTTGCTGCGCTCTTGTATGGGCTGCTCGCCGGCTGAGACAGTATATGCTGACTCACACTACTTTATTGATTTCAAAGATGGATCCCATCAAGTACATATTTGAAAAGCCCGCTCTGTCTGGAAGAATAGCAAGATGGCAAATGATCTTAACAGAATATGATATCCAATATACAACTCAGAAAGCAATTAAGGGAAGTGTACTGGCAGATCATTTGGCACACCAACCTGTGGACGATTACCAATCATTGAACTTTGATTTTCCGGACGAAGACATCATGGTGGTAACTGACTGTGAAGTACCTGGACCGGATGAAGGACCTGAGGAAGGATCCCGATGGTCTATGCATTTTGATGGAGCCTCCAATGCTTTGGGTAACGGTGTCGGCGCTGTAATCATATCTCCCAAAGGAACTCATACTCCCCTCACCGCCCGATTATGTTTCAGCTGCACCAACAATATGGCAGAATATGAGGCATGCATCATGGGTTTACAAGCTGCAATCGACTTAAGGATAAAATTTCTAAGTGTCTTCGGAGATTCCGCCCTCGTGGTCAATCAGATCAAAGGCGAGTGGGATACGAAACACCCGAATCTTATTCCTTACAAGGAGTATGTGTTGACCTTGCTCCCCCACTTTGAAGAGATAACTTTCGAGCACTTCCCTAGAGAGGAGAATCAGCTAGCGGACGCCCTAGCTACGATGTCTTCAATGTTCAAAGATAAATGGGACAATGAGGCTCCCCGAATCATTATCTGGAAGTTGGATGAATCGGCATACTGCTGCGAACTCGAGGCTGAGAAGGTGACTGAAAAACCCTGGTATCACGAGGTGAAGAGGTACTTGGAAGCTCAGGAATACCCTGAAGGTGCGTCTGTTAATGATAAGAAGTTCATGAGGAGGTTTGCTGCAAAATTCTTCCTCAACAACGGCATTCTCTACAAACGGAATCATGATTCAACTCTGCTACGTTATGTGGATAAGGCAGAAGCAGAGAAAATCATGATGGAACTGCATGAAGGTACATTGGAACACATTCCAGTGGACACACCAGAGAAAATCATGATGGAACTGCCTCTTGGGCCTTTCGCTTCTTTGTTGATTGTATTGCTGAGGAGCAGCAACAGGTTTTTTTGCCTAGGTATGTCAACCTAGCGGGTCTTTTATTTATGCGTAGTATTTTTTCACTATGTCTGCATTGGCGGGGTGAGGAAGGTCGTCACCATCCATGGTGGTTAGGATCATGGCTCCTCCTGAGAACACATGCTTAACCACAAATGGCCCTTCGTATGTAGGGGTCCATTTGCCCCGAGGATCACTTTGAGGAAGGATGATGCGTTTGATTACCAGGTCCCCAACTTAATACTCTTGCGGTCTAACTTTCTTGTTAAATGCCCTGATCATCCGTTTTTGATACGTCTGACCATGACAGATAGCGGTGAGCCTCTTTTCGTCAATTAGGTTTAATTGATCAAGTCGAGTCTGGATCCAGTCATCTTCACTCAAGTTTGCATCCTTCATAATCCGGAGAGAGGGTATCTGGACTTCAATTGGCAAGACTGCCTCCATGCCGTAGACCAAGGAGAAAGGAGTTGCCCCGGTTGACGTCCTTGCTGAGGTACGGTACCCATGAAGAGCGAACGGTAACATCTCGTGCCAATCTTTATAGGTTTTTGTCATCTTCTGCACAATTTTCTTGATATTTTTATTAGCTGCCTCTACAGCCCCATTCATCTTCGGTCGGTAGGGAGAAGAATTGTGGTGCTGTATCTTGAATTGTTCACAGAGTTCAGTGATCATCGTGTTATTGAGATTGGTACCATTGTCCGTAATGATTCTTTCCGGGACACCGTACCGACAGATCAGATTATGCCGGATGAAACGTGCCACGACGATCTTGGTTACTGTGGCGTAGGAAGCTGCCTCAACCCACTTTGTGAAATAATTGATCGCCACCAAGATGAAGCGATGCCCATTGGATGCCGTCGGTCGGATCTCACCGATCATATCAATCCCCCACATTGCAAAAGGCCAAGGTGCCGTCAGGACGTTCAGAGGAACCGGAGGGATATGCACCTTGTCAGCATAGATCTGGCATTTATGACAAGTTCGAGAGTGTTGGTAACAATCGGCTTCCATTGTGGACCAGAAATATCCTGCCCGAAGGATTTTCTTAGCCATGGTGTGTCCACTGGAATGTGTTCCGAATGTACCTTCATGCAGTTCTATCATGATCTTCTCTGCTTCAGCCTTATCCACACAACGTAGTAGAGTTGAATCATGATTCCATTTGTAGAGAATGTCGTTGCTGAGGAAGAATTTTGCAGCAAACCTCCTCATGAACTTCTTGTCATTGACAGATGCGCCCTCAGGGTATTCCTGAGCTTCCAAGTACCTCTTCACCTCGTGATACCAAGGTTTTTCAGTCACCTTCTCAGCCTCAAGCTCGCAGCAGTATGCCGGTTCGTCCAACTTCCAGATAATGATCCGGGGAGCCTCATTGTCCCATTTGACTTTGAACATTGAAGACATCGTAGCTAGTGCGTCCGCTAGCTGATTCTCCTCTCTTGGGAAGTGCTCAAAAGTTATTTCTTCAAAGTGGGGAAGCAAGGTCGACACATACTCCTTGTAAGGAATAATATTTGGGTGTTTCGTATCCCACTCGCCTTTGATCTGATTGATCACGAGAGCCGAATCTCCGAAGACACTCAGAAATTTGATCCTTAAGTCGATTGCGGCTTGTAGACCCATGATGCATGCCTCATATTCTGCCATGTTGTTGGTGCAGTTGAAACATAATCGGGCGGTGAGTGGAGTATGAGTTCCTTTGGGAGATATGATTACAGCGCCGACGCCGTTTCCCAAAGCATTAGAGGCTCCATCAAAATGCATAGACCATCGGGATCCTTCCTCAGGTCCTTCATCCGGTCCAGGTACTTCACAGTCGGTTACCACCATGATGTCTTCGTCCGGAAAATCAAAGTTCAATGATTGGTAATCGTCCATAGGTTGGTGTGCCAAATGATCTGCCAGTACACTTCCTTTAATTGCTTTTTGAGTTGTATACTGGATGTCATATTCTGTTAAGATCATTTGCCATCTCGCTATTCTTCCAGACAGAGCAGGCTTTTCAAATATGTACTTGATGGGATCCATCTTTGAAATCAACAAAGTGGTGTGAGTCAGCATATACTGTCTCAGCCGGCGAGCAGCCCATACTAGAGCGCAGCAAGTTTTCTCAAGCAGTGAGTAACGAGACTCACAGTCGGTAAACTTTTTGCTCAAGTAATAAATAGCGTGCTCTTTTCGGCCAGACTCGTCATGCTGCCCCAGCACACACCCCATTGAATTGTCAAGTACTGTCAAGTATAATATTAAAGGTCTTCCTTCCACTGGTGGCATAAGGATGGGTGGCTCTTGAAGATATTCCTTTATTTTTTCAAAGGCAGCCTGACATTCATCGTTCCAGCGTACTACTTGATCTTTCTTCAGTAATTTGAAGATTGGCTCACAAGTAGCAGTCAGATGTGAGATGAATCGGGCAATGTAATTCAGTCGTCCCAGGAAACCTCTGACTTCCTTCTCTGTCTTTGGAGTCGGCATCTCTTGTATGGCTTTTACCTTGGCAGGGTCCACCTAGATACCTTTATCACTTACAATTAAACCTAGCAATTTTCCGGACCTCACCCCAAAGGTGCATTTGTTGGGATTCAATCTCAGCTTGTATAACTTGAGTCGGTCAAATAACTTCCTCAGATGGTCAAGGTGCTCCTCCTCAGTTTGAGACCTTGCAATCATGTCATCAACGTATACCTCAATCTCATGATGGATCATATCATGAAATAAAGCAACCATGGCACGTTGATAGGTTGCCCCAGCATTTTTCAATCCGAATGGCATGACCTTATAACAGAAGGTGCCCCACTGAGTCACAAAGGTAGTCTTCTCCATATCCTCTGGAGCCATCTTGATCTGATTATACCCTGAAAAACCATCCATGAAGGAGAAAACCTTGTGTTGAGCAGTATTGTCAACAAGAACGTCGATGTGCGGTAAGGGGAAGTCATCCTTGGGGCTTGCCCTGTTCAAATCTCTGTAGTCGACACACATTCTGACTTTACCGTCCTTCTTCGGTACTGGCACCACATTGGCGACCCACTGAGGGTAAGAAGTTACTGCTAGAAACCCGGCGTCGAATTGCTTCATAACCTCAGCCTTGATCTTTTCAGACATCTCTGGGCACATACGTCGGACCTTTTGATTTACCGGAGGGCAATCTTCCTTGGTTGGCAGGTGATGAACTACAATGTCGGCATCCAAACCAGGCATGTCTTCATAGGACCAAGCAAATATCTCCATGTAATCTTGTAGCATCTGGATCAATCGTTGCTTCACACTGAGCTCTAGATTAGCCCCAATCTTGACCTCTTTCCTATCTGTCTCAGTACCCAGGTTAATCGTTTCTACCGGCTCTTCATGCGGTTGAATAGCCCTCTCTTCCTGAAGTAGTAGTCTTGCAAGTTCACCAGGCACTTCACAATCATCTTCACCTTCGTCTTCGGCCAAGTTGATCGGATTCTCGAAGTCATAATTGGCGGTAGCAGAGCTGTTACCAGTGAGATCCGGAGTGGATTGAAACCTGTATAAGTGAGTGTGTGTAAATATAGTTGTTTTGCAATATATATATAACACAGAAAGAAAAAGAGCACAAGATTTGAAATGCAACAAACGTCCACTGTTTTGATTGATGATATATGGAAATGTCATACAAAAAGCCCTCACAAATGGAGCTACGATGCCCCGGGTAGGACACCGAGCCAATAAAGTTTTAACATATTGTTTGTTACAAATTGGAAATCAAAAGAAATTAATTACTGCGTGACAAATGTGATAGGTGTAAAATCCTTTGTCGTCCAGTTGCTTGGTCCGTTGCTGGTAGTCGGGTAGATCCAACTGTCAAACTCTGCTTCCTCTACATCCTCCTCGATAGCATTCACCCTCGGGTTGGAGATAAACACCAGAGCCTTTCTGATCTTTTCCTTGCGCACAGCCCTCTGAGCCTCTGCAGTAAAGCCCAGCCCAAACTTGTCGTTCTTTTGAGTGAAGTCAGGAAGCTGACCCCAGTTTGCACAATTGCCTTTCTCGATTACAGCCCGGGCATCCTTCAAGGACGCCATCTTCAACGGAAAATCTTCTTCCACCACTGCCTCAGCTGATGCCAACATTGGAGGTACTTCCTCAAAATGCTGAAAGGGGGTTTCAATAAACTCCCCGTCCATCTCGATATACCGGAATGAATTCAAGTGACTCACCATGTATTCCTCCTCACCCTGCACAGTAACAATCCTCCCTTTGACAGGGTATTTGAGCTTTTGGTGTAGAGTGGATGTTACTGCCCCAGCTTTGTGAATCCAGGGTCGACCCAACAAACAGGAGTAAGATGGACGAATATCCATTACATAGAACGTTGAGTCGAACACTTGGGAACCCACACGAATAGGGATGTCTACCTCACCGTGCACCATCCTCTTAGAACCGTCGAAGGCTCTAACAACAATGTTACTAGGTTTCAACTCCAGGCCCTCACAATCCAAGCGATCCAGTGCTTTCTTGGGCAAAACATTCAGGGAAGAGCCGGTATCCACTAACACGTGTGCGAGAGTAGTGCCCCTGCATTCTATGGAGACATGCAGGGCATCATTGTGATTTTTCCCTTTGGCGGTAAGGTCAGCATCCGAGAACCCTAAGCCATTGTCAGCCGTCAGATTAGCCACACAGTCAGTGAATTGATCTGCGGAGGTCTCTTGCGGCACATGGGCCGTTTTCAGAAATGAAATCAAGGCTTTTGCATGGGCCTCTGAGCATAGCAGCAATGATAACATAGAGATTTTGGAGGGAGTATGCCCCAACTGTTCAACAACGTTAAAGTCACTCTTTTTGATAATTTTAAGAATTTCCTCCATTTCTTGTTGGGAGGCTTCCACAGCAGTCTTCCTTTTTGGTGCCTCCGTCCTGGCAGGCGAATCAGTAGCAACTTCTTTGCCCCGAGTATCAGAGGACTCGGCGGCAGTAGTAGACACAGGAATTTGAACTGGAACATGCACACTTGCGGGTGTGATGGTGAGAGGTTTTCGGATAACTGGCGGTGCAATGTCAGGCGAGAAGAGCCTGCCACTGCGGGTAATCTTTGCGGGACCAGTGATATTACTGATACTGGTATTGGTGTTGAACTCCTGCTTCACCCCAAGCACATATACGTCGGCTCCATAATGCCATGGAACAGCTTTAGCAGACTCATACGGGAGAGGCCCCGGGACAGTGATAGTGATGGGTGCAACAGACATACTTTGGACTGGTTTCTTCACGGGAGCTTTGGCAGGATTATAAATTGTGACAACAGATATTTCTTCAATGGAAACAGACGGAACAACAGTTTTCTTGAACAGAATTTCCTTGCTATCCATCAGGCTTTGGATGCCTGATTTCAGCAGTGGACAACCGGTAGGGATAACAGCACACAGGAGGCAACCCTTACTACAACCCGGAAATAAACCGGCTAGTAGTAAGTTCCTCTTAACAGTCAAAAGAGGGGTAACAACTTCATTCACCGAAACAGCATACAACTCTTCCTCAATGGCGTTTACTCTATGCTGGGGCATAGGAGCAGTTACAACATTCGGTCTCTCAGGTGCTTCAAACTGAATTTCCTTTGCGTCGATCAGATCTTGCACTTTGTTTCTCAAGGCCCAACAATCATCAGTAGTGTGCCCGAGACTATCAGAATGATAAGCACACCGGGCATTTGGGTTATACTTAGGAGACGTAGTGTTGACGACCTTAGGAGCTTCTTTGAGGGTCACCAAGTTGGTTGATAACAGTTGGGGTAAAATTTGAGATAAGGTCATACTCAGCCGAGTATACTGCCTCTTGGGCCTTTCACTTCTTTGTTGTTTGTACTGCTGAGGAGCAGCAACAGGTTTTGAGATGACCAAAGCATTGACGGCTTGGCGACTTTCGGGCTTGACTTGTCTTCTAGGACCATAGACGACACTTGCTTCTTTCTTAAACGGCCTCTTCTTAGTACTTGTAGAGGCATCCTTTTGTATCTTGCCTGACCTGATGCCAGCTTCAATTCTTTCTCCTGTTAGAATCAAATCCGTAAACCCGGCGGAGGAGTTACCAACCAAATGATTGAAAAATGGACCAGATAAAGTCCCTAGGAACATATCAACCAGCTCACGATCAGTCAATGGAGGCTGCACCCTGCCAGCCAAATCTCTCCATTTTTGTGCGTATTCTTTGAACCCTTCACCCGTTCCTAGAGACATACCCTGAAGTTGGGTACGCGTAGGAGCGAGATCAGAATTGTATTGGTATTGTCTGTAGAATGCGGTTGCCAAATCTTCCCAGTGTCGGATGCTAGTTCCATCTAATTGGTAGAACCACTCAAGCTGTGACCCCGAGAGGCTATCTTGGAAGAAGTGAATCCAGAGGTTCTTATCTGCCGTGTAAGGTTGGATCTTCCTTACGTACGACCTCAGATGCAGCTTTGGGCAGGAGACCCCATCATACTTGGCGAAGGCAGGCGCCTTAAACTTGTGTGGAATTACTACCCCGGAAGATAACCCCAGATCTCCGAAATCCAGTCCCGGCACATTCTGAATTTCCATGGCGCTCAAGCGGTCCTCCAATTGCTTGTATCTGTCAGCAGCAAGTGGGTATTGTTCGTCATTATAGTCCCTCTCGTTGTCGGAGACTGCGGGACTAGGAGCTCCTCCCCCTTGGGGACTGTTTTTCTCAGCAGAGGAAGTAGTTGGTTCAGCTTCATTATGGAGGGTGTTCCCAAATCTGCGTCCGGTGTTGAACAACGCAGTCCTCTTTTTCTTCTTCTTCTTCAAGAGTATAGTCTTCAACTCTTGCTGACCTTGAGCCAGGCTTAGGACCATCTCTTGAAACTGTGCACTTTGGGCCTGAAGGGCCTTGATTGCTTGCTCACTGGAGGAGTCTGGATTCATGATGACTGTTCAAAATAAACAGCGAAGGAGATTAAGCAACCTGTGAAATAGGGTACCTGCTATGCATATGGTGCAATGGAATGCGTATGTTTTATGTTTTCAAAGACAAACAAGATTCAACTTTGTAGACAAAAAGGAAACACACTTCATTAGATTAAAATTTTCAATTGTTCAACAATTTGCCCTTAGGCATTATAGGAATGAAAAATACTGGAAAGGAGATAAAACTATAAAAGGAAATATCCAAAGCTCATCAATGCTCCCATGGCCTCCTCTTTTCAGTGCTGATGTAGTTGTTCAGGACCCGTTCTTCCTCCAGTTGCTTAGTTAGCCTCTGAATCTTCCGTTCATGCTCGTTGAACTTTTCCCGATAGAAATACCGTTCTTCCTTTAGCTGCGCCCAAGATCTCTTCATTGTGTCAAAATCAGTAGGTATTTGAGGAGGGAGGACAGTTGGAGGAACCCCATCTTCCTCAGGAGATTCAAGAATGAGAGGTCTAACAGCTTCGTACGGCATACCTAACCTCTGAGCACGAATGCGGACCCACTTGCAGTAGGGTTCCATTGGTAGAGAAGTCTTTGGTCCCAACTCATGTGGGTCAGCTTTGTGAATTCTGTCCCAAGCTCTAATGAATCCATGGCGTAGTTTGTCACTGTCTTCCTGAAACTCAAAATGGAAATGAGGAACCAGCATTTCATGAGGCCCATCTCCTCTGGCTCTTCCAAACTGACGGAGAGCTAAGCATGGATTGTAAGAGATTCCTCCTTGGATACCAATCAACGGAACATTAGGGTATTCTCCGCAACAGTCAATAATAGCTACCTCATCCAAACCTCTGAGAGTCCAAGTGATATCCTTATCTGTGAGAGACATTAACCTCCGAGCCCAACCTTTTCCTTCTTCATTCTTCAGCACGAACTTAGGAAGGTGCGAAATAAACCACCTTACTAGCAAAGGAGCACAACACCACGGAGTTCCCCGTTTTCGAGCAGTACGAGCATAGAGTTGTTGCAAGATATCGCCCAAAAGAGTGGGTACAGGATTCCGAGACATGAAGATCCTTATGGCATGGATACTGATAAAGGTGTCAGGATTGGGAAACAATACCAGGCCATAGATCAAAAGAGCCAGAATATCCTCGTACGCCTTGAAGTCCAAGTCATTCCAGAAATCATTAGCCTTGCCAACCAGAAATTTGACCAAAAATCCCTCAACTCCATTTCTAGTTTCCCAGTTAGCTAGTACCTCTTCTTTGGTCAAGGGGAGAATTGCAGCAATCTCTTCAGGCCTAGGAGTCTTTTCCACACCAGTGAATGGAGTTTGTTCCAAAACAGGGATCCCAAGCAGATAAGAGAATTCTTCCAGGGTAGGAACCAGCTGGAAGTCTTGAAAGGTGAAACAATGATACAGAGGGTCATAAAACTGGGTCAGAACACTTATCAGTTGTTGGTCCCATTTTGCAGTGACCAAGCCAAGGAGAGAACCATGTCTATTGATGAAGGAAGAAGTGTTTGGAATCCTACCAACCAAACCCTTGAGTAAAGTTGGTGGTTGAACAAAGTTGAGCCGGACAGTATTCCTACGCACGGGCATCATGATGTCCTACAAAACAGAGCAAAGATGAAACTCTTTTGTCTTTGAAATGGGTTAGTCCTTTATACAGGATGCATGCAATGGTATGATGGCATGATGCTATGATGAAGCACACCACAAGTATTCACACAGGTAAACATGATAAGGCACACAAGTCACACAAGACACCCTTAGGTTTCAGGCCAGCATGAATTTCAGGTATTACCCTCTTTTGGTTTTGTTGGTTAAAACCTGTCCTATCAAAAGTAACCGGGTTCTAGAGGATCTCAAATCATTGGCTACCCTCAATCAGTCATAATTCCAGCATCGCAATCTTTTCTCGCGGCCAGAACCATCTCGAGAGTTTAGCCTCAATGAGTGTAGCATACTGCTACTGTCCTAATAGCCAAGTTGGTCAATTTAGGGTTCTAAGGTTGGTTGGTGTTTAATGACTCCTTAGAAGACCTATATTCTCCCCGTTGCAACACAAGGGATATAGGTACAGACTAAGATGCCACACCAACGTAGCCACTGCTTCACTCATGTCGGTCTACGCCGGACAGGTCCCTCACAGATTATGCTACCTAAAAAGGGTATTTCCCAGATCCGGGTTAGGATCTATGAAACTCCGATGCAAAGCCCACAAATATATAAAAGCAAACAAAGCAAACAATTGAAAACAAAGGTGATCTAAACCCTAAGGTTACTTCACTTTTAAGTTTTCCCCAGCAGAGTCGCCAGTTCTGTGATACGGTGGGAGAACTGACTTGAGGTTTTGCGTTTTGTTTTCGCAAATGTTTCGGTTGAGCAAGAGTCGCCACCGACTTTTTATTTTATCCTAAGGAAAGGTTAAAAAGCACAGCAAAAACCTTTTGAGATGTTTTCTTGGGTTCGGGGAGTAGATTATAGAAAGAGAAGGTATTAGCACCCTTTCTATCCATGGTTATCCATGGGCTCTTAGTTACTTGCTTAGATCACTTGCCTTTTGTTTTCAATTGTTTTAAATGGTGCTTGTGTGTGTGGGTTTGAAAATGTTTTGAAAAGAAGCCAATGTGGTGGCAACCTTTATAATGATCCATGTGGGGATGTATACAAAGGTGTATGTCTTTTGAAAAAGGTTTTCATTTGTTTTTGAAAGTTGTTTTGAAAGTGTAGTGATGTGTGGTTTTTGAAATAGGCAAGTGTTTTAGTTTTCAAGATTGATTCAAGTAACTAAGAGGTTATCTACTCCTAAATTTCTCAAAAGATTATTGCTATGCTTTAACCCTTTTAACAAGTTTGTTCCACCATTGCATTTGGTGGACAATCTTATGTTTAGGATGTGAAAGGGACGGCCACGGGTCATCGTTTAGACCATAATTGCAATGGTGCCAAGTATCTTTGGGCATTTTCTTTAAGGGACTTGATCATTTGTTTTGGAAGTATTTTGAAAATGTTGTCGAGGGACTATGATCATTTGGTTTGTTTGTTTTGCCCAAAGAGACCTAACATACAATATGGCCCAATTTTGAAAGGCAACAAATGGAGTATCCTAGGGGGTGCAAGTGTGATTTGTGTGTCCATTTCCATGCTTGTTTGTCTTGAGATCAGGTCATAACTATTTTGTCGTTTTTCGCATACAAACCCTAATTCTAACATGGCATAATTAGAAAGCAATAAAGCGCGAAAATAAATTTACTAAGCTATTACAAAACCAAATATGGGAAGGGGGGTACAAATGTTCAAATGGGGATTTTGACAAGTAATGTAAACCTAAAACTATTACATCAATATTGAAATATTTTACAAGATGATTAATTGCATAAATTAAATAAAATGAGAATAAATATGCAAGATGCAAAAATGGTTTTTGTATGTATGAAAAAAGGATTATTTATGTAAAATAAAAGGAAAATAAAAGGTATTATTTTTTGGA
Source organism: Vicia faba (assembly GCA_948472305.1). Lineage (NCBI taxonomy): Eukaryota > Viridiplantae > Streptophyta > Magnoliopsida > Fabales > Fabaceae > Vicia > Vicia faba. Next base: position 234,456 of record CATIWC010001816.1, on the reverse strand, counting down.
GTTTTCATATTTAGGGTAAAAACCCTAGTTCTATTAAATAAAATGTATTATTATTTGATTTAATACAAGTATTTATTTATTATGTACAAAAATAAAATAAAGTGAAGTATTTGTCAAAAATGTATTTTTATATTAAATATTAATAATAATAATAAAAAAAGAACAAAAGTGTATATATTTTGTATTTACCCTAAATATATTAATAAATATATGTATATATGTATTATTTTAAATATGTGTTATATATATAAATAATAATAATTTTTTTAATATTTGTAAAAAGGTATTTTTTTATGTAAAATATTTTCAGAAGGTAAAATAAAATAAAAATGAAAATAAAAGTATTTTTACATATTTCTCAATATTTTAATGAAATGTAATATATCCATTTATTTATGCATTAATCAAAAGGAAATAACATAAATACCTAATAAATTAAAAAATGGGGGGGGGGGGGGGGGAGATTTTTATATTTTTAATAGCATGAGAAAAAATAAATGAATCAATCAAAAAAAGAAAAAGTCAGAAATCATTAAAAATAAATGAAATGGGCTCAGGGGGTGTAAAACAAGAAAAGTGGTGTGAAAAGAAATAACCAAACAGGCCCGGCCCAGAAAACTCCTTCTTCAACCTCCAGACTGTATGAACAACAATGAACACGCGTTTTCTATCTTCCAATTCCTGGACTTTCAAGCAAAACTCATAACATGAAAAGTGTAGAGCATGAGAAGACGAATTCAACCATGTAAAGAACTTGACTTAACTCTCTAAGATGAGGGAGAATTTCTTCTCCCCCAATTTCTGACCTAACTTTTATGCCATGTTCAGACTCAAAATTCTTGCAGCACACATAACATAAATGAAATCTAACTATATGGTCATGTTCAGGGCTATGATTGTGACATATTTCCTTCACAAACCTAAAGCTAACAATGTCTATACTGAGAGATAGAACCTCATGAAGATACCTGTTCAGTTGGAATCGTGCTTTGCAATGGAGGAGTTTTCAGAGCAAGATGATGATTTGTATAGCTTCCTTGAAGTGTGAGGATGCTATTCCAAGTTCTACTTTGTCTTGAAACTCCCTGAATCGTGCTGGAGAACTTCAACTGCAAAACAGAAAAACAAAAATGGTGAAGTGGCTTGGAGGTGTTACAGATCGTGCTTTAGCTTTTGGATAGCTTGCATAGGTGGTAAGGAAGGTATGTGAACTGGTTTGGGCAAGAATGCTTGCAAGGATTGAGAGTTGGAACTCAATCTGCAGAGGTTGCTCTGTTTGAGCAGTTTCAAGGTGATTCTGAGTTTTGGGATGGATTGGAGGTAAAAGGCTCGTGCAATAGCTTGGTTATGATCTGTGGGATGTGTTTGATAACTTTGTCTCAGTGTTTGTAAGCTGGTTTGTGAGTTGGTACAAGTTATGCCATATTTCTTGAACTTGAAGCAAACAAAAGCCACTTGATCATTCTAGCCTGTACAGGCCCTCACACTATGCTGCATCTTTTTATCTTGATCAGTGTGTTATGTCCATGAATCTTGTGTCCAAAGATATGCATTGTACCATTTGATTTGCAAACTTGACATAAAGTTCTTCTTTTCAAAAATGGATAAACCACTTTTTCCAATTAAGGCTTAATTCCTTGTGTAATGACTATATGAACAAAACAAAGCTAAAACACAATGGATTGGCATTTAATTATTGAGTAAGAAAAGGATTAGAGGCCTGTAACTAGCTTGCCCATGCTGAGTTGAAAAATTGCAAAGTGTATGAACATGTACATGGTCATGAATCAAAGTGACTTTTGCCCATTTTGAAAAATTCGATTCTCCCTAACCATGAGGTTGTTTGAGAAGTTCTTGGACATTTTGGAAAGATTGGAATTTGTACTACAATCCATCTTTGAAATGCAAATTGAAATTCCAAGTGGAAGTGTATGGAAAATGGCCTTGAAGTGGGGTAGAAAACCTTGTCAAAATAGGTCAAAAATTCACTAAGTTAAGAATGGTTTAGTGCCCTTATTCAAAAATTTGTAACTTGAGATACAGGCCTCAAATTGGAAAACTTTGTGAATAAACGTTGTAGATTATGAAACAAGCTACAACTTTCATGTTTTGACTTTTGTTTGAATCCAAATGAATCTTGGTGAAAAAGTGGGGCAAAGTTTGGAAAAAATTAGGGTTTTCCATAACTTAGAAAAATTCTAAGTTATGAAAAATTCTATTTCAAACCCTAATTTGCATTTCTTGGTTTCTTGGTGAACAAGTTTCATGATTTGGCATGTTTTGATGAAAAATGAATCTTGACTCTTGATTTTGACCAAAAAGTCAAAGTTTGACTTTTCAGTATACAGTCAAAATTGATCAATTGACTGGGAAATTCAACTGTCAATCTTGTGTATTTGGGATCTTTTGAGTTTGTTGATCATGTCAAGATAATTCCATGGGGTTCTTGAGTCCATATGTGAGCTTGGTTTGCCATTGGCTAGGTCAAACAGTCAAAAATTGCCTTTGTGCAGTCAAAACCCTAAAAATGACCATTTTGCCCTTTTGATGATCTGATCAAATTTCTTGTGGAATTGTGATCCAAACTTGATCAAATGGTCCATATGAGTTCATAATGTTTATGTGGGTCAATATTCATGAGATTTGCCTGTCAATTGGCCACAGTTGACTTTTTCCCCAATACAGCTGATTTCTAGGTCATCTGTCCAATTGACTGGGCAAAATTTGGAATCAAGACTTGAAACTTGGTATGGATAAACTTGGGAGTCCAATATGAAGCATGAAAGTCATATTAGGCATTTTAGGTCAAAACATCTTTGTTCAAACACAAACCCTAATTTGAGTCCACAGTGCAAGGAGAAGTCTTGAGCAGAGGAAACCCTAACTGGACCTTGAGCTCCAAGGGTTTTGTGATGAGAAAATATTGAGGAAATGGGAGGGCAAATTTTGGGGTACAACAGTAGGTTATTATCGAAGGTTCATTAAAGGATTTTCTAAGTTGGCATTATCGTTAACTCAATTGACTTGAAAGGATCAAGCTTATATGTGGGATTTGCATGTGAAAATAATTTTGTAGAGTTAAATAAGAAGTTGACGACCACTCCAGTATTGATTTTTCCTAATCCAAGTGAGTATTTTGTGGTGTATTGTAATGCGTGTAAGATGGGTCTTGGTGGTGTGATGATGCAAAATGGGCAAGTTGTTTCTTATGCTTCTAGGCAACTAAAAGTTCATGAAAGGAATTATCCTACGCATGACTTAGAATTGGTAGTTGTGGTGTTTGTGTTGAAAATTTGGAGACATTATCTTTTTGGCTCTAAATTTGAGGTGTTCAGTGATCACAAGAGTCTGAAGTACTTGTTTGATCAGAAAGAGTTGAGCATGAGACATAAAATATGGCTTGCACTTTTGAAATATTATGACTTTGATTTGAGTTACCATCATGGTAAATAAAATGTGGTAGCTGGTGTGTTGAGTAGAAAGTCATTACATATGTTGATGCTTATGGTTCGAGAGTTAGAAATGATCGAACAATTCAGAGATATGAGTTTGGTGTGTGAAGAGACTCCTAATAGTGTGAAGTTAGGAATGTTGAAACTGACTAGTGGTATTATAGAATAAATGTGAGAAGGTCAGAAGTTCGATTTGAAGTTGGTTGATCAATTAACCTTGATTAACTAAGGTAAAAGAGGTGAGTTCCGAGTTGATGAGAATGTCACGATGAGGTTCATAAATGGAGTGTGCGTTCCAGATGTTCCAAAACATAAGAGGAGTATTCTTGAAGAAGGGCATATAAGTGGGTTGAGTATTCACCCTGGTTCTACAAAGATGTATCGAGACTTGAAGAAGTTGTTTTCGTGGCAGTGCATAAAGAAAGAATTTTCCAAATTTGTTTATGCTTGTTTGAGTTGTCAGAAGTTGAAGATTGAGCATCAGAAGCCTTTGGGTCTTATACAACCTTTGAGTATTCCAGAGTGGAAATGGGACAATGTCACTATGGATTTTTGTGTTGGGTTTTCCGAAGACTGCTAAAGGCAATGATTTGATTTGGGTGATAGTGGATAGGTTGACTAAGTTGGATCATTTCTTACTGATGAAGATCAATTATCCTATAGAGAAACTGCAGAGATGTATAATGAGGAGATTGTGAAATTTAATGGGATACCTTCGAGTATCGTGTTAGATAGAGATCCAAGGTTTACGTCTAAATTTTGGGAAGGTTTGTAGAATGATTTTGGTACTAAGTTAGGGTTGAGTTCTGCATATCATCCATAGATAAATGGCCTGACTGAGATGACTATTAAGTCTTTGGAGGATTTGGTGAGGGCTTGTGTGTTGGAACAAGGATGTGCTTGGGACAAACACTTTCCATTGATTGAATTTACACACAACAATAGTTTTCATGCGAGTATTGGGATGACAGTGTATGAAGCATTATATGGTAGGAGGTGTAGAACTCCATTGTGTTGGTATGAGTCAGGAGAGAGTGATGTACTCGGACATGAGATTGTGCAAGAGATGGCTGAGAAGATCAAGATGATCTAAGAGAGGATGAAAACATCTCAGATTCGTCAAAAGAGTTATCACAATAAGAGGAGGAAAGCACTTGAATTCCAAACAGACGATCATGAGTTTTTGAGAGTTACTCCAGTGACTGGTGTTGGTAGAGCTTTGAAGTCAAGAAAGCTTACGTCGCGTTTTGTTGGTCTATATTAGATATCTGGGAATATAGGTGAAATAGCCTATCATATTACTTAACCGCTGTCACTTGTGAATCTTCATGACGTGTTTCATGTGTCTCAATTGAGGAAGTATATTCCCGATCCTTCACATGTGATCCAAATGGATGATGTACACGTGAGAGATAACATGATTGTTGAAGCATCACCGATTCAGATAGAAGGACGGGAAGTGAAGGAATTGCATGGGTAAAGACATCTCCTTAATGAGGGTATTGTGGGGTGGACTAGCTGGTGAAAGTTAGACGTTGGAACGTGAGGATCATATGAGAGAGTCTTATCCGATTTTGTTTCCTCCAGGTAACTTTTGAGGGGAAAATTCTTTTAAGTGGGGGAGAGTTGTAACACCCCAAAATAATTAGATTATTTATTTAATTATTTAATTGATTTATGATGAGTATTTGTGAGGTATTTGTGAAGTATATATGATGTGGTGATGAACGTGATGCTTGATATGATGTTTCGTGTGGTGTATGATGGGGTAGTGAGAATTAAGATGATGTTGAGTATTTTTAGGATAATTTGGATAATTAGAATAATTAGTTGGAATTATTTTAATTAGTTAATAGAATAATAATAATAAGAGGTAAAGACTATGAGGGCAAGGTAGTAATATTGTGATTGAGGGTAAGATGAGATGACCATAGAAGCGGTCCAAGGGTTAAACAAGGAATAGAAGGGAAAATGTCTCATTCTGTGAGATTGTGAAAGTGAGAAGAACATTGTGAAGAGAGATAGGGCATTGAGGAACTCAGAAGATTCTATAGAAGACGGAGAGGAATCAATTGCTAGGAAGAATCTAAGGTAAGGGGAGTTTATCTTTGTTATTATAATCGATCTAAGGTTTAGATAATTTTAAGTTTGTGTTGGGGTTTTAGGGTGATGATGTAAATATGATGATGTGATGAAAATTGATGAATTTATGAGATTGTTTTCCAATAAATTATGGCATATGATACATGATAGATTGTGTTGGTATTGTATTATGAAACTATGTGAAAACATGATGAATTGAGACATGTAATGTGAAGAAATCATGTAAAAATGGGATTGGTGTAGTGCAGAGATCGCAGCAGGGAATTCCTGTTTACGCTGGCTCGTCGAGAAAGCACGATGCATCACCGGGTGAAGAAGGGGACAAAGAATAATTTGACGATAAAAGATTTAAGTCTATTCAAGTTTTAGGAGAACAAAGACCTTTCATGAATGGAAGCAATTGAAGATCAGAGTCCACCATTAATTTGTGTAATGTCTATCTTTATTGTTATTGAAATCTCTTTGAATATTATGTGCGGCTAAACCCCCCAATGCTAAGGGGTGTCCCTAATTTACGAATGTATTAACTATGAATTATTGATTTTTAATACAATAGTTTCCTTTCAATTTAATCGTCTAAGGTTTCTAATGCTTTCCTGATCAGCCCAATTAGGATTGAGTTACGGTTAATAACCAGATGAACCGCAATTGTTAAGGTTTTTATACGATTAAACTATAGTAGATATCATATAGGACTAGGAATACCCAATAGTCACCGGATTTAACCCTTGATAAGATAAAGGCTTGACTCCATCAGATTTTTCTCAGGACTTAGGATTAAGGATTAGAAGTTCTTGTTATCACAGCTAGATTTATTGAACCTTCTCAATTTTAGAAGTTTTTAATTCATTTACCTTGTACCTGAAACATATTCGTAATTTTTTTTTGCATATATATATATATATATATATATATATATATATATATATATATATATATATATATATATATATATATATATATATATATATATCAAAATCATCACTACTTTCTCCCATTTTTTGTCATAATAAAAAAGATATGAAACTTTTAAGAATTTTAAAGCAAAAACGAGACAACTTTTATGAAAACAGGAGAAAATAGAAGTGGTTCTAAAAATTATAAGATTTCTTGATTAAAAAAATGAATGGGGAATGGGAATGACTATAAGAGAAAAAAAGTGACTAAAAAATAATAAATGAATTACCTAGAGAAAGAATAATTTTAATAAAATAGGTTTTGACATATTTTAAAAATAGGGATGAAACGTGGAGGATTTTAACCTATTCTCAAGAAAAATCTTTTGTTGCTCAAAGTATTTCCAACAGTTTTAGTCAAGAATTTAATTGAAAAGTGTCTTTTCAAATTTTAACTGGTTGTTGAAAACTAATTTTAATGATCTCAAACTGATTTTGCTAATTTTGAGATATTCCGGACACAGGCATCTTCTAACTCGTAGAAGTATTAGTGAAAGAAATTTTTAATCAAGTTTTTTGTACCCCAAAATTTTCCCTCCCATATTTCTCAATACATTTCAAGTGAGGTCCTCAAATTGCTCAAGGAAGTCCAAGGGTTGACCAGACAAACTCTCTCCTAAGGCAGTCTACCTCAAATTAGGATTTCGGTTTGCACCAAGATGTTTGAGTACAAAGGGTCTCAAATGCTCACAATTGTCCTAATATGTTCTCAATATAATCCATTTCAAGTTTCAAGCCTTGCGGAGAAAGTTTGCTCAGTCAATTGCTCAAAGTCCTAAAAATCGACTGTGCTAGGGCAAAAGTCAATTGTGGCCCACATACAGTCAAACCTCAAGATTCTTGGTCAACATTCTCATTTTGAAGTATTATTCATCATTTGATCAAGGTTTGATCATGATTCCTCAAGGATTGCTCACAATTCATCAAAACCCAAAAGTTGTTAAATTAGGGTTTTATAGGAAAAGTCAACTCAACTTTGACCAAGCATAACTTTCTCATACTTTATCATAAATGACCCATCCAAATCTAATTTTGAATAGGACGTAATTCCTTACAATTCATCTTCATCTCCCAAGTTCAAAATATGCACTCACAAAAAGATATAAATTTGGACATTATATGTCATTTTGAAAAGTCAACAAAAACACCTTTTTTGTCAAAGCTTCATACATGAACATGGAAGACTCAATTTAGATGAGACCAAAAGGGTTTCTTAGAGGACATCTTGATCTTTCTAAAAAGTCTAATAGCACATATCTAGGGTCAAAATTGAAGGAGTTATGCATTGGCAAAGTTGACCTTCTTTGCAAAATTGCCAAAAGTCAAATGTGTCTCAAATTGCAATTTTTGTCAAATGGGCCCAATTTTTTATGCTTACATTGAGTTTGTAACATGACCCACGACCCATGATCCTTCCCACTTGTCTTTATTTTATTTTTTTCATTTATTTGGATTTTATTTCAATTAAATCAAATAAAATCAAAATAAAATCATGAAAAATATCCAAACTAATCAAAGCTTGAGATTTTGTGCATGTTTAGGCCTCTTATACAGCTAGAAGAAGATTCAAATCGTGAAAACTTCAAATGGACATGAAAAGATTGGATTTTCTCAATTTGGAAATATTTGCATAAAGGATCAAATCTTGAATCAATGATCATTATTGGAAAAGATTTAAAGCCAAATTGCAACCCTAATTCGTTATAGGGTACATATAGAACAAGTGCAGACCAAAAGAAGTAGGATTGGAGGCGTGCAAAGGTGTAAACAACTTTCAAAAAATCAAGAAAAAGTTGCAAACTGTTTTCTCAGTTCCAGGCTTCCTCAAGCCCTTCCAGCCACATAAATCACTTCCTGGACGTCCTAGGATCCGATTCCAATCATTAGCAAGCCCTTTCGTGCCCAGATACGCGCTGTAAGTATCCCATGACCTCCATGCTTTTTTGAAATCGCATATCATAATCCTGGCATTCTTAATATGATTTGTTTATATATCATGAATCCTTGAAACATTTGCAAGCTAATGGTAATACTCAATTGCATTTTTGTTAACCATACAGAAAGTTGCCATGCTTAGGGTTTAGGTTTCGTTTTAGAGATTTTGCTTGCAGGAACAATTGGCCATGGAAAGAGGTACCATGATGCTCGTGAGGTTGCAACGAGTTGATTGGTACCACTGGTATTGATTTATGATGCTTGCATAAGATTTTGGAGAATCACATGGTTGTACCTACGCCCTTTTGTCCGTAGGTAAAAGTTTCTAAACCTTTAGCAACAGAAGGAGGAAGATGATGGCGTGGCGTGGTGTAAATGGCCCATTCAAATTTTGCGCATTTCCAGAATCTACTTTTGGTCTTTATCATATAATGCTTGTTTATTATTTTTCTAACAAAAAAACAAGCCAGCTTTGATGGTTAGCATGTGTTGTGAAAATGCCAAAGGGCCTTGGTTCGATCCCCAGGTCCCCATATTTGTCAATATTATTTTGCATTATGTGATCAGGTACATAGGCGCCCCATAAATCCACCATGCACTACCAGCTTTCAGCCATTAGATTCTCAGCATGTCCAAATCCAACGCCTATCACATGGAGGTCTACCATAGGCCTAGTCAAGCTTGCAACATGGGATCTGGAAAGACAACATGGGCCAAGGAGTTTTGGTCTCAGAAAATGCAATTGACACCCCCTCCATTGCTACTAAACCAGGCCCATCTCTTTTTCTTTTATATTTTTCTTTTAGTTATTTTGTTTAAATTTATTTCCCAACACAAATTAAATTCTTTTTTTTTATAAAATCATAAAATCAATTTCATCAAATTAGAATTTAGATTTTTATTTATGTTGTCAAAATTAATTTAATATTAGTTTAATTAAATTCTAGGGTAATTCTAACCTTTTTGCAAATAATTTAAAATAAATTAGAAAATTAGGGTTTGTTTGATTTAATTTTTATTTCTTTTCTCAAATTAAATAAAAATACAAAAATAGGTCATTGTTAATTAGTTTTCTTAATTTAAATTAATTAGTAATTAGGTTTGTATTTATTCAATTAAAAACTTATTTTCCTAAAATAGTACAAAAAACACAAAAAATGATTTTTCTTTCAATTAGGTTTAGACGGGGTCAAAATCCTAATCTTTTCTCATTCTCGATTCATCGCACGCATTTATTATTTTTACGATATTAATGTAACTGCTCATGGTATGTAATAGTTTAATTAGGATTTTTTTCTTTTATTTATCATTTTATGGGTTTTTGGCTATGTAATTAATCCCCCTCCCCGAAGCCTTGTAACAGCGTAGTTTTATTTCTCGCATTTTAATTTTCGCAAATATTAATTGTTAGATGTATGATAATAGGATCGCATGACAAGACTGTATGTTAATTTTAAAATGGTTAGCAAACCCTAAATGCGCAAAGATAATAACTGAATCAAATCACTCGCACATGTGCACTCCTAGGGTATACTCTCACTTCGGTTGCCTTCGGTAAATGGTCATTAAGTATAGGGTGTTTTAGTGGTCGCCCTCTTGTCTAAATAAAGATCAAAAGTCCCATTCGGAAATGTTGCCTCAGAAAGGTTGCCTCGGAAACATTGCCTCGAATATGATCTTAAGACACTAGGGTTATTACTAAGACGTCCTAACATTGCTTTAGTGATCGTACGTCCCTTTCGAATTGACCCTTACAACTCCAACGACGGTGCTACCTACTCATTAATAGTGGGATAGCGTTGTCTAAAGGAAATAAGAACAGAAACATTCTTTTTTCGAGTAGGTAGATGCTAGTAGGTACTTGCTCAAAATAAACTTTTCCACACTTACACTCTTCTCAAACAAAGTTTTCAAAAACACTTCGTAACACTCTTGAGGACTGATACAAGGGTTAAAACGAAGTAAAATAAAAACTTTTCAAAACAAACACACACAAGCAATTTTTTAAATGATGAGCAAGTACCTAAGAGCCCGTGGAAAACCACGGATAGAAAGGGTGCTAATACCTTCCCTTTCTATAATCTACCCCTCGTACTCAAAATCTCGAAAAAAGAATTTTTCTGTACTTTTTTCCTTTCCAGTTGGATAAAATAAAAGTTGGTGGCGACTCTTGCTTACCGCGACATTTTGCGAACATAAAACTCAAAACGCAAACCAGCATTTTCCAAAATAGTCGGTTCTGCCACCGTATCACATAACTGGCGACTCTGCTGGGGACTTATAAATGGGGTATACCTTAGGATCTAGGTCATCATAATTGCTTATCTTGATTGCTTTTTTTGCTTTACTTTTAAGGGTCTTGTTTAGGAGTTACTATAGATCCTAACCCGGATCTGGGGACACCTTTTAGGTAAGTAGCAATAAACTGTCAGAGAACTGTACGACATAGACTGATACGGTTGAAGCAGTAGCTACGTTGATGTGGCACATTGGTTGGTACCGGTATCTCTTGTGGAGAAACAAGGAGAATACGAGTCCGCTGTGTGGTGTCGTTAAACATCAATAGGCCTTAGAACCTTTAATCGACCAACTTGGCCATTAGAGAGTAGTGAGATAGCTAGCCTCGGTGTAAAGCTGAGACTGGTTGATACTCGATACTACACTCATTGAGACCATACTCTCGAGATAGTTCCGGCCGCAAGAAAAGATTGCGTGAGCTGAAACCATGACCGATGGAGGATGGTCAGTGATATTGAGAACCTCTAGAACCTGGCTACTTTTGCTAGGACAGGTTGAAACCAACTGAACTTCAAGAGGGTAATACCTTTGACTCCATGCGAGCCTTGTACTTAAGGGATTTTGTGTGACTTATTTGCCTTTACCATGTATGTTATCTGCTATACCTGTTGTTTGTTTTACCATGACATCATACATCATAACATAGCATGCATACTTCATTACACTGACCATTTCAAAGACCGAGGGGATTTATCTTTGTTCTGTTTTGTAGATTATGGCTTCCATGCGCAGAAACACCATCCGAATTAACTTTGTGCAAATACCTGCTCAACTCAAAGATTTAGCCTCGAGAGTTTCTGATACTTCTTCATTCATTATGATACATGGCCAGCTTCTTAGCTTGGTTACCTCAAAGCTTGATGAGCAGATGATGAGTGTGCTTTTCCAGTTCTTCGATCATGCGCATCATTGCTTTACCTTTCCGGATTACCAGCTGGTTCCTACTTTAGAAGAGTTTTCTCACTTATTGGGCATATCCATCCTTGAGCAGATGCCCTTCATAGGTTTGGAAGAGACCCCTAGACCAGAGGACATTGCCTCAGCTCTGCATCTGAAACGGGCTGATGTAGTATCTAATTGGGAAACACGAAGCGGGGTTGAAGGTTTCTTAGCCAAGTTTCTGATAGATCAAGCTCAGCTATTCTGGGATAGTTTGGATTTTTAGGCTTTCGAAGACATTTTGGCTCTCCTTATCTATGGTTTGGTTCTCTTCCCGAATCCAGATTCTTTTATGGATGTAAATGCTGTCAAGATATTCCTATCTCGCAATCTTGTGCCTACCCTACTAGGTGACATCTTGCATGCCCTCTACACTCGTACTGTGCGAAGAAGAGGAACTCTTATGTGTTGTATGTCGTTGCTATCGAGGTGGTTTATTTTGCACCTCCCTAAGTCCATGCCGAAGAACGAGGAAGGTTTAGGTTGGTCCTACAGAATAATGTCACTTGCCCATTCAGACATTCTTTGGGGTTTCCGGGTTATGGAGGACATTATTGTCATTGATCTTTGTGGGGGATATCCCAATGTCCCATTGCTTGGAATTAGAGGAGGTATAACCTATAGTCCTTGTTTAGCTTTGCGAAAATTTGGTCGCACTCGAAGAGACGGTCCCCATGAGCTACTTCTTAAGGATATTGCCTTTGACTGCAAGGAAGGCATTAAGGAGCATCGCCGAAGATTCATACGAGCTTCGGGCATGGTGAACATATCTGACCCCCAAGAGCTAGGGCCAAAGACTTCTCTTACTATGCAGCCTTATCTCCAATGGGTCTGAGCTCGTGCTCAGAAGCTTGGGATGCCTTATGAAGTCGTATTGCCTGTGATGGTGGAGCCCACTAATGAAGAAGGCGTTCCTTACACGGTCCTTTATCCTTATATGCCTACTGATCTTGGGGCATTGAAGAGGTCTTGGATTCAGCTGAAAGAGGAAAGGGATACTTACCGGGAGAAGTACCATGAGCAAGAAAGGAAGATTTTGAAGCTCACTAGGCAGCTCGAGAACGAAAGAACGATCAATGACTATGTCAGCACAAAGGGGAAGCGTCCATGGGATTTTTTATTTTTTGCTTTTCTAGTTTTAGATTTGTTTTTCATTTACTTCTTTGTAATGACTCAAAGGCATTGTTGAACCTTTTACAAGTTATTCTAATAAAGTTTGTTTAATTTTTGGTTTGCAAATTTAAATCTTCCAAAGTATTTGAAATCATTACATGCACATCCCATTATCATACACATCATTACAGGTATCATTACAGGTTTCTCATCTCCTTCGCTGTTTATTTCAGCAGAAATGTCGTCTGAAACGTCTTCCGATCAAGCCATCAAAGCTCTTCAGGCATATAATGCCCAATTCCAAGAGATGTTCTTAAGCTTGGCTAAAGGGCAAGAGGATTTAAAGACTCTCATTATGAAGGAGAAGAAGAAAAGTAAGAAGAATGTGGTTCTTCTGAGTATGGGTAAAAGATTTGGGAATAGGTTACGACAGGAAGCTGATCTGATCTCTTTGTCCAAGGACAGGGAAAACCAAGAAGAAGAAAAGGGCTTCAGTCCTGTAGTCTCTGATAATGATACTGATTTTGATGATGAGCAATATCCTCCTGCTGAGGATAGGTACAGGCAACTAGAAGACCGACTGAGTGTTATGGAGATTCAAAAGATCCATGGCTTAGATTTAGGAGATCTAGGACTGGTATCAGGAGTGGTGATCCCTCACAAGTTTAAAGCTCCAGTTTTTGCCAAGTAAGATGGAGTGTCCTATCTAAAACTCCATCTCCGCTCGTATGTCAGGAAAATCCAACCCCACACTGCTGATAGAAATTTGTGGGTGCATTTCTTTCAAGATAGTCTGTCAGGGACTCAACTTGAATGGTTTTATCAATTGGAAGGAGCCAATGTCCGAAACTGGGAAGACCTTGCTGCTGCTTTTTATAGATAGTACCAGTATAATACCGACCTTGCTCCCACTCATACTCATCTCCAGAGTATGCCAATGGGTGCAAGTGAAGGTTTTAAGGACTATGCTCAAAAGTGGAGAGATTTGGCTGGTAGGGTTCAACCCCCTTTATCATCGAGAGTTAGTTGACATGTTTCTAGGGACGCTATCTGGTCCTTTTTTCAATCATATGATCGGTAGTTTATCATCTGGCTTTACTGAGTTGATTCTGACTGGAGAGAGAGTAGAAGTTGGTATCCGAAGTGGTAAAATACAGAAGGATACTTCATCAAGTGCAGTGAAGAAGCCTTTAACCGGTAAAAAGGAAGCCAGTGCAGTCTACGACCCGAGGGGCCAAAGCAGACTTGAACACCGTCAAGCAGTAAATGCGGTAGTGATATCAAGACCCACAGTTGCTCCACAATGCAACCATAAACCAAGGGTGGAAAGACCACAGAGGCAGTACACTCGGCTCAATATGCCCTTGTCTCAAATTCTACCACAGTTATTGAAGACCAACCTGATAACTCTGAGGGAGGCCCCAAAGAACCCCGACACCACTTCTCCTCAATATAACCCGAATGCCCGCTGCGCCTATCACTCTGATAGCCCAGGTCATGATACAAACAACTGTTGGGCCTTGAAAAACAAAGTACAAGACTTGATCGAAGCCAAAGAAATTGAGTTTGATGCTCCAAAGAAGCCCAACGTCATAACCGCCCCCATGCCCAAACATGGTCATGGAGTAAATGCTGTGGACGATGATTTATTTGTGACCTCCGTGGAAGAAATTTCTACTCCTTTGGTGACAGTTAAGAAGAATCTATTGTTGGCCGGTTTATTTCCGATTTATGGTGAAGGTTGCCTCATATGTTCAATTTTGCCTGCTGGTTGCCACTTATTGAAATCAGGTGTTCAACGCCTGATGGATATTGGAGAGATCCTGTTTGAGAAGGCAATGATTCTGTTAGTTCCGATTGAAGATGTTGCCATCATAACCATTTCCGCCAATCCTTCCAAGGCTTCCTCGAGAAAGCCTGTTAGGATTACACTCGTTCCAAGAATCGCTCCGTTAATCATTACTATCCCTGGTCCTATCCCGTACACCTCAGACAAGGCTGTCCCATGGCACTATGGTGCTGACGTGTATTACCATGGAGTTAAACAAGACTTTATAAGTGAGGAAGTTGAGGTTGATGTCAGCAATATTGTCGGGGCCAACAAGTTCACCAGAAGTGGAAGACTCTTTTCTCCCGAGATTTCCCCTCTGACTGTTCAAAAACCTATTGTCATTCCATCTGCTAGTACATCAACTACTGTTCCAGTTCTTACTCCAGTTATCACTCCTGTCGCCGAGCCATCTGATACTCAAGGCAAAGAAATCACAGATGAGCCTTCCCGGACGGAGGCACCTAGAAAGGTTGTGTTGGAAGCCTCTAAACAAGAGATAGAAGAAATTCTGAAGATTATCAAGAAGAGCGACGACAACATAGTCGAGCAGCTGGGGCAGACCCCGTCAAAAACCTCTATGTTATCCTTATTGTTATGTTCTGAAGCCCACGCGAAGGCTCTAATTTCATTCCTCAAGATTGCGCATGTGCCGCAGGAAACTTCTGCCGATCAATTCAAAGATGGCGTAGCTAGTTTGACTGCCGAGAATGGGTTGGGTTTCTCAGATGCAGATCTGACTGCTAAAGGAAGAAATCACAATGATGCTCTGCACGTCTTGATCGAGTGCAGGGGCACCACTATGGCCTATATACTGGTGGATACTAGGTCCTCCTTGAATGTTTTGCCAAAGAAAGCATTAGACCGTCTGGACTGTGAAGGTTTGATTCTGAAGCCGAGTAATATTATGGTCAGGGCTTTCGACGGGTCAAAAAGGATGGTACACGGGGAAGTGGACATCCCTGTTAAAGTTGGCTCTCAAACTTTTGGATCCACCTTCTATGTAATGGAAATCAAACCATCATATTCTTGCTTGCTGGTTTGTCCTTGGATTCATAAGGCTGGGGCAATGACTTCAACGCTCCATCAAAAGTTGAAATATCCGGAAAAGGTGAAGATTGTCACGGTACAAGGTGAAGAGGAGTATATGGTGAGTCATCTCAATTCCTTTCGCTATGTGGAGATGGATAGGGAGTTCATCGAAACCCCTTGTCAGAACTTTGAAGAAGTCCCTCAGACTTTGGCGTCAAATGAAGTTGTTGCTGACAAATCTCCGATGAAGATGGCTTCCCTCAAGGATGCCAGGGCTGTAATTAAAAAAGGTGGATGTGAAAATTGGGGTCATCTCCCTGATTTCGCACACAAAACTGACAAGTTTGGTTTGGGCTTTACTGCAGAGGCTCAAAGGGTTGTTCGACGCGCACAGATTGGAAGACCTCCTCTGTATATCAGTAATCAAGGAATTAATGCAATTGAAGAGGATTCAGATATCGACAGCTGGATCTACCCAACGAACGATGGTGGCTTGAACAATTGGACGGCGAAAGACTTCATACCTGTTTCTTTTATTCCACAGTAATTGACTTTTGTCTTAAGAGTTGTAATAAACAGTTTGAAACTTTATGGCCCGGTGCCTTGCCCGAGGCACCTTGGCTTTGTTTGTGAGGGCTTATTATTTGTCATTTTCATATATCATTAATAAAGCATTGGACGTTTCTTGCATTACAAATTTTGCGCTCCTTGTTTTTCTTTTCTGTCTCTCAAAACAGCTATTGTCTTACACACACTCACGTATCATAATGCAGATCCATATCCACTCTGGATCCCATTGATAACAACTATCCTACTGCCAGTTATGACTTCGAAAATTCGATCAACCAAGCTGAGGACGAAGGTGAGGATGATTGTGAGGTTCATGGGGAACTTGCTAGACTGTTACTGCAGGAAGAGAGGGCCATACAGCCTCATGAAGAGCCAGTTAAATCCGTAAATTTGGGTACAGACAAAGTTAGGAAAGAGGTTAAGATAGGTGTGAATATGGAGCCTAGTGTCAAATAGAGGTTAATACAAATGCCACACAACTATGTTGAGATCTTCGCTTGGTCTTATGAAGATATGCCTGGTTTGGACACCAATATTGTGGTACACCGCCTGCCAATCAAAGAAGACTATCCTCCGGTAAAGCAGAAGGTTCGTCGCATGCGTCCTGAGATGTCTGAGAAAATCAAAGCTGAGGTCATGAAACAGTTCAACGCGGGATTTTTAGCTGTCACTTCTTATCCGCAGTGGGTCGCCAACGTTGTTCCGGTACCTAAGAAGGATGGTAAGGTACGAATGTGTGTGAACTATAGAGATCTGAACAGGGCGAGCCCCAAAGATGACTTTCCACTTCCTCACATCGATGTTCTGGTCGACAACACTGCGCAGCATAAAATCTTATCCTTTATGGATGGTTTTTTTGGTTACAATCAAATCAAGATGGCTCCCAAAGACATGGAGAAAACGACCTTCGTTACGCAGTGGGGCATCTTTTGTAACAAGGTAATGCCTTTTGGGTTGAAAAATGTTGGGGCAACTTATCAGCGCGCCATGGTCACTTTGTTCCATGACATGATTCACCATGAGATTGAGGTTTATGTTGATGACATGATCGCAAGGTCCCAGACTGAGGAAGAGCACCTTGACCATCTCCAGAAATTGTTTGACAGGTTAAAGACATACAGGCTGAGGTTGAACCCGAACAAGTGTACCTTCGGAGTAAGGTCTGGTAAGCTGCTGGGTTTCATCGTCAGTGATAAGGGTATTCAGGTAGACCCTGCCAAGGTAAAAGCCATATAGGAGATGCCGGCTCCCCGGACGGAAAAGGAGGTTATAGGCTTTTTGGGACGCCTTAACTACATTGCCCGATTTATTTCACATCTGACTGCTACTTGCGAGCCAATCTTCAAGCTGCTGAAGAAAGATCAAGTGGTAAAATGGAATGATGAATGTCAGACCGCCTTTGAAAGGATCAAGGAATACTTACAAGATCCACCTATCCTGATGCCTCCAATGGAAGGAAGACCTTTGATCTTATATTTGACAGTGCTAGATAATTCAATGGGATGCGTGATGGGGCAGCATGACGAGTCTGGACGAAAAGAGCAAGCTATTTACTACCTTAGCAAAAAGTTTACCGACTACGAGACCCGATACTCGTTGCTTGAGAAAACTTGTTGCGCTTTGGCATGGGCTGCTCGCCGGCTGAGACAGTATATGTTGACTCACACTACCCTATTGATATCAAAGATGGATCCAATCAAGTATATCTTCGAAAAGCCTACCTTGTCCGAAAGAATAGCGAGATGGCAGATGATCTTAACTGAGTATGACATCCAATACACAACCCAGAAAGCAATCAAGGGGAGTGTATTGACAGATCATTTGGTGCATCAAGCCGTGGACGACTACCAATCCATGAATTTCGAGTTCCCGGATAAGAATATCATGTTGGTGACCGACTGTGAAGAACCTGGACCGGATGAAGGACCCGAGGAAGGATCCCGATGGTCTATGTATTTTGATGGAGCCTAGAACGCGTCGGGTAATGGTATTGGCGCTGTGATCATATCTCCGGAGGGCTGTCATACTCCATTCACCGCCCGATTATGTTTTAACTGCACCAACAATATGGCGGAGTACGGGGCATGCATCCTGGGTCTTCGAGCTGCTATTGACCTAAGGATTAAGTTCTTGAGTGTATTCGGAGATTCTGCTCTAGTGATCAGTCAGATCAAAGGCGAGTGGGATACGAAGCACCCAGATCTTATTCCTTACAAGGAGTATGTACTGACATTGCTTCCGCACTTCGAGGAGATAACCTTTGAACATTTCCCCAGAGAGGAGAATCAGTTAGCGGACGTGCTAGCTACCATGTCTTCTATGTTCAAGGTCAGGTGGGACAACGAAGCTCCCAAGATTACCATCGAGAGTTTGGACGAACCCGCACATTGCTGTGACATTGAGACGGGAGAGGTAGCAGATAAACCATGGTTTCACGAGGTAAATAGGTATCTTGAGGCTCAAGAATACCCCGAGAGTGCATCTGTTAATGATAAGAAGTTTCTGATAAGGTTCGCTGCGAAGTTCTTCATTAGCAACGGGATTCTTTATAAGCGTAACCATGATTCAACCTTACTGCGGTGTGTAGACAAAAACGAGGCGGAAAGGATCATGGCAGAATTACATGAAGGTACCTTCGGGACTCATTCCAGTGGGAATATCATGGCAAAGAAAATCCTATGGGCAGGATATTATTGGTCCACTATGGAAGCCGATTGTTATCAACACTCTCGGACCTGTCATAAATGTCAAGTCTATGCTGATAAGGTGCATGTATCTCCAGTTTCTCTGAATGTTTTGACATCTCCTTGGCCTTTTGCAATGTGGGGCATCAATATGATCGGCGAGATCAGATCTACTGCATCCAACGGGCATTGTTTCATTCTGGTAGCTATTGATTATTTCATGAAGTGGGTTGAGGCAGCTTCTTTCGCTACAATAACCAAGAACGTCGTGGCACGGTTTATCCGACACAACTTGATATGTCGATACGGTGTACCATAGAGGATCATTACAGACAATGGTACAAATCTCAACAATACAATGATCACCGAGCTCTGCAAATAGTTCAAGATACAACATCATAACTCTTCTCCCTACCGACCGAAGATGAATGGGGCTGTTGAAGCATCTAATAAGAACATCAAGAAAATTGTGCAAAAGATGACAGTGACATACAAAGACTAGCATGAGATGTTACCATTCGCTCTTCATGGGTACCGTACCTTAGCACGGACGTCAACAGGGGAAACACCCTACTCTTTGGTGTATGGCATGGAGGCAGTCCTACCCATCGAAGTCCAGATACCCTCTCTCCGGATTATGAAGGATGTGGATTTGAACAAAGACGACTGGATCCAGACCCGACTTGATCAGCTGAACTTAATCAACGAAAAGAGACTTACTGCTATTTGTCATGGTCAGACGTATCAAAAGCGAATGATCAAGGCTTTTAACAAGAAAGTTAGGCGTCAGGAATATCAAGTCGGGGATCTGGTGATCAAACACATCATTCTACCGCAAGGTGATCCCAGGGGCAAATGGACCCCCACATACGAAGGGCCATTTGTGGTTAAGAACATTTTCTTGGGACGAGCTATGATTATAACCACCATGGATGGTGACGACCTTCCTCACCCCGTCAATGCAGACATAGTTAAAAAATACTACGCATGATCAAAGACCCGCTAGGTTGACCGGCCTAGGCAAAAATAAGGGCTTCCCGGCGAACCAAAAGGGTTCGGGCAAAAGTAAGGGATGAAAATAAATAAAAAACTGTATACCCGGCAAGTCGAAAACCTGAAAATGCGACTTGGGCAAAAAAGGGTATCCCGGTAGATTGAAAACCCGAAAGGGCGGTCCAGGAAAAAATTAGGGAATAAAGAATAACACTATGTCTCATTGGATCACTTTGCAACTAGACTTCGGTATCAATTATAAAGATCAGACGGCGCCAATCAATCTGATCTACCTTTAACCAAGTAGCAAAGTGATGAGATGCTCGAAGATATAAAGGTAATAACAGGGTTGGAACCCAATGGGATTGTTCACATAGCTGTTTTTCTTTGTTTTTCACAAATTGTATAATTTCCATTCTTCGGCGGCGTTCTCTTACTAGGACGTCAGCCTCTCTGTACAAAAATGCCTATTACAGGCCAACTTCAAAATCAATACAATTCATTTTACAATAAATTTTAAAAAAAAATGTTTTTCTTTTTCTGTTTTGTTTTGCAAGAACGTCCAATGATTCATTTTTGATATATGCATTTGAAAATAATTGCTGTTCATAAATATTTACATGCGAAACAAGAGATAATTTCTCGTAATTCCAGGAACAGGGGCAAACAAGAAATGTCCAAACCTTACAGTTGCTCTACCCACCAGGTGCAGGGACAGAGCCAGCTTGAGAATATGACTAAAGGTACATACACTTCCCACAGGGTAAAAGGTATCTAAAGACAGTGGTGTTAGCTCTCCCCAGCTGAAGTTAATAATCGCGAATGAGTCGGCAAAATTCTCCCTAAGCAGAGTTTATCTATCACCAACACTAGAAGATTATCCCCAATGGAGTTTATTTCTTCCACAAGCAGAAATTTAGTCCCCAACAAAGATTCATTATCACCAGCGACAGTAATTCATCCCCAACCGAGGTTATTTCTCTAAGTCAACAGATCTTCGAGCAGAGTATCTCCCTTCCCCATAGAGCCATTCTCTCGCCAGTTTATTCTCCAGCAGGGTTACTCTCCCGCCAATTTATTCTCAATTCATCTTCGGTCGTTATCCCCAGCGAGCGCGAAGAACTCAAATCCTTGAACTCTTCAATAACAGTCCGGGATTTATTCTCCCCAGCTAAAAAAAACATCACAAGAACATTGCATATCTATACATCATGGCATACGCATACGCATCATACAACATAATCTCATTTATTTTGAGAGCATCATTACTCATTACATGTCATACATCATGAAATTACATACAACTAACTTTTTACCTTTTAGGGAAAGATACAATCAAATTCTCACAAGTTTTCTCTGGCTCAGTCGAATCGCTGCTAAGATTTCTATTTCGTTTCAAGCTATGAAGCCCGAATCTGACCGAATAATATATTGATTTCTCCATCATACTATGAAGCCCGGAAATTGATCAGAAAATAGTTGAATCCCCAGCAAATTAACCGTGAAGCCTGGAATCGACCATATAGCAGTACAAAACACCATGAAGCCTAGAATCGATCAGATAGTGGTACATCTTAAATTCAACCTATGAAGCCCGAATTCGACCGGATAGTATCTTGATCTCTACAAAACACCATGAAGCCTGGAATCGACCAGATAATGGTACATCTTAAATTCAAGCTATGAAGCCCGGATTCGACCGGATACTATCTTGAGTTTTCTAAACACCATGAAGCCTGGAATCGACCAGATAATGGTATAAGACACTATGAAGCCTGGATTATGACCAGATAACAACAAAGAATACTACGAAGCCTGGAAACAACCAGATAGTGGTATATATTTAATGCAAGTTATGAAGCCCGGATTCGACCGAATAATATCTTGAGTTCTCTAAATACCATGAAGCCTGGACTCGACCAGATAATGGTATAGGACGCTGCGAAGCCTGGATCACGACCAGATAACAGCAAAAGACACTAAAGCATGGACTCGACCAGATAACAGTATAAGACACTGTGAAGCTTGGACTTCGACCAAATAGCAGTTCACTTGGCCAATTACTAAGAAGCCCGGAATCGACCGGATATTAGTATGCCTTAAATTCAAGTTGAAGCCCAGAGGCGGCCGGATAACAACTTAATTCCTTCTGAAGCCTGGATTACGACCAGATAAGAATTGAGAAATTGTGAAGCCTGGAGAACGACCAGATAGCAAGTTTAATCTTATCCCCCCAGTAAGTCACTGTGAATCCTGGAATCGACTAGATAACAGTCGATCTTATTTTCCTCAGCAAAACACTGTAAAGCCTGGAGCACAACCAGATAACAGTTCATTTTCACCTCTTCAACCAAGAGATGATTCCCCAGTAGAATAACGGATGACTGAAGCTCCTAAAATTCTACCACGACAGAGACCAGCATTCCCCGGTGTAGTCCTCCTCAACAACAGGTATACGGGCTCTCGCAAAGGAATCTCTTATGCAATCGACACTTCTTCTGATGACATCTTTAAGCCCATATTCCGACTTCAACTTCCAAATGGCATCTATAAGCCCATTCCCGACATTGCAAGATGGATACCACTTCATGCGAGTGCAAATTTCTGGGCACTCTAGTGTTCAATCATCTTCAACCTTCAGATCACGAAAGGCAGGCAAGCCAATCTACATCCTCAGGTTTAAGAAGATTGAACATGGGTAGTTGTTGTACCCCAAAATTTTCCCTCCCATATTTCTCAATACATTTCAAGTGAGGTCCTCAAATTGCTCAAGGAAGTCCAAGGGTTGACCATACAAACTCTCTCCTAAGGCAGTCTACCTCAAATTAGGATTTCAGTTTGCACTAAGATGTTTGAGTCTAAAGGGTCTCAAATTCTCACAATTGTCCTAATATGTTCTCAAGATCATCCATGTCAAGTTTCAAGCCTTTCAGAGAAAGTTTGCTCAGTCAATTACTCAAAGGCCTGGAAATCGACTGTGCTAGGGCAAAAGTCAACTGTTGCCCACATACAGTCAAACCTCAAGATTTTTGGTCAACATTCTCATTTTGAAGTATTATTCATCATTTGATAAAGGGTTGATCATGATTCCTCAAGGATTGCTCACAATTCATCAAAACCCAAAATGGCCCATCATTTGTAGGAAAAGTCAACTCAACTTTGACCAAGCATAACTTTCTCATACTTCATCATAAATGGCCCATCAAAAGCTCATTTTTAAGAGGATGAAATTCCCAACAATTCATCTTTAGCTCCTAAGTTCAAAATATGCACTCACAAAAAGATATGAATTTGGACATTATAGGTCATTTTGAAAAGTCAACAAAAACACCTTTTTTGTCAAAGCTTCATACATGAACATGGAAGACTCAATTGAAATGAGACCAAAAGGGTTGCTTAGAGGACATCTTGAGATTTCTAAAACGTCCAAGATAACATATCTAGGGTCAAAATTGAAGGAGTTATGCATTGGCAAAGTTGACCTTTTTTGCAAAATTGCCAAAAGTCAAATGTGTCTCAAATTGCAATTTTTGTCAAATGGGCCCAATTTTTTATGCTTGCATTGAGTTTGTAACATGACCCACGACCCATTATACTTCCCACTTGTCTTTATTTTAATTTTGTCATTTATTTGGATTTTATTTCAATTAAATCAAATAAAATCAAAATAAAATCATGAAAAATATCCAAACTAATCAAAGCTTGAGATTTTGTGCATGTTTAGGCCTCTTATATAGCTGGAAGAAGATTCAAATCGTGCAAATTTCAAATGGACATAAAAAGATTGGATTTTCCCAATTTGGAAAGATTTGCATAATTAAATCTTGAATCAATAATCATTATTGGAAAAGATTTGAAGCCAAATTGCAAGCCTAATTCGTTCTAGGGTACATATAGAACAAGTGCAGACCAAAAGAAGCAGGATTGGAGGTGTGCAAAGGTGGAAACAACTTTAATAAAATCAAAAAAAAGTCGCAAACTGTTTTATTAGTTCCAGGCTTCCTCAAGCCCTTCAAGCCACATAAATCACTTCCTGGACGTCCTAGGATCCGATTCCAATCATTAGCAAGCCCTTTCGTACCCAAATACGCGCTGTAAGTATCCCATGACCTCCATGCTTTTTTGAAATCGCATATCATAATCCTGGCATTCTTAACATGATTTGTTTATATATCCTGAATCCTTGAAACATTTGCAAGCTAATGGTAATACTCAATTGCATTTTTGTTAACCATACAGAAAGTTGCCATGATTAGGGTTTAGGTTTCGTTTTTAGGGATTTTGCTTGCAGGAACAATTGGCCATGGAAACTGGTACCATGATGCTCGTGAGGTTGCAACGAGTTGATTGGTACCACTGGTATTGATTTATGATGCTTGTATAAGATTTTGGAGAATCACAGGGCTGTACCTACGCCCTTTTGTCCGTAGGTAAAAGTTTATAAACCTTTAGCAACAGAAGGAGGAAAAATATGATGGCGTGGCGTGGTGTGAATGGCCCATTCAAATTTCGCGCGTTTCCAGAATCCATTTTTGGTCTTTATCATATAATGCTTGTTTATTATTTTTCTAACAAAAATACAAGCCAGCTCATATGGTTAGCATGTGTTGTGAAAATGCCAAAGGGCCTGGGTTCGATCCCCAGGTCCCCATATTTGTCAATATTATTTTGCATTATGTGATCAGGTACATAGGCGCCCCATAAATCCACCATGCACTACCAGCTTTCAGCCATTAGATTCCCAACATGTCAAAATCCAACGCCTATCACATGGAGGTCTACCATAGGCCTAGTCAAGCTTGTAACATAGGATCTGGAAAGTCAATATGGGCCAAGGAGTTTTGGGCTCAGAAAATGAAATTGACACCCCCTTCATTGCTACTAAACCAAACCCATCTCTTTTTCTTTTATATTTTTCTTTTAGTTATTTTGTTTAAATTTATTTCCTAACACAAATTAAATTCTTTTTTTTATAAAATCATAAAATAAATTTCATCAAATTAGAATTTAGGTTTTTATTTATTTTGTCAAAATTAATTTAATATTAGTTTAATTAAATTCTATGGTAATTCTAACCTTTTTGCAAATAATTTAAAATAAATTAGAAAATTAGGGTTTGTTTGATTTAATTTTTATTTCTTTTCTCAAATTAAATAAAAATACAAAAATAGGTCATTGTTAATTAGTTTTCTTAATTTAAATTAATTAGTAATTAGGTTTGTATTTATTCAATTAAAAACTTATTTTCCCAAAATAGTACAAAAAACACAAAAAATGATTTTTCTTTCAATTAGGTTTAGACGGGGTCAAAACCCTAATCTTTTCTCATTCTTGATTCATCGCGCGCATTTATTATTTTTGCGATATTAATGTACTGCTCATGGTATGTAATAGTTTAATTAGGATTTTTTTTCTTTTATTTATCGTTTTATGGGTTTTTGGCTATGTAATTAATTTCCCTCCCCGAAGCCTTGTAATAGCGTAGTTTTATTTCTCGCATTTTAATTTTCGCAAATATTAACTGTTAGATGTATGATAATAGGATCGTATGACAAGACTGTATGTTAATTTTAAAATGGTTAGAAAACCCTAAATGCGCAAAGATAATAACTGAATCAAATCACTCGCACATGCGCACTCTTAGGGTATACTCTCACTTCGGTTGCCTTCGGTAAACGGTCATTAAGTATATGGTGTTTTAGTGATCGCCCTCTTGTCTAAATAAAGATCAAAAGTCCCATTTAGAAATGTTTCCTCGGAAAGATTGCCTCAGAAACGTTGCCTCGAATATGATCTGAAGACACTAGGGTTATTACTAAGACGTCCTAACATTGCTTTAATGATCGTACGTCCCTTTCGAATTGACCCTTACAACTCCAACGACGGTGCTACCTACTCATTAATAGTGGGATAGCGTTGTCTAAAGGAAACAAGAACATAAACATTCTTTTTTCGAGTAGGTAGATGCTAGTAGGTACTTGCTCAAAATAAACTTTTCCACACTTACACTCTTCTCAAACAAAGTTTTCAAAAACACTTCGTAACACTCTTGAGGACTGATACAAGGTTTAAAATGAAGTAAAATAAAAACTTTTCAAAACAAACACACACAAGCAATTTTTTAAATGATGAGCAAGTACCTAAGAGCCCGTGGAAAACCACGGATAGAAAGGGTGATAATACCTTCCCTTTCTATAATCTACCCCCGTACTCAAAATCTCGAAAAAGGAATTTTTCTGTATTTTTTTCTTTTCCAGTTGGATAAAATAAAAGTTGGTGGCGACTCTTGCTTACCGCGACATTTTGCAAACATAAAATGCAAAACGCAAACCAGCATTTTCCAAAATAGTCGTTTCTGCCACTGTATCACAAAGTTAAACAGTAGAAATTATTCATTTTGGACAAAATATCAAGTTTAAGTTCTTCAGAATGAACAAAAATCTATCTTCAACTAAGGGTTTTGTAAAGATATCAGCCCATTGATGGTCTGTATCTATGAATTTCAAAACGAGAGTCCTTTTCTGAACACAGTCTCTAATAAAATTATGTTTAATTTCTATGTGTTTAGCTCTGGAGTGTAGGATATGATTCTTTTTGAGACAGATAGCAACAGTGTTATCACAGTAAATATGGATGCCATTCTCATATATCTGAAAATCCTCCAGTTGATTTTTCATCTAGAGAATTTGAGTGCTGCAAAGTGATGCTAAAATATACTCTGCTTCTGTTGTGGATAGAGTGGTCGTTGATTGCCTTTTGCTAGACTAGGAGATTAGGTTATTACCCAGAAACTGACAGT
The DNA here is from genome assembly GCA_948472305.1 of Vicia faba. NCBI lineage: Eukaryota > Viridiplantae > Streptophyta > Magnoliopsida > Fabales > Fabaceae > Vicia > Vicia faba. The sequence goes on along the minus strand of CATIWC010001816.1, from coordinate 207,754 downwards.
TTCCATAAGTGCTTTTACATTCTATCTTGTAACCAACATAATCTTCATCACAAAACCATGATAGCTTGTATTATGATGTTTTCTTATACACCAAGCCAAGGTTAGGAGTTCCATTTAGATATTTTAGGATTCTCTTAACAACAGTTGATCGTCAAAATAGCAAGTGTACTATTTTTCCTCTTGTAGTAATAACAGGGAAATTCCCCGAATGTCGATCTCAAGGACTGCGTGAAAGTGTCAGTTTAATTCGTGGTTCAATTAAACTAAACTTAATTGTGGTTTGGTTGGAAATTTTATCTTAACAATAACAAAACTAAACTGAATGTAAAATATGGCTTTTTCACAATTATGAGAAACATGCTAGGGTAAAGTGTGTGATTTTCTATGTAATAACCGTGACTCTTGATTTTTTTCAACAAGTTCATAACCTTCAATTACTAGCCCTTTAGATTATTTTCCCCTAATTCCTTAGTGAGAAAACCTTTGAACCTTCATCCTAAATCCTAAGTCCTTAGAGATTTCTGATGGAATCGAGCCTTTGTTTTATCAAGAGTTATCTAGTAACTATAGGGTATCCCTAGTCCAAGGTGATATCTATTATAGACTAATCATACAAAGACCTTAACAATGGCGGTTCATCCTTAATTGTTAACTGTGAATCAATCCTTATTTGTATGATAGGAAAAGCATAAGAATATTAAACAATTAAATTAAAAATAAACTATTGTATTAAAATCAAGCATTCAACATCATCACAATTGCAAATCAGTGACACCACCATAGCATTAGAGGGTTTAGCTACTCATGATATTGTTCAAAAGAATTTAAAATTCAATAGAAATAGACATTACCGTTTATGGTGAACTATGATTTTCAATGGCTTCTGCTCATCAAAAGTCTTCCGTCCTCCAACAATTGCATAAACTCCAATCTTCAATCTTTGGATTTCCTCGTGTGCAAAAAAGCTCTCTTCTTTTGTCGTAGAAACTGTCTCAAATAGTGCAAAACCCTTTATTCCAGTCCGAAAAGTAAAAAATTCCCTTTCAGGTCAGAACTAATGAAAAATCACGAAAATACTGAAAGTCAGTGTATCTGCCAACACGACTCATGTCAGCTAACACGGGTGGCCGTGTTGGCATTCCTAAAGCTTCATAAATATTAAATCATCACGTCTGCTAACACGGCCCGTGTTAGGTGACACGGGTGACCGTGTTATCCCCCTGAGTTTCTCTGTGCTCCATAGCTTCCCTCGTGACATGGCCCGTGTCAGGTGACACGGGTGGCCGTGTCAGGCCTGCTGAAACTTCAATTTTTCCTTTTCAAAACTTCCAATTTCTTGACTTTATCGCATCGAGTACCTTGGGTCTTTCATCTGAATTTGAAACAATCACAACAACCAATTAAAGCATAATACGCACAAATACTCAAAATAAACTAGAAATCCTAAAATACTACAAATACTAAATAAACATCAAAATGACTCTAACGATAACACAATGTGACACAAAGTAATGCATAATACCTAGATTGTTGTCGTACAAGACACGAAAATATAGTGGAAATGGTAACCGATCACAACCCAAACTTATCTCGTTGCTTGTCCTCAAGCAATATCCAGGACACAAAGAATCAAACACCTCTAAAATATCAACTTACCACAATGCTGCCGAGATCTTTCGCGAGTAGCTTTCACTTTCCTTCCTAAGTTCTCCGCTTCCCCAAACCAAGTGTTCAACTACACTTCCACATCAAAGCACTACTTCACATGTCAGCTTATATCACAATCTCACATGGTTAAAGTACTTTTACTCATAATTCAAAGTATGCAATATCAACTCTTAAGTTTGAATAAACTCTAAAATTATTTCGCCTACACATTCCACACACTTTTTGAGGTCTTTGGGCTGAAACGGGGCTTAGGGTACGGTGGGATAAATAAGAAAATTGGGGAAAATAGAGGGTTTTTGGCTCAGCTCAGTGTTATCATCCTTTTTCGCTATGTTTATCACATGGGACAACTCAGACACCTTTCTAGTTTGCCTTCTAGGTTTCGACTCAACTATTCCTTTGAGTATGTATCTTTGTTTGCTAAACCGAGTCCAATCTTTGGGTAAGTGCACTTTTCTTTCTTTTTCTTTTCAGTATTCAACTTTCATTTCCCTTTTTTTCAATTCTCTTTTCTTTGGTTGCACTTACCTAGTTTATCACCAGTGTCTCAACCCCAAACTTAGAACTTTTACAGCTCTGAGATACATAACACCTAACTGAGCAATGGTGGTGGACAAATTTTGGTCTAAGGATTAACATATGCATTAATACACAAACAAAAGGATACATGCTCAACGGGGTTAACAAAGGATAATAAAACGAATGGGATGGCTAGAAAAGCTCAGGGGTAAAAATAAACAATGTGCCTCAGTGTGTGTCATTATGTAGTGATATTCAAATAGACCGTATGCAAACTCAGAGTGATAGAGACATACCTTACTAAGCTCTCATGATGACAATCATGTGTTTGACTTTTTATGCTCTCACCATGTCGGGTAAAGCTGACAACTTCCATAATGCCTCTAGTGTGATGTAACTTCCCACTCAACTCGGGGCATACATGATTCCTTTGGTGGTTGGCTCTTGACAGTTGTGTCTGATCATTTATTCAGCGGTATTAACTTTTGGGTGTCATACAATACCTTGCAATAGTACATAGAGTGATATCTTCATCCACTATCACCAATATCTGTCTCTTATCTTGACAATAATTAATGTTCCTGCACTACGCGACACAACAAGACACCAACAATAATAACACAACGAAAAGGAATAAAAACATAATAAAAAATAACAAAAAAAATAAAAGAAATAAATCCCCCCCAACACTTGAACCAAACAGTGACCTCACTGTTGTAGTACAAGATATAAAGGGGGGACTCATAGCGTCTCACTGTTGAGGAGGGGAAGGATGATTCCACAAGATGCAAAAACAAAATTAAAAAAATCACTTACAACCCTGACACGGGTCGTATCAGCCCACACAGCCGATCGTGTCAGGGATCTGTAATCCCATTAAACCCTAATTATTCTCATGCACGCTTTAGGTACCCGGGCATTGGTTGTGTCAGCTGACACATGCGGTTGTGTCAAGGGCCTGATTTCTCTACAAAAGTCTTCCATCCTTGATGCTTGCTCAAATTTCTCCTCCACTTCCTCATATAGGGCACTTTGTAAACCTAAATGCAACCTACAAAAAACTTAACCAAAAATAAAGAAAATTATCATCAATAAAATGCGTGGGTTGCCTCCCATGAAGCGCTTCATTTAATGTCGCATGGATCGACAGTTCATCCCCTTATTGGGGGGTACTTCCTCTTCCACATCTTGTTGCTTGTCTTTTTTTTAACCCATAACTCATTCAGTTCAAAAGTATTTCCCACATTATACTTCAGATCACTTCCAACTTCCATCTTCTCACCTCGGTGTTCCTTTTTCTTTTTCTTTTTGACTTCTTGACTGAAGTTGAGAATTTTTATTGATGCCACCTGTTGTACCCCAAAATTTTCCCTCCCATATTTCTCAATACATGTCAAGAATCATCTCCAAGTTGTTCAAAATGGCTCAAGAGTTGGACAGTCAAGTCATCTCCTAAGGCAGTCAATTCAAAATTAGGGTTTTGTGTTGCATCAAGGTCCTTACATCCAAATGACCTCAAGTGCTCCCCAATTTCGTAATATGTTCTCAAGTTCATCCATGTCAAATTTCAAGCCTTGCAGAGAAAGTTTGGTCAGTCAATTGCTCAAGAAGTCCAAAAATCGATTGTGCTAGGGCAAAAGTCAACTGTGTCCCAAATACAGTCAAACCTCAAGATTTTTTGTCAATATTCTCATTTTGAAGGATAATTCATCATTTTATCAAGGGTTGATCATGATTCATCAAGGATTTCTCAAGATTCATCAAGATTCAAAAGTTGCTAAATTAGGGTTTTGTAGGAAAAGTCAACTCAACTTTGACCAAGCATAACTTTCTCATACTTTATGAGAAATTACCCATCCAAAGCTCATTTTTAATAGGATGCAATTTACTACAATACATATTCACACCCCAAGACCAAAAAATGCTCTCACAAGAAGTTACAAATTTGGACATTATAGGTCATTTTTGAAAGTCAACAAAAACACCTTTTTTGCCAAAGCTTATAACTTGAGCATGGAAGATCAAAATGATATGAGACCAAATTTTTTGGTTATAAGACATCTCAAGGTTTCTAAAAAGTACAAGAACACCTACAAAAGTTAAAAATTGAAGAAGTTATGCGTTGTTGAAGTTGGGCATTTTTCTAAAATGGCCAAAAGTCAACTATCCTCAAAACTCCAATTTTTTACAAAAGGGCCCACTTTTTTCCACTTGATATGGTCTTGTCATGCCACACACGTGTCCCATCCTTAATTTCATGACCAATCATTTATTTTTCTATTTTATTTAATTTTTATTGATTTAATTCATTTTTAATCAATATTAAATCAAATAAAATCTAAAAATGAATGGAATGATATCTTTTTGATCATTGTAGCTTTCAATTATCATGATTCATCAAATCAAATTCGTATCAAGGCTTTTCATGCATAAAAAAAATCAGATTTGGCCTATATTTGGAAACTTGATAATGGTGATCAAAATCAAATCTTCCATCTTCAATGCATATGGACTAAGGCCCAAGTTTTGACCTAAATACATTCCTTTATGTACACACAAGCCAAGCATAGCAAGAGGACACACAAAATATTGCAGAAACGGCCAACTCAGAATTGAAAAAAAGTGTGAAAAGTGAGAGATCGAATTCTTATTTGGAGGCGTTTCCAAGGAAAAAGCTTCACGTAGCTCTCTTACCAGCAACCTCCTGAAACTATAGCAACCAAAACCGGACCTTAAGACCACCTGTAACGCGTTGTAAGTGTTCTTGAATATGCCTCTGTACATGAAAACGTAACTCATCATTCTTGCATCTTTTTGCCAATTTTCTTGCACCATCATGCTTAACGTTCAAATTCTAACAATTCTGCATCATTTAATTTGATTTTCATGGCCTGTACTGTAATGCCCGAGCCTAGGGTTCTTGTTCTTGTTTTTTAGGCCTTTTCGATACAGGCAAAATCAATGCTAATGATGGGTATAGGGATAACCAGGAGGAAGAGACGAACGTATTGGTGCTCTTAGATTTCGTTTCCATGGCTTAGGGTGAATTTTGGAGGCGTCCCACGAATCTTCCTGCGGATAAAAATCCGCAGGTAAACGAACCAGGGATTTGTTGGAGAAGATGATAACGTGGCTTAGCGTCATTGGCTTGTTTAAATTGTTAGCGCGTTTTTTATTTATTTTTTAGCATAATTAATAGATTTGTCAATATAATATTTGTTTTCTATGCCAATAACAAAGATGCAGCGTGGTTCAGTTGGTGGAAGCGTGAGTGAGATACCCTTGGGACCTGGGTTCGAATCCCAGGTCCCCCAAAACGCTTTATTCAATTTTTCTTCAAGTGTTCACATGTAGCGCCTAGGATGCAGTCCACCATGCTCCTCAAAGATCCATCTGCCAGATGGCTTACAAATCAAATCCAGTGGCCCAGATTACACGCTCATCATACTCCCTGGTCAAGGACACACATTGGATTCCAAAGGTCAAAAAAAGGGCTGGACAAAAATGGGCATAAAATTGCTGATCATACACCCAGATCAGGCCCACACCCCCCTGAGTATTTCTTTTAATTTCTATATCTTTTTCTTTATTTATTTATTTATTTATTTTGTTAATTATTATTATTATTAAAAAATTAACCAATTAACTTTTTTTCATAAAATCAGAAAACCCAAAAAAAATAATATCTTTATTAATTTCACTATTTTATTTTGTAAATAAATAATTTAATTAATCTAGTTTCTAATTAGGTATAATTTCAATATTTTGCAATAAATTAAAATCAAATTAGAATATTAGGTTTTTAATATTTTTAACCATTCTTATTTTATTTCCTTAATTATAAATAAAACCCAAAAATATTTTCATTTAATTAATTAATTCAATTATTAACTTTGACTTAATTTTTAATTCAAAAAATAACAAAAAATGCTTTCTTTAATAAAAAAGGGTCAAAACCCTAAAAAACACTCTGATTTAATTTTCTCGCACGCGTATTATTTTTGATCCATATTTCAATAATGTAATTGCTTCGGGAATGTAATAGTTTAAATTAGGATTTTATTTATTTATCGCTTTTATTTACTTTCCGCAATTTAATTTTAAAGGGTTTGTCTTTGGCGATGTAAATACCCGACGCCTTGTAATAGCTTAGATTAATTTCCCGCAATTTAATTTCCGCTCAATATTAACTGTTAGATGTTTGATAACTAGGCAATGCATGGCAAGATCAATCTTTAAACTAAAATCAACATAGCTCACCATAACATGTACAAAGATAATATAACTGAAAAATAACACAATCGCACATGCGCACTCTTAGGGTACACCTCACTTGGTTGCCTCGAACGTGGTCATTGAGTATAGGAAGTTTTAGAAGTCGCCCTCTTGTCCAAAGATCATAGTTGCCTCGAAACGGTTGCCTCAGAAAAATGATCTAGGATATTAGGGTTACCGCTAAGGCATCCTAACATTGCTTTAGTGACCACACGTCCCTTAATTGAATTGACCCGAAAACTCCAACGACGATGCTACCTACTCCTCAATAGTGGGATAACATTGTCTAAAGAACATTAGCACATTTTAATTCCTTTTTCGAGTAGGTAGATGGTTCTTAAGTACTTGCTCCTTTTAAAACAAAACAAAACTTTTCGCACCTACACTTTCTTCAAAACAAAAACTCTTTTCAAACCCACAAACACAAAGAAAAGCAAACTTTTGAAAACACAATGAGCAAGTACCTAAGAGCCCGTGGATAACCACGGATAGAAAGGGTGCTAACATATTCCCTTTCTATAATCTACCTCCCGAACCCGAGAAATATCTCAAAAAGGAATTTTTTCTGTGCTTTTGTCCTTTCCTTGTTGGATAAAATAAAAGACGGTGGCGACTCTTGCTTACCGCGACATTTTGGCGAAAATAAACGCAAACCAGCATTCCAAAATAGTCAGTTCTCTTTCCCACCGATCACACCACCTAAAAGATTATGCTTGATACTTCTTATGGGAGATTCTTTGAATTATTGCTTTGTCTTTCAATCTTGATCATTCCAATTGAAGGTTATTTTTTCCGCCTACACCCTGCTTCTTAATCTCTAACACTTTTAAGGTTATCTCTTCATCAATTGATTTTAATGTTGGATTACCTATCTCGATATCAAAATTGCACCGACTAGTCAGCAGAAAAGGTCAACTAAGAAAGATAGGAGTCTCTTCATCTTCAGGGATATCCATGACCTGGAAATCAACGGGAAAGACAAAATTGTCAATTTCAACCAACACTTCTTCCTTTATTCTATATGACTGCTTGATGGTGTGATCAACAAATTTTAATTTTGTCCTACTCCCTCTTATCTTTTCAATACCAAGATTTTTGAAAATAGACAAGGGCATTCAGCTCACACTAGAACCAAAATCAATTAGAATCCTCTTGAATTTTCTTTATTTTATTGTGCACGATATTGCAACTGATCCCGAATCCTTCTTCTTGATAGGATTTTTTCTCTCTGGCGTGATTGCATACAATTCCTCCTCATCGAGTACCTGTTCATCTTCTGTTGGTCTCTTCTTTTAGAGTACCTCCTTCATGAATTTCTGGTACAAGGGAATTTTCTCGAGTGCTTCAAAGAACGGCATGTTGATTTCCAGATTTTTAAACAATTTGGAAAATTTACCAAACTCGTTCTCTTTTGTATCCTTCTTTGCCACTCTAGAGGGATACGACAACTTGGTCACTGGTTTAATCTCCTGTTCAGTTTGCTTCACAGGTGATACCACTTCTTCCTATTCTTTCTTGTTCTCTCTCACTTCTAGCTCTACTTCTATGATATTGTCATCAAACTTCACCTCATCTTCTTTTTCTCTAGCAACTTTCTCACTCCTTGTTTTCACAGCATTCACATTCTCATGACTTTTCTGATTCCCTTGTGCTCGCATAACTACTTGTTATGCAATATGTCCCATTTGAAATTCCAAATTTTTATTTCAGTTGTAGTATTTCTATTATTGCTCCTTGTCTCTTCTTGGAATTGAGAAGTCTGGGCAGTCGTCTTTTCAATAGCCACCTCCCATTCTGCTTTTTGTGGAGCTTGTTATTGTTAATTTGTCCAAGAGAAGTTCAGATGTTTCTTTCACCCAGGATTATAGGTGTTAGAATACAAATTATTCTGCTTCAAAAATTGTATCTCCTCAATTTGTTGTGGAGTTGCAAGACAATGGACAGTTATGTGTGGTCCACTATAAGTTTCACAACCTGCCTTATGTGCCTGTTGAACCTCAGCTACCTGTTGAGTATCCATGTTCATTGCTTTCAGCTTTTTCTTCACTTCTACAACAATTGCCTCTTCAATTTTTAGTTGTTTATTAACTTCTAACTTCAGATCAATCACCCCATTTGGTTTACTTACAACCCTATCATATAGCTCTAGATACTCATTTGCAGTAATGGCTTCAATAATCTTCTTCACACTAGTGGCTATTGTAAAGTTGGATGAGCCACCGGCTGCTGTATCAATAAGCTGCTTTGTCTTTATTCGAAGGTCATTCACAAACATCTGCATTTTCTCAGTTTGATCCATGTTGTGAGTGGGACAGGCTACTAATAACATCTTGAACCTCTTATAAGCATCACCAAGTGACTCTCCTTCCTTCTGCTTAAAATTCACAATATCATATCTTTTGAGAATATAAACAGAAGCAGGAAAGTACTCATCAAGAAAAGTCTTCTCCATTTGTTCCCAAGTAGTAATACTCCTAGCAGGTAATGAATAAAACCATTCTTCAGCATCTTCAGAGAGCGTGAATTGAAACATTGTTAATTTCTTCGCTTCTTCTGAATGCCCCTCAATCTTTAAAGTAGTGCTCATAGTCAAAAACCTTTGCAAGTGCTTATTTGCATCTTCATTGATCTTTCCAATGAAAGATCTACTCTCAAGCTGACGAATTATTGAAGGGTACAACTGAAAGTTTGCAACATTTACCGGTTGAATCACAATAGTCAACCGACCTGCTGGAGCATTTGCTCCTCCATATTCCTCAAGAAGTATATCTCGTGGTGGTGGATTTTCACCCATAGTTTTGGGTTCTGATTTTGAACCTGGGTCTATATGAACTGAATGCTCTTCGTCGTAGACTAGTCTAGCTAGTATATCTTTTCTTTGCCTTGCGTGAAAGGTTCTTTCTATCTTTGCGTCAAAAGAAAATTCAGCTGAGCGCTTTCCTCGAATACAAGGGTTAGACACAAATTAGTAATACCGAAAAATTTAAAAATACAGAAAATAAAATTTTAGTTGCATAGCAACAAAATTTTAATTGAACTACAATTGAACATAATAAATTGGTAGTCCCCGACAACAGCGCCAAAAACTTGATCGTCAAAATAAAAAGTGTACTATTTTTCCTCTTATAGTAATAACAAGAAAATTCCCCGAATGTCGATCTCAAGGACTGCGTGCAAGTATCGAGTTCAATCCGCGATTCAATTAAACAAAACTTATTTATGGTTTGGTTGGAAATTTTATCTTAACAATAACAAAACTAAGCTGAATGTAAAATATGGCTTTTTCACAATTATGAGCAACATGCTTGGGTAAAGTGTGTGATTTGCCCTATAATAACTGTGACTCTTAATTTCTTCAACAAGTTCATAATCTTCAATTACCATCCCTTTATATTATTTTCCCCTAAGTCCTTAGTGAGAAAACCTTTGAACCTTCATCCTAAATCCTAAGTCCTTAGAGATTTCTAATGGAGTCAAGCCTTTATTTTATCAAGATTTATCTGGTAACTATAGGGTATCCCGAGTCCTAGGTAATATCTACTATAGCCTAGTCGTAAAAAAATCTTAACAATGGCGGTCTAGCCCTAATTATTAATTGTGAATCAATCCCTATATGTCCGATAGGAAAAGCATAAGAACATTGAACGATTAAATTGAAAAGAAAATATTGTATTAAAATCAAGAATTCAACATCATTACAATTGCAAATCAGGGATACCCTCTAGCATTGGGGGGTTTAGCGACTCATGATATTGTTTAAAATAATTTCAGATCCAATACAAATAGACATTACAATTTATGGTAAACTATGATTTCCAATGGCTTCCGCTCATTAAAAGTCTTCCGTCCTCCAACAATTGCATAAGCTCCAATCTCCAATCTTCTGAATTCCTCGTGTGCAAAAAAGCTCTCTTCTATTTTCGTAGAAACCGTCTCAAATAGTGCAAAACCCTTGATTCTGGTCCGAAAAGTAAAAAATGCCCTTTCGGGTCAAAACTAATGAAAAATCACAAAAAATACTGAAAATTGGCGCATCTTCCAACACGGCCCATGTCAGTTGACACGGGTGTCCATGTTGGCCATCCTGAAGCTTCACAAATATTAAATTATCACATCTGCTGACACGGCCCGTGTCAGGTGACACAGGTGGCCGTGACAGCCCTCTGAGTTTCTCCATGCTCCATAGCTTCCCTCTTGACACGATCCGTGTCAGGTGACACGGGTGGCCGTGTCAGGCTTACTAAAACTTCAATTTTTCCTTTTTGAAACTTCCAATTTCTTGACTCTATCACACCGATTACCTTGGGTCTTTCATCTGAATCTGAAACAAATACAACAACCAACCAAAGCATAATACGCACAAATACTCAAAATAAACTAGAAATCCTAAAATGCTACAGAGACTAAATAAACATCAAAATGAATCAAACGCTAACACAATGCGACACAAAGCGATGCAGAATACCTGGATTTTCGTCGGACAAGACACGAAAATATAGTGGAAATGGTGACCAATCAGCATTTAAATGAGTTTCCCTTGGATCTGATTGAAAACGAGCACATAGACAAACGCTGAAAAAAATATATGGACGAGAGCCAGTCAGATAGAGAAGAGATCATATCATACCATGATAAAGCTTCTGACAAACCTTTGAAGTTACATCCTCTTTTTGCATAATGCATGTGGGATGCATATGAGTCTTTGCAGGTTTACATTCTGACATGTTAAACTTCTTAAGAAGTTTTTTTGTATATTTGTTTTGATGAATATAGGTAGCTTCTGAGGTTTGATGTATTTGAATTCCCAAAAAATACTTCAACTCTTGCATTAAGCTCATTTTGAATCCTGGCGGCATTAGCTGAACTAAAAATTATATCGTCTACATAGATTTGGCATATCGTAAGATTATTTCCAATTTTTTTACAACAGAGAGTAGTGTCCACTTGCCCTCTTGAGAAACCATTTTCCACCAGAAATGAGCTAAGTCTTTCATACCAAGCTCTAGGAGCCTATTTAAGATCGCACAAGGAATTTTTAAGTTTAAAAACATGTTCTGGTAGTTCAGTGTTCTCAAAACCAGAAGGTTGGCGTACATATACTTCTTCAGAAATATATACATTTAGAAACACACTTTGACATCCATTTGATATATAATTATATTATTATGGATAACAAAAGAGATTAGAAGACGCATAGATTCTAACCTGGCGACTGAGGATATTTCTCTAGAAGAATATTTATGGATGTATATGAATAGTGATTCTTCTTTTCTCTTGATGTTTTATAGTATTTCAGCAATTTGATTCAAGATGGAAATTGTAGAGTAGTTTGTAAATCTTCAAATGTTGATGAGGTCTATTTATATATACTTTGAGAATAAGACCGTTGATAGTACAAAGACGTCGCTTTCACTTGCCAGCTACAGTAATAGTGGCATTTAATAATGGGAGATAACATAGTACAATACATAAGCATGTAGTGGAATTTTAAACGTATTGATTGTACTATGTTATTTGTGTCTAAGTTTCTTAAGACCTTATCTTCTGATGATATTCTTCTGGCTTGAAGTAGTAAGCTTGGAAGATGTCTCTTGATCTTATCTTTGTTTTCTTTTCTTCTTGTTGGATTGATTCTGATATGATGTTGAAAATGATCTAGAAGATACTTCATTGTTGTAGAATCAAAGTCTTTCAGATAATTGAATATTGTCTTCAGATATATAAGAAATAGCTTATTTGGTAAACAATATCTTCTTTGAGCGAAAGCATTTCCGATCTTGACTTCTTGACTTGATCCTTGATTCTTGATAATCAACTTTTCTGATTTGCATATTTGATGTTTGATTTCTGAAGAAGAAGCTTATATCAGTACATCTGATTTTGACGTTGAATTCTTCTTTTCTGATCTCTTGAATTCTGATCTTTGTATTGAGTTGAAAGCAACAACTTATGTCAGCTATATCTTTGTGTTTGAGCATGAATTCTTTCTCTTGATATCTTGAGAGTGGCGCTTTCTTGAGAACATACTTGATTCCCTTTCTGATGTACATTCAACATTTCTTAAAACTGTTGATGTTTTCTTAGAAAAGGTCACAATAGTTCTTCTGTTGAGTAGATTGGCTTGAGAGGATGCCATCTTTTAATTTTGCCTTCTGATGAACTATATGATATTGATTTGAATTGAATCCAAAAGATCTTTCTTTCTTTTATCCTTTCTTTTGATGAAATACTTCTGATGTTGAATTGAATTGCGTATTACATGAATTTATCCGAGTCTTCAGAAACTTGACTTAGTCTTCCGAAATGTGAGCATCAACTCTTCTAATGAACAATTCTTTATCTTATGATCCAGAAGTAGAAGCTTTCTCTTCATGTATTCAGAGTCTTGACTTTGTCTTCAGAATTATAAGCAACAACTTTTTCTGATGAGCAAATCATGACTTTGGATCTTTGCATTGGAAGCCTATTTCTTGAACAATCTTGATTTCTGATTCTTTCTGACGAACATTCAACATTCCTCCGAACTACTGATGTTTCTTCAGAAGTGAACAGTCTTTCTGATGTGTTTGGTGTATTTCTGATTCTCCAGACAACTGTACTGAATCAATTATAATTTCTTATCTGCACACTCGAGAACCTTATTAGAACTAAAATTGTTTCTTATCAAATATATATGTTGTTATCATCAAAACATCGAGATTATATTATAGACACAAATCTTGTTCTAACAAATATTAGGTTGAGATTTGCAGGGATCTTCATCTGAAAAACTGCGGGTTTGTTCTTCAAGATAATTGGTTGATTTGGAGGTTTTCATGCAAGACGTTCAAGCGAGGATTGTGGTCTAGTGAAAGCCTTTGATGATAAAGAACGCAAAGGAAGTAGCACGAGAACGACATATCAAATTGAAGTCTCGTGTTGCAATAGGTGCAATTGATGGTGCGTGAAAGTTTTGGAGATAAAGAACCAAAGAAGTGGTAAGATCCAGATAGTCAATTGGAAATCTATTGCGTGTTTGATCTTGTTGAAGATCAAAAGAAGAGAGTAGATTGAATCAACAACAAACGGTTAGGGTTTGTAGGATTGCTCTTGAGCACTTCTTTTGTAATCATATTTTTTGCAAAGTAAGAAAGTATTCTAATTCCAAAAGGAAATTGGCACAGATGTACCCACATGCGAGGATATGTTAATTGATTTACCTCTGTAACATATGGAAAAAATTCGGAATCAATGTCATACCTCTTCATCACAGTTGATCGTGATACCTTTTCAAAATATTGCAAATTCTCATTATATTTTTCTCAAACATTATTACTAATTTTTAGAGGTATATTGAGACTTATAAATATCATAATTTTCCATAGTTCAAATCACTTCTTTCATTAATATTTTCGAAACAATTCATTTGCATAATTTCAAAAACTCTTAGAAACTCTACTGTATAATTTTCAATCATTCAGAGAAAATCTTCTTGAACACTTAGAGTTTGTTATTCTTGAATTGTTATATATTTAAAGAGAAGACTTGTTTAAATTTTGTGAAATACCAAAAATCATTTGTGTTTATCATATTCATCTGTATTTAATCATTTGTAACAATTTCATTGTAACTTATTTACCAAATTGTTGAAAACAAGAAAATTTAAGAGAAAGTAGAGTTCTTTCTCTATGCATTATAAAATCATAAAGTGGTGAGGAGAGTGAATTACTCTGGCTTAAAAAAGAAACTTAAATATATCTTATGTCAACTTTCTTTACTTTCTTTTATTTTTCGTGCTTTATTGTTCATCCATTTACCATAAGCTTTTAAAAAAAATAAAAAGCACCATATCATAAGCAAAATAACTGGAAAAATTTTAAAACTTAATTCACATCCCCTAAGTTGCATGCTATACTTCCATGTAATTACCATTACCATGAAACAAACAGTTAACTTTTGTTTTTAATAAAACACAACTATAAAATATATTTCTACAAACTTACGGTCATTTGAAGAAGACAAATTCAGAACAATATTAAAATTAATTAAAAATAAAAACTAACTTAAATATTTGTGAGTGAATACACAATAAGCAAAATTAATTAATATTGAAACAAAAAACGTTTAAACTTTAAATATTGAAAGAGAAGTAGCAAGAGAAAGTGATAAAAAAAATTAATTTAAAGGATAATTAAAATTTTAAAGAGAAGAAAAAGGAGCGTAAAAATTTAAGATCTAAAAAAAACATTTTTTTATCTTCATATTTAAATGTTTTTAACTTTTTCATCCCTTTGAGGATGTAACATTAATGACTATAATAATTTAATAATTAATATTTTTTTAAAAATAAATTAATAATTAATAATTTTAATTAAATTTGTTTAGAAATATTTTTGAAAATTAAATAATACAAATTTAAAAAAGATAATGCTTATATCTTTGAAAGATGTCTTTAACTCACAAATAGATAATAAATTGTGTTAGTGTACTAAGTTATATAAACACTAAAATTAAGTCTAACTAAAACTACGTTGAATTTTTTTTTTTTTTTAAGATTTCTTATTTCATTTAATGTTTTTTAGTGTATTATATGAAATTCTAAAAATATTTTTTTAAATTAAAAATATATTTCTGGTACGTAATTCAAACACATATAATTAATTCGTTTTCAAAATTTATCTTATTTTAAAATAAAATTTATTTTGGAAATAGATTTATGATTTCTAATAAAACAATAACATTGAAATGGCAAGACAAGAGGACCCTTACGTAGAAGCCAACGGCGGAGCCAATAATTGTCACGGTAAAGTGTGTGTTCTCCATTAATTATGCAGTCACTTGTAGGTCACTAATTGCTTCAAATTCCTATCATAAAGCTTATAATAAATTATCACAAAACTGCATCAAATTCCTATCATAAAACTTATCATAAAGGAAGTGCGTCATATTGTTTATTAGAAACCGAAAATACATTTCCGATTTATATCAAAAGTACATTTCCAATTTTATTTAAGTATAATTTAAAAAAAGTACGCACCAAAAATATACCTTCGATTTTTCCAAGGTTATTTTACAAATTGTATATGAATTTTCTTTTTACCCTGGGGTAGAATAAGAAATTGTCTTTTTTTTTTCACTCCATGTTTTATTTGGTTTTCTTCCACCTTACATCGCAGTGTTTCATAACGAATTTGGTTCAACAAGTTCTCTGCAACAAAAACCAGTGATGGACTTATTATTACTTGATATGATGGACTTGTTATTACTTGTGCATCTTCCTTGTGATTTTTATGAAAAATACTTTTCATAAAGAGATTGCGAAATTGTTAGAGCGTCTCCTTTGGCCTTAACTGGATTATAGCTCATTAGTCACTGCATACTTGCCATTCTTTTGACATTGGAATCCATTGTTTAATGTGTATCACAAAGTTTAATGATGTGTTTTACAATAATCGTGGAGCTTGCTCTGAGTAGTTTCATTTGTGTCAAACCACGTAGTCACTTGTGTCCTAGCATTCCATTCGTACTGAAGAGAATAGGTAAATCCGTACAATTTAGGCCTTGAAACAGATTCACTTCCAAAACAACAGTAAACAGAATCTGTTTTAAATCCACCAAGCCAAGTTGATCAATTTTCATTCAAATTAGAATTTGAGTTTTCAAGATGCCTGCACAAATACAATAGTACAGTATTCTAAAATTGACAATGGCAATCAATTATTTAACTAATTATGTTAATAAGTATAGGCTATAATGGACAGTTTGGATATTATCATATTGATACGGTTTCAGGATCTCATCCTCTCTTTTACCCAGAGTTGTTAATCCCGGATAGCGGAGCGGAGCGGCCGATTCCCGCGAATGAGAAAAGCGGGAATAGCGGGATTCCGGATAGCGGGACAACTTTTTGTATACTAATAATTATATAATAATCTATAAAACATATGTTATAAAACATATGTCATGCAATACTAAATTAATTCCACAACACTCATAAAATACTTATAAAATCTAATGTCAAACAAAGAACAATGCTTAATCAAGACTCAAAACATAAAGATTCAAAACATAAAGGTTCAAATGTCAAACAAAGAACAATGCTTAATCAAGACTCAAAACATAAAGATTCAAACATAAAGGTTCAAATGTCAAACATAGAAATCATATAGCATCATCAAAAAATTCTTCTTCCTCTTCATCTTCTTCTTCAATATATTCCTCCATTTCTTCATCTTCATCTTCAACTTCTTCAAAATCTTCCTCCAATTCTTCATCTTCAACTTCTTCAACATCTTCCATCACTTGTTGTTCCATTGGTGCTCTAGTTGCCATTGTTGCTCTTGGTGCAATTGTTGCTTGAGAAGTACTTCCAACTTCATTTTGCCTTGTTGTCCTCCTAGTGTAGATTATAGGCTCATTAGCCCCACTAGCATCGGCAACTTGACTCCAAGTTAAATCATCATTTGGATGAACCAAGTCTTCACCATCATCTCCTACCTTTTCCATCTCTCCCACCAACCATTCGGTGTGGAAATTAATTTCATTAAATTCCATAGGATCAATTTTATTCCGAATTTCAAACCTCCCTACCAAAGCTTGATTATACTTGATAAACACCAAGTCTTGCAATCTTTGATGTTCCAATTTATTTATCTTCTTAGAATGAATCTAAAATACAATAATTTGAAGTATTAATTTAATAATACTTGCATGTAAAATACTTTAAAATCCTAGTAAAAAATTAATACTTACATGCTCAAAGATGCTCCAATTACGCTCACATCTGGAAGCACTGCAACTCAAACTCAACACTTTAACAGCCAACAATTGCAACTCCGGAGTTTCGACTCCATAAGACTTCCACCACTCGGCTGCAAGTAATTGTAAAAACTCATTCCATATACATAACACAAAGTGTATCACATGTAATTTAGCAAAAAATTATTTCATCTTACCTGGAGCTAATGTCGACCTTTGTCTAATTGTCGCTTTTATACCAAAGAGACCCGTAGCACCCCTGTATTGTGACAATTGTTCTGGAATCAAATCTTCCACTTCATAACTTTCACTAAGTGTCTCAATGCACTTACGGAGGCCTCTCACCAATCTACCATTTTTCTCAATTTCTGGTTTAGAATAATAATATTCTGGATTGAGATAGTGACCTGCAGAATGTAACGGATGATGAAGTTGACACTCCCATCTTTTATCAATGATTTCAAATACAGCTTTGTACTTGCTTGAATTTGAACTAAAAGCTTTCTCAATTGATTCTTTCGCTACTCCCATTGCGGCATATATGTATCCCATTGCGGGTCTCTTTTCATTATCAACCATTCTTAGCACATCTACAAGAGGCGCCATGCACTTAAGAGTGTAGAGAACATCATTCCAAAATAAAGCCGTAAGTATAGTAGTGGCTGCCCTTTGTCCTTTGGCATCTTTGGCACACTTGGAAGTCGTCCATTCTTCACAAAGAAACATCTCTCTAAGCTTGCCTTTTAGTTCTTGCATCCTTTGTAGACAAAGGAAATGGGTAGCAAACCTTGTCACTCCTTGTCTAACCAATTCAACATTGTCGGTAGTCTTTCTCATTAGATTTAAAGCAAAAGTATGGTTATAAATGTAGCCCACAACCTTAACCCCTTTTTGTATAACCTTTTTAACCTTTGGAATTTTGCCTATGTCTTCTAACATAAGGTCTATACAATGGGCAGCACATGGAGTCCAAAACATGTGAGGCCTCTTCAAACACAATATTTTACCCGCCGCTACATAATTACTTCCATTGTCGGTAATCAATTGAACAACATTTTTTTCACCCATTTCCTCAATAAAAGTGTCCAACAATTCGGCTAGCTTTTCCCACGTCTTGGCATAGTCTGATGCATCAACACTTCTCACAAACATGGTCCCCGCCGAACAATTGACCAAGAAATTAATCAATGTTCTACCTTTTCTATCTGTCCAACCATCCGACATAATTGAACATCCATATCTATTCCTTTGCACCTCTTGGTTTTTCAACAAATCTTTTGTATATTCCAATTCTTTCTGAAGGATTGGAACCCTGAGTTCATGATAACTTGGCGGTTTCAAATGAGGACCATAACTTCCAACGACTTCCAACATCAACTTAAAAGCTCTTGCATGTGCTACGTTAAAAGCAACCCCACACGTATAAAAAAAGCGACCAATATATTGAATGGTTCTTGCCCTCGCTTCTTTATCACACGCATCGTTGATGCTTGTGTCCTTACTCTTCTTATACACCAAATCCAACGGTCCTTTAGTCTTCTTGAAAGCTATTGAAGAGCTCTCACTCTCCGCAATCCTCTTTCCGGTTCGAATTCTACGTATTTCCTCAATATCAATTGTATCATCCGCATCCAATTGCACTGAAATCTCTTGTATTCCTTTCTTAATTCTCTCTTTATCAACCATGTCAACACGTAATATAGCCTTAACATCGTCGGGTGTTTTCGTGCAAGAAATTACATCACCGGTAATTCCTAATTGATGCCTTTTGGCTCTACTTATTCCCCCACTGCTGGTTAAATTGCAAAAATCACATGTCACCTTCTTCCTATCATTCAAATTCTCCAAATGATTGTATTTCCATCTTATGCCCTTACTATTGGTTGGTTTGAATGTTGGAACACATGAAGCTACTGACGGTGTCGACGAAGAAGCTGCCATATTTTTCTAGAACAGAAACAAAAAAAGTAAGGACTAGAATAGATAGAAAAAAAAGTAGAAACAGTACGTTGCTGGCTTGCTGGAAAGGTGAAGAAGTATTAGAGTATATGGATTATGGCATAAGTATAGAAAGGGTACATTTACACATGGCATAAGTATAGAAAGGGCATGTGTCATTGTTGTGCTGAGTCAGCACAGTGGGGTTGGAGTATATTAACTCTACCCCCTTTCCAATTGTACCTTGCTGGCTTAGAAAAAAAAAACTAGAAACGGTGAAACTGGAAAGTGTATCACATGTAAATAGAAGAAGTGTACCTTGCTGAATCAGAGTTGTACCTTGCTGATTGGCTAAGTATAAGAAGAAGAGCGCTTGCTGGAAAAGTGAAACGGAAACGGTGGAAACGGTGAAGAGAGACGGCGACGAGAAACGGCGAAGAGAAAAGCTGGAAACAGGCAAGGAGAAAGGAGAAGAGACGGCAGAGAAAAGTTGGAAACAGTAGGAGACGGCAGAGAGAGGAACGGTAGGACAAGGAGAAAGGAGAAGCGGAACGGTAGGGCAAGGAGAAGAAAAAGAAACGAACGGCAGAAAAAAAGAAACGTGAGTTATAACAAACTATTTTACATCTTATTTTATAAAATAATAAGGGCAAAACAGTAATTTTGTTTAAAAAAATTTAAAAAGAAAAAAGAAAAACTGCAGATCCGCTCCGCCCGGGAAAAACCCGCGACGGGCGATCTGCTATGTCATGAAAAGCGGCCGCTATCCCATCTCCGCTACCGCCCCCATGTTAGCGTGCGGGAGGCCACCGCTCCGCTACGGAGCGCCGCTATAGCGGCCGCTTTTGACAACTCTGCTTTTACCTCTAATTGGATTAGTGATCTCATGAAAAACTTGTAATGGTTAGTGCTCCAATGAAGCCCATGGAACTCTCTCTGTTATTCCTTTACTTTCGGGTAAAGCAAGCATATAAAAAAATGGGACAACAAATGTAATGGTTTTGCCATTTATTCAGAATCGTTTGTTTAGTAGGAAACAATGTTTGGACGGAGACGAGGTTTATAAATCAAACACGATTTTAAAAACACAGGTAGTAAATAATACCCTAAAAATGGATTTATAACTTAAGTATTTATGTCCAATCATCCAAATGCATTTCAATGGTAATAAGAATACTAATAGAAAATTACTAGGAACTAGTATCTATAAGAAATAACAGAACCTACCATCATAGAGTTCAGCCACCACTCAGGTTCAGAAATTGCAAAGGATTCCTGAACCAAAACAAATTAAATCTAGAATTCAATCTTCACAAGTGCACTCGAGGCTTCCGCTACTCCATAATGCATCCAATCTTTGGCACATACAAGGGCCTCCACTACCTCTGGTCGCAAGGAACTTCGATACTGGTCCATCTCTTTGCTTTTACTATCAAATATAGAGTCAGCAGGAGCACTTGAAACAGGAACAGATAATATATCTCGGGCCATCTTCGAAAGAGTTGGGTACTTAAGTTTGTTTAGCTTCCACCAACTCAATACATCAAAGTCTGGTACACGGGGCAGCAGTGATTCTTCCAGGTACTGGTCCAATTCAGACTTCGTCTGTTGGCTACTAGTTTCCATGATGTAGGCATCAAAATCTGTCAATCCATTCTCTGATAACAGAGTTCCTCCAGGGGATCTGTTATTATTGACATTTCCATCTTCTGCATAAGCCGGTGTCAGTGGCAGGGGAAGAGCCACGTACTCATTAAAAAGTTCATGAACTCCATCATCAACAATCTTGACAAATTCATGAGCGTCATCACCATAGACTTTTGTGAAGCTGAACTCAACAAGCTTCATCTTGAAGCGAGGATCCATAACTACTGCTATTGCCAGAACCAAACTACAATCTCTCCAGTACTTATCAATCTTTTCTTGCATGGGTTTAATAAGTTTGCTAAGGAAGGGGTCCTCCTCATTCATAACAGCACGGGCAAGATCTAGCTGCAATTTCCAAACTTCATGAAAGAAAGTAATGGCAGTGGGATGAGTTGTAGTGGTAAGAACGTTTGCTGCTTCATAAAGCAGCTTCAAATAACTGCAGAGTGTCTCAACTAGCTTCCAATCTTGCATAGATGGGGTTCCATTGTAATCATAATCCGAATCATCCAAACAAGAAAACACTTCCTTTAGCTCAGATGCTGCCACCAACATTTGGTATGTAGTATTCCATTGGGTTTGGTCGTCAATAAAAAGGCTCCTTTGACTGGGGACCTGAAGTTTCTGTTTGAGGTTTAGGAATTTTTCCTCATGCAAATCTGAAGTCTTCACATATTTTACACTATCCCGGATTTTTTTCACTAGATCTTGTACAGAACTCAGCAAATCATTTGCAATGCTGCTTAAAGTTCTTGCAATGCAACTTCCCACCAACAATTGACCATTGAGGATAAGTGGGTTTTTTGCAGAGAGTAATGATCTGAGATTTCCAAGGGAAACATCGCTGAGTGCACGATTACAAGTAATAGAAAACAGCCTGCCATCGAAATTCCAATCAGAAAGGCAAGCAGATACAGCATGGCAGATAGCAGAGTCAGAATCAGGGTATGGTTCCATCACAACGTTGAGAATTCTCTTCTGCAACTTCCAATCACTATCAACAAAATGTCCAGTTATGAATATATATCCTACAGACTGACTTGAGGTCCACATGTCCAGTGTCAGACAGAATCGTCCTGGTAATCCCTCAAAATATTTCTGAAGTTTTTGTTTTTCGGACAGGAAAGTTGCAACACAGTCTCCTTGGACGGTGTTAAAGGTCACCATATTGAACTGGGGCTGCAGATTATGGACAAACGCAACAAATCCTGGATGTTCAACCATGTGAAGGGGGTAATCATGCATTATGATCATCCTAGCAATCTCATGGCGGCAACGATCTTGATCAACAATTATGTAAGGAGAACCACCAGTTCTATAACGTCGCTTTGGTGTAGTGCTAGCATTGCCAGCACCAGTTCCCCTTGCTCGAGGGGCACACGTGTTCTGATCTTGAGCACGCAAAACAGCTGCGCATGTCCCCTTAATAATGTGGCGCTTAAGGTGGCTGGTACCAGCAACCTTTGAACCAGTACTATAGGCAAAACTTTGATGACACTGCTTGCAATACGCTCTTCTACATCCGGGTTCAACATTTTCTATGGTAAAGTGTTCCCAAACAATAGACTTCTTTTTCCTCCTTTTGTTTGGCTGAGTCTCTGGGGTAGGTTCCTCACAGTTCAGAGGAGTGTCGGCACTTACAATCTCATAGCTGGGTATGATGTTAGCATTGACAAGTCCATAGTGTTCTTGAGAATTAACTAGCTGATTCTCATGCAGTGTTTCACTATTTTCCAGCTGATAGTGATGTAACATTTGGGAATTAGCTAGTTGTCCAGGGGACAGTGTCTCAGAATCGGTTAGCTGATGGTTGCACAGTGCCTCAGAATGGTCCAGATGATTGTTGGGAACTGAATCATACTGAGCAAGATGATCATGATGCATTGGTTTGATGTCTATCATGTGACTGTCTTCAAGTTGTTCAGAGCACGGCAGAGGATCACCATTGGGTAGAGATTCAGGTTGAGGCAGCTGATCTTCAGGAATCATATGGAAATCGGCAAAGTGATGGTTATGAGAGTGAGTTTCAGGATGAGAAAGGTGATGGTTGGGATCAATTGTGGAACTGTCCAGCTCATTTTCAGTCATGATCGTATCATTGATGTTGTGTGCCTCAGACATGTCCACCTCATTGCTTTGCTGTGTTTCAAACATAACAATTTCACTGCTATGCTGTGTTTCTGGTAAAGCCACCTCATTGCTATGCTGCGTTTCAGATACTACAACCCCATCATCATTTGGAAGCTCTTCGGAATTAACATCAGCAGCGAACTTCTGGTCAAGAGTAGCCTCAGAACTAACAGGCTGATTGTCAGAGGGTGTTTCAGACTCGACCGATGGATTGTTTGGCGGTGCCTCATAATCAACTTGCTGATTGTTGTCTGAGGCATCAGCATTGCTCGACTGTCCGTTGGGCAGTGATTCTGAATTCTCTGGCTCATTATTAGGAGGTTCGGTAGTGTTGTCCAACTCATGATCGGATGTCCGTCCATTTGCATCACCATCAGAAGCCTGTAACTCAGAAGCAGGAACTCCAGTGTCCGATTCTACTCTGGAGTCAGAGAAATCACTGTCAGGCTGACAATCAGCACTGACTGGGGCATTTTTCAGAACAGGGGTCGCATCCACTCTGTCTTCGTCAACAGTAACCATCTTATTTCAATATGTATCCAGCTACAATACACAGAAGAAACAATTGCTGATTAATGGTGAATATAAATTATACGCAGTATGTATAGCCATGAAGAAAACATGAGATCACAGAGACATCAGATGTCCACACTACCATGCAAAGTATTTAATTTAAATAATGACAAGCATGCAATGTGCATTAGATTAGAATGAATAAAAAGAACAAAGACATTACATAAATTGCATCATTTAGAATGAACATAAGCATTTTTGTTTTCCTATAGCCACATATGCAGACAAAACAGCAATAACATAACAAACACTGCACTGTCATCTTACAAAAGCATCTTTACTCTGTTAAGAAAAAGGCCCAAGGAGTGAGTGGCCATCTTATCCCTTAGGTTTTGCATACAGTACAATCCAAATATTACACAGGCCCACATATGGGCCAGGTTGGCCCAATTAAATAATTAAAACAAAAACAAAAATTTAATAATAATAATATGAAAATAACAACATAACAGAACTCATCAGCAGAAGGATCCATGGCAGATTGTCGATCAAGTACTACCCACAAAGCTCACATAAACAATGGTTAAAATCAAAACTGGAATATTACATCATCAATGTACTACCACGGCATGAAACTTATATAAAAATTAAATAGATAACACAATGATAATTGATCAAAAAGACCAGATCATAACAAAAAAAACAGATCAAGAAAACCAAAAAAACTAAACAACGTAAAAAGGTAAACAACTGGTTCATGAAAAACCTAACTGCAAAAGACAAATTAGAAATCAACAAAAATTTAGAAAATCATGAAGTTAGGGTTACAGATCTACAAATTGAAAAATAAAATGGCCGAAACGCGGATCCGAATCGGAAACCGCGTCAGAAAGATCGCCGGAGTGAGATCTAGGGTTTAACAGAGGAGAGAGAAAGAGAAAGGGCTCACCGGAGATGGAGATTGGGCCTGGACCTAATTGGACTTTAGATTTAGGGTTACTGCTATATGAAAACTTGGTTGGTTTTTGTTACGATGAGATAACGGTGTTTTGAGTTTTTTTTCTCAAAAGTTTGAGAATAGGGCAATTCTCTTTGGATCTCTGAATTTGGACTCTACAGGTCCATTAATAGTTTTTTATTATTATTTTATCACTTTTTTTTGTTATTATTGTTTTTTTTTAAACTTAGGGTCAGGACCGAATTAAGTGGACTATATGCGGGTCCCACACTTTTGTTTCTTTTTTTTTGATAATTTTTATAGCCCATTAATTTGTGTACATTTTTTCTATTTGCTCTTTTTAATTCTTTATAACCATTGAAATTCAATTTGATCCAGCTACTTCTTCCTAGACATTAAAATCTGACCATTTTTCATTGCACCCTTATTATTTCTCTCCGTTACTGCACGAAATATTAAATCTTATTTTTTTTGTTTATTTTAGTTTAGAAATATATATTTGAATAAATTTTAATTTTAATTTAAAGATGTATTTTTAAAAATTAGAGTTATTAAAATGAGTTAGCTCATATAGGTCGGTTCTCTCGACCTGAAAAATCATAAGATTTGGACTTTTAAATTAGAAAATTATTTTATGGACTTTTTTAGTCTAATCCTAAAAATTCTGCTATATTAGAGCTAGCCCATATGAGTCAAAGGGAGCCAATTAGAACCACATAATTATAAATTTTTAAAAATTATATTAATTTTTATATTGTGTTACTCTAAAATATCATATTGATTTTTTTTACTTCACTAAATTTTGTTTTAATTTTTCTCTATTAAATATTATATATTAATATAATCAATACTCATTGTTTGTGTTCTATTAGTTTCTCTTATGTTAAATATTTGAGTATTATTTTAAACAATTTAAACATATATTATATCTAAAAACATATTATAGTATTTATAAAAGATAATATGGTACTTAAAAAATATATTATGTTTAAAATGATATAATTTTTTTATTTTATTTATAATAAATATTATGGTTTTTTATTTTTTATTTTTATAAACAAATTCATTTAGGATTAAGTAGTCCGAAGTTTATCTAGGGCCAGACTCAAATAGTAACTTCTAATTCCATATTACAATAGATTTTTTTTTTACTCAGCTTAAAAAATTCAAGTCCACCAAAACCGATTCGATTAGAGTCGAATAATCCATATCGACAACTCTACTGAAAATACTCTTTATTCTAATAAAAAAAGAATAATGATTACTGCATTTATTATTTAATTTCATATTATAAACTTATATAATGATTAATTTTACAATTTAAGTTATTTTTATCTAATAATATCTCACTTTAATTATATTATAATACTTTTAAAATGAATATATTTTTAATTAAACTTAACAAATATTTACCAAGTCAACAATAAAAACTAAAATAAAGTTTAAGTAAAAATTAAAGTATTATTTTTTTTGTCAAATTGTAAAAAAGTTCAGTTTTAATTATATAAAAATAATACTAAAATTGTGATAAAAAATATTACTTTTAAATAATATATTTATCATATATTATAATATTATAAGCACTTAAATATTTATTTCTCTTTAAAATAATAGACATTTAAAAGTCAATTGTATTTCACTAATTATTATTATTATTATTATTATTATTATTATTATTATTATTATTATTATTATTATTATTATTATTATTATTATTATTATTATTATTATTATTATTATTATTATTATTATAGACTTTAAATTTGACTAGTTGTCTGATTTTGTACCATAAATTTATATTTATCATATGAGAAAATTCTAGGCTTTGGAAAAGCCATCTTTGTCCCTTTGCCTTCTTCTGCCATATCATCAATTTTTGGGCAACCTAGGTCTTATTTCACCAAATTGTAATTATCCAAGGCCATGTTTTCTTTCCAATCGAAGATCTTTTCCCTTACATGGTAAATGGACATCTTTTCGAAACCAGAAATCTTTTCACAAGTAAACAGCTCTCGAATAACTACAAAACTTTAAAGCCATGCCTTTCTCCCAGCCATCTCATCTCAGTTATCCTGCATGCTTCTACACAGCTTCACACGACTCTATCCATAACTCATCTCTACCACAAATTCTTTTTCTGCTCTCTCTCTTTCATTCGTCTCCTCGCTCTTAACTGCATTGGGCTTCTGATATCTTCATCTTCTCTCTCTTTCGATTTTGATTTAGTGTTTGTTGTTTCAGGTTTGGTGGTGTTGGATCATGCAAAAGGGGGAAGATTCGTCGACGGTACATTTTTTATGGCTCCATGTGTGGTTCCTCTGTGTGGAAATGGACTGTGGAAAGTTGTTCAGTATGTTTCATGTCTTTAGAAGGTACAAATCACTACAAATATTTGAAGGTTCATGATGGGTTTCAATCTTTCGTGGAATGTAAGACAACGAGTTCAATAACGGAAAAGTTAGGGTTATGATTTTGTGGTTTGAGTTATTGTGGTTGGTTGATGATTTAGAGTGGGTGATATATGATTGATGAAGGAACAGGAAGCAAACAGAGGCAATCTTAGAAGAAGCTTCAATGATAAACCAGACATGTTTTGTTATCATTTTGTATTTCTTATGCGGGGGATAAACGACTTATAACATAAGCGCTTATCATATATAAATGTTGTTTGGTCTAAGACATAAATTATTTTTTCGTCTATGTAGTCATTGATAGAAATGGATGGGTTTGCAGCAACTAACTGGCCAGAAGCCTTGGATCCAGAAAATTCAAAGGCAAACTGAAATTTGTTCTTAAAGAAGTAGCAGAAACCCATGGTCAAACTATGCTTTTCATTGATGAGATTCATACTGTTGTTGGATTATGCAAGACAGTTAGACATGAGTATTCTAATTCTAATTTTGTGCAGACCGGGATGCATGTTGGGTCGGAGAGAAAATCCAGGGGAGCACGAGGCCATGCGAAGAATGAAAAATGAATTCATGGTAAACTGGGATGGCTTACGTACAAAGGATACTGTAAGAGTTCTTGTGCTCATAGCCACCAACAGACCTTATGACCTTGACAGGGCTGTCATACGAAGGCTGCCTCTGAGGTGTGTTCAATCACACTTTAGTTTGATTTTTTTTCCTTTATTGGTTTTAGAGATATTGAAGTTTTCTTGATCTTTAATCTTCTCCAGATTAATGGTAAATTTACCAGATGCTCCAAATAGAGCAAAAATATTAAAAGATATAATGCCAAAATAAGATATGTCTTTTGATGTCAATCTGAATGCAATAGCAAGTATGAATGGTGGATATTCTATAAGTGATATTAAGGCCGAGTGTTCTTTTTCCTTTTACTCTATACTTTTTAAGAATAAGGTTATATGTGCCATCATGCTTTTTCGTCCTGTTAAAGAGATTTTAGAAAAGGAAAAAAGTATGGTTCTTTAGAATGGTGTATTAACATCATGCTAGGTACTCCGAAAATGTCATTGTTCTTTGCTGTAGATTAATAGTTAGAGTGATCTGTTTAAATAAGATACTATGAGATCATGTTTGCATTACACTACAATAAATAACGCATTTTATTATGGAGCTTTCAAATCATTCATAAAAATAACGAGGTATTAAGCCTAGGCGCGCCATGTTTTATATTTGGAAAAGTAACAACTTATCTCAGTTTCTAATATATCAGACGAGTAAAACTAATGAGAACGTGCTTCGAGTCCAAACTTTTGCAGTTTATGTTTTATTTTGATTATAATTGTAAACTAAAACAACTAACCCTTTAGTTCAATATAATCGAGGGATCGACTAATTAGATTTCACTAGAAAAGCAAATAGATTTTACATTAATCCTTACTTATTTGTAGGTTGTAGCCACCCCGAACTCGCAAGCATCATTCTTTAGCATGGATTGCAAGATAGAAAAAATATTTAATGTTCTAATTGGGAAAAAAAATTCGTTCCTTCAATGTTCTTATAGAACAAAATGTTTTTTCTGCCCTTGAAATATATCTCACATAATGGTGTTGATATTGTTGTTGTTGTTGTTGTTGTTGTGTTTTTGCTCATTTAATAGTTTGCAAGTGCAAAAAAGTCATTTTTGCTTCAAGGGGCAATGAGGAAGCTCCCTTCTATTTTTAAAAGTTACATAATGAAGGGGGCTTAACTAATCGGATGATGGATACCAGTGAAGATATTCATTCAAAAGAGCAAATATTTGTTTTAAATCATTTATTTTAATATTTTGTGTAAAAAATGTAAGTTCAAAAAAATAATAATAATACTTTTCACCTCGATTTTTAAAAAAATCTGAGTGATAGCTAAAATCAGAAGATAATATACCTCAATTTTATGATAAATCTGAGGGGTAAAGTATTCAGATTTTACTATAAATACCTTTGTTAATCATATTTTACCCTAATTCTAACTAATATGTAGCTGCACTAGATAGAGGAAATATTTACCATTGTCCATTGCCATGAATTTTTTATATCTAGAAACGCTTAAGAACAAATATCTGAGATGGATTGCAAGTGCAGAAAATAAAACAACTTATCCGAAGTTGAATAAGTTATGGAGTGCTTTTTGGATATGCAATATAAAGGTATGCAACAAAATTTAGATTCCACCAAAGATTTGTTGTTGAAAACACTTTCTCCTTTAATTATGTCTACTTGCCGATAGATTTTAGGTACGCTACCAAATCCTTCTCCAGAACATTCAGTGTTCATATGTTAAAAATAATGATGATTGATAATTGTGTTAAAAATAATATGTTAATAATAGATTTTGTAGAACTGGGTTGAATAATAGTTATGCTTTTGTTAATTTCACTAAGCCTAAATCAGAAGTGGGAATTTGTTATAATATTGTGTTTTGGTATTCTTTGTAAAAAATGTAACTTAAAAAAAAAAATAGAAGTGAAGGTTTTACAAAATTTGAAAATGATATTGTTGTTGCTGGTGCGAGGAAGAAGATGAAGTTCATCTTCAAATTTTTGGAAATATGTTTACTTTATATTTAATGCAACATATTTTATAATCAGATGAAACAGCCACCTCAGTGGTAAAACAAACGCGCGTTAACCTTAGGGATCTGGGTTCAAGTCCCAGTGGTATCCTTTTATTTTTTTCACATATTTTCTTACAGATCCAGTATGAACAACCCAACATTCATACCATGAGCCTCCTCAATCATCACCGTCCAATCCAAATCCACCGTCCAACTCAAATCCAACGCTGTGGACAGGTTACCCCATGATGCACTCCAAGTAATGGTTCTCACAGGATCATCACAGGCACCCAGGCTCTCTATCTTGGGCCTAATGTTTTCTTCTTCTACACCCCCAAATTCCTTTCATAACTCAGGCCCATTAAAATTCTTTTTTTGTTTTATTTTCTCAATTAATTATTTTTTTAATTAATTTTATTTAAATCATAAAATCATAAAATCATTAAAAAAAAGTTAGACTTAGATTTTTTATTAATTAATTTAATTTTTGATAAATAAAAATTAATTTAATTTAGTCACTTTGAGTTTATTTAATTAATTAGAATTAAGGTTTATACTATAAAATATTTTTCTAAATAAAACATCAAAAATATTTTCTAAATACTTAGAATTTTTTAGGTTTTATATATCTTTCCCTTTTCACCATCTTCACGCACTTTACTTTCGCATTAGTATTTTCCAATATTGTAACTGCTAACGGTCTGTAATAAATAATTAGATTTACTTTAATTTTCATCCCTATTCATAAATTTGTACTCCCACTCCCGAAGCGTTGTAATAGCATAGGATATTTAATTTCCGCCATTTACTGCTTTTCTTATTATTGTTAGTAATTAGGGTTTGTATGACAAGAAAAAAATAACTGAAATTAAAACACTTCGCACACGCGCACCTCTAGGGTAATCCCCACTTATTGCCTCGGATTTAAACAGTCATGTCCCTCGAGCGTGGGATGCTTTAGCAAAGACCCTCGATTAAAAAGATCGTAGTCCCTCGATGACCCTTCGATGTTACCTTCAGTAAATGATCTTAGTCCCTTATGAAAATTGCTAAAGCATCCTACAAGTTGCCTTTTATGACTATACGATGACTCACGTATGTCCCTCACATCCAACGATAAGGATTCCTACTAACTAATGGTAGGGTAGCACTATCTAAAGGAGGAAGAAAAGAACAAATACTTTTTTGAGTAGGTAAAACGCTCGTAATCGCTTGCTTACAAACTTTTAAAACAAAACATCTTTTCACAAAATGATACTTTCTTTCACAAATATTTTCAAAACAAACATTTTGTATACATTCTCAATGATACAAGAATCATTACAAAATTGCCGCACTTAGGCATTTTCAAAATATTTTCAAACATACACAAGCACAAACCATTTCCAAAAAGTGAGCTAGCAATTAAGAGCCCGTAGATAACTATGGATGAAAAGGGTGCTAACACCTTCCCTTTTAATAACCTACCCCCGAACTCAGAAAATTCTCAAAAGGTCTTTCCTGTTCTTTTCACCCTTTCCTTTATTGGATAAAAGAAAAGTCGGTGGCGACTCTTGCTATCTGTAACATTTGCGATAATACACAAAACCCAAAAGTCAGTTCTCCCACCATATTACAGAATTGGAGACTCTTTTGGGGAATACGTAAACTAAAAGTGGGGTTACCTTAAGAGCTAGATCACCTTTATTGCTTTACTTATTTGTCTTGTATGCTTTATATTTTGGGATATGCTTGGGTTTATTTCTTGTATAGATCCTATACCCGAATTTGGGGGCATTTTAGGTAAGTAGCAATAGATCGTGAAAACTGTATGGCATAGACCGATATGGTTGAAACGATGGCTATGTTAGTGCGACACATTGGTTGGTACCGGTGTCCCTTGAGTCAGTCAAGGAGAATGTTGGGCTACCGCGTGGTGTCATAAGCACTAACTGACCTTAGAACCTTAGTTGAAACAACTTAGCCATTAGAAAGTAGTGAGATGCCCGACTTTGGTGCAAACTGAAGTTGGTTGATACTCGATGCTACACTCATTGAGATTAGACTCTTGGGATATTTCGGTCGCAAATCAGATGCTTGTGCTGAAACAATGCCTGAGAGAAAATCAGTGATATGAGATTCCTAGAACCCGGTTACTTCTTTTAGAACAGATTGAACCAACTAAATTTGAGAGGGTACTTACCTATAAACTCCATGCAAGCCTGAACCTAAGGCCTTTTGTGTCTTATTTGTGTTTGATTAAATTTGTTCGAACATGACATCATGACATCATACCATATCATTTTCACTAACTATTTCAAGGACCAAGAAATTTATCTTTATTTTGTTTTATATGTTATGGCCTCAGATCGTAGAAATACTATCTTAATCAGTTTTGTGAAGATACCTTCTCAACTTAAGGAGTTAGTCTCAAAAGTTCCTGAAAGCTCTCAATTCACCAAGAGGCATGGTCGTCTACTCAGTTTGGTTACCTCGGGTTTTGAAGAAGATATGATGAGTGTTTTATTCTAGTTCTTTGATCTCGCACATCACTGTTTCACCTTTCCAGATTATCAGCTGGTACCCACAATGGAATAATTCTCTAAGCTACTGGGAACACATGTTCTTGATCAGACACCTTTCATTGGTTTAAAAAAAGATCCACAACCTAAATAAATTGCAGCAGCCTTACATCTGAAGTGGTCCGACATTGTATCTAATTGGGAAACAAGAAGTGAAGTCAAGGGTTTTCTATCTAAATTTATGTTAGAGAAGGCTCTGCTGTTTTTGGATGCTATGATTTTTCAAGCTTCCGAATAAATATTGGCTTTGTTGATCTATGGTTTGGTGCTATTCCCTAATCCAGACCAACTCATAGATGTGAACACCATCAAAATATTTCTCACTCATAACCCTGTGCCTACCTTGCTCAGAGACGTTTTACGTTCTCTCCACACTCGTACTATGAGGAAGCGAGGGACTCTTTGTTGAATACCTTTGTTGTCTATGTGGTTTATTTCGCACCTTCCCTGCTTAGTAATGAAAAATGAACAAGGTTTGAGGTGGTCTCAAAGAATAATGTCACTTTCTCATTTAGATATATATTGGTGCTCCTGATCTCAAGGGGATATTACTATCATTGACCGTTATGGGGAATTTACTAATGTTCCACTCTTTGGAATTATGGGAGATATTACTTACAACTCTTCTCTAGATTTACGCCAATTTGGTTATGCTCGAAGAGACGGTCTTCATGACACACTGATCCAGGGTATTATGTTCGATTACGAGAATGATTTTCAAGGTTATCGTCAAAGCTTTATACGTGCTTGGGGCATGGTAAGCAAGATTGATAGCAAGACTTTAGGACAAAAGAATTCCATCCCTTTGGAGACCTACCTCAAATGGGTATGAGCTCGCGCTTAAAACCTCATGATGCCATATCCCACTGTCTTACCAACAATTCTGGAGCCTGTTATCGAGGGGGATATTCCTTATACCATTCTTCATCCAAATATTCCTACTGACCTTGAAGAATTGTAGAAGTCCTGGATTTAACTCAAAGGAGAACGTGACACCTTTGAGACTCAGTTCTATGCAAATGAGAAGAAAGTGTTGGAGCTCACAAAGCAATTTCATGAGGAGCGAAGTCTTAAAGCATACATCGACACGAAGAGGAAGCGTCTGTGGGAGACTTGAGTCTTAGGTTTTAGAAGTTAATATTGTTGTCTCTTTGAGGCCCTTTTATTTTCATTGTAAGCCTAAGAGGCAATTGTAATCTTGAACTTACTAATAAAAATCTTTGTTTTTGTTTCCTCTCGGTTAGCAAAATTAAATCTCCTAAGGCCCTTAAAAACATTGCATCCACATATCATGCATCATTTCATAAAAAAGTTTTCCAATACATGTTTCCTCATCTACTTACTATTTATTTCAGTATAAGATGAACCTCGAATAAAATGTCAAGGATCTCCAGACTCAGCATGCACAATTTCAAGAGACTCTTTTGAATCTGTCCAAAGGGCAACAAGAGATGATGTCGCTCCTCACCAAGAAAAAGAAGACTAAGAAGCGGGTTGTCATCCTCAACATGGGGAGAAGATTCAAAGGTCCTGCTCAACTGGTTCAAGCGGATGATGTTTCCTCCGAGGAAGACGACAACCAAGAGGAGGATGGTAGAAGTGTCAGGGGTGAAGGTAAAAATAACCAGGGTTCTGAGAATATTCCCGAAGATGAAGACTACTCCGACGAACAATACCCTTTTGTAGATGATAAGTACAGGCAGTTAGAAGACCGCCTCAAAGCTATGGAAACCCAGAAAGTGCCTGGATTAGATTTTGGAGAGCTAGGTATGATCCCGGGAGTGGTCATCCCTTACAAAGTCAAGGTCCCTATCTTTGCTAAATATGATGGGGTCTCTTGTCCCAAACTTTATCTGAGGTCGTACGTTCAAAAAATCCAACCTCATATTGCTGACAGGAAATTATAGGTCCATTTATTTCAAGAAAGTTTGTCTAGTAATCAACTTGAATGGTTCTACCAACTGGAAGGAACCAACATTCACACGTGGGAAGACTTGGCTGCTGCTTTTTACAAGAAATATTAATATAATGCCGACCTTACACCGACTCGTGTACAATTTCAAAACATGTCTGTGAGCTCGGATGAAGGGTTCAAGGAGTATGCCCAGAAGTGGAGAGACTTAACTGGAAGGGTCCAACATCCCTTGTCTGACCAGGAGTTAGTTGATATGTTCATGGATACTCTGACATGCCCATTCTTTAATCATCTGATTGGGAGTTCTTCATCGGGCTTTACTGAGCTAATTCTGACAAGAGAAAGAGTTGAAAGTGGTATTAAGAGTGGGAAGATTCCAATGGCTACATCTTCTAATGCTGTGAAGAAGCCATTTGGAGTTAAAAAAGAAACCAATGTTGTCTATGGCCAGAAAAGCCGTAGTAAAAATGACCGCCATTAGTCTATGGGAGCGGTATTGATCTCTAATCCGGCGCATGTTCAACAACAACAACAACAGGGCAACCAACATAGGTCAGACGCTCCGAGAAGGTTGTTCACCAGGATTAATATGCCATTGGCTCAAGCATTGCAACATTTATTAAAGGCTGAACTCATTTCACTACAGAATCCTCCTTAAAATACCAACACATCCTCTCCAAAGTACAATCCAAATGCAAGGTGTGTCTATCATTCAAACAGTCTTGGGCATGACACCAATAACTGCTGGGCTATGAAAAGCAAGATTCAGGATATGATCGATAATAAGGAAATTGAGTTTGATCCTACGGAGACTCCGAACGTGATTACTGCACCTATGCCTAAGCATGATGTTGTACCCCAAAAATTTTCCTCTCATTTTATCAACATTTCTCATCACAAGGCTCTTTGAACTCAAGACCAAGCTAGGGTTTGCTCTGCTCAAGACATCTCCTTGCACTGTTGACCTAAATTAGGGTTTGAGTTTGCACAGGGATTTTTTGACTTAAAATGCCCAAAGTAACTCTCATACTTCATGTTGGACTCATAAGTTTGACCATACCAAGTTTCAAGCCTTGAATCAAATTTTTACCCAGTCAATTGGACAATTGACCTAGAAATCAACTATATTGGGGAAAAAGTCAACTGTGACCAATTTACAGTCAAACCTCATAATTTTTTATCCTCATCAACATTATGAACTCTTATGAATCATTTGATCAAGTTTGGACCACAACTCCACAAGAAATTTGATCAAATCACCAAAAGGGCAAAATGGTCATTTTTAGGGTTTTGATTGTACAAAGGTAATTTCTGACTTTTTGACCTAGCCAATGGCAAATTTGGCTCAAGCATGGACTCAAGGACTCAATGGCATCATCTTGACCTATTCAACAAGTTCAAAAGATCTCAATTGCATTGGATTGACAGATGAATTTTTCAGTCAACTGATCAAAATTTGATTGTACACTGAAAAGTCAAACTTTGACTTTTTGGTCAAAATCAAGTGCCAAGGGTCATTTTTCATCAAGATGTGTCAAAACATGAAACTTGTTCATCAAGAAACCCATTTTTGCAAATTAGGGTTTAAAGTTGAAAATTTTCATAACAGAATTTTTCTAAGTTATGAAATTTTCTTAATTTTTCCTAACTTTGCCCAACATTTTCACCATGATGAAATTGTATTCAAACAAAACTTCCAACATGAAAGTTGTAGTCCTCCACAAAGTCTACAACTTAGATTCACAAAGTTTTCCCAAAAGAAGCTTGGATCTCAAGTTATGATTTTTGGAACAAGGGTCCCTAAAACTTTTAACATAGTGAAATTTTGCCCTAGTTTAGGCAGGATTTTGACCTATCTTCATGGCCATTTTTCACATAGTTCCACTTGTAATATCAAGTTTCATTTCAAAGATGGATTGTAGAGCATGTTGCAAGCTTTCCAAAATGTCCAAGAACTCTCCAAACACATTTGTGGTTATGGAGAATCGAAGGCTTGAAGTTGGCAAAAACTCACTTTTCATCCATGGCATGTTTATGTTCATACAAGTTGCAAATTCAAATCAGCATGCTTTGCACTAGATTACAGGCCTCTAAACCACTTCACACTCAATAATTTAATGCAAATCCATTGGTCTAAGGTATTTTTTTGGTCATTAGGGCATTATACACAAGATTAATCCTTAAGTAGAAAAAGGTACATTACCATTTTTGCCATAATCTTGCTTTATGTCAAACCACAATCTTTGAGCATTGGTCCAGATCTTTTGCAGCTAATCAAATCCACAAATTAGAGGGGCCAAGAGAAGAGGGTGCAAGCATATGGATATCCTGTACAGGCCTCTTACACATCACTTCCCACACTTTGCTTCATAACCAAGAATTTTGTCCAAAACACAAGAATTGGAACATCAGCCAAAACTAACTTGTACAAGCCTTTCAAACATCCTTCTCACACCCCTCCGAGCCAGAAACACGATCTCTTGAGCCTTCAAACATCCCATAGGAAGAAACCACCTTCCATTGGCAAAACATGGCAGCATCTGCAACTTGACTTCCATAGCACAATTTGCTCGTGCGTTTTGCCCCAAACCTGTTCAAACATCTTCCACATAACTCATCCAAGCTATCCCAAACCTAAAACACCAACTGTAACTCCATTTACAGGGTTTTCCATTTTCATTTTGAGCTTGTGCAGGTTGAGGTCTGTAGGCTTGTTCAAGCATATTCAAGGCAAGCAGGGTATTGGAGAAGGTCAAGTGAAGTTCAAGCAAGCTCCCAGACATCTCAGGCCTTGTTGAAAGGCTCCACATTGCCATATACGAAGTCAGCTGAAACAGGTTTTTATCAACTTCCTATCTCTCTATTTAGGAACATTTAGCCTTAGGTTTGTGAATAAGAAATGTAGTATTCGTAGCCATGAAAT
Organism: Vicia faba; assembly: GCA_948472305.1. Lineage (NCBI taxonomy): Eukaryota > Viridiplantae > Streptophyta > Magnoliopsida > Fabales > Fabaceae > Vicia > Vicia faba. The sequence continues at coordinate 170,967 of CATIWC010001816.1, read as the reverse complement.
TGTACATATGCTCAGTTTTCATTTTTATTAAGCGTGCTAAGAGAATTTGATCCATGAACATACTGAAAAAATTAGGTTAGATTTTAGGGCCAGAGAAATTCTCTCTGGTCTTTGAGAGTTAGGATTAGTTTTTTATATGGTTGAATTCGTCTTGAAAAGCTCTACAACTTTGATGTTATGTGTTTTTGCAATAGAGCTCGTATACAAGATCTGGCAATTGTACAGGGCGCGCGCGTTTTGTGAAGAACAGAGGTTGAAGATGAAGTGGTGGGCTGGGCTTGGTCCTGGCTCACTATTGACACCCCCTTTTACTTTTTGCACCCCCTGGCCCAGTTTCTTGATATTCTATATTTTTGTATTTTTATTTTCATTTCTGATTTTATTTTATTATTCCCAAATATAAAAAATACTCAAAAAATATTTTTATACATTTTTACATTTATTTTGTATTTTATTTTTACTTTTCTAAACATAAAAGTAATTTAATGAACATATATCTTTATTTTAAATGAAAACTTAGAAATAGAAATATTAAAAATCATACTTTTATATTTTTTTTATATTTAAATAATATATTATACTAAATATATTTTTATTTTTGTATATATTTTATTTCATTTTTTATACATGTTTAATATAATTAATATTACATATACATACTTTTATTTTATTTAATAAATACTTGAGAATAAAAACATGAAAAATATACTTTTTTTTAATTATTATTTATACTTAAAATAATACATTTTTCTAAATATATTTAATTTTTTATATATACATCATTTAATTTTTACATAAATAATATAATTAACATATTTATTTTCTTAAAGAAAAATAAGGGTTTACCCTTAATAAAAAAAATAATAATTTCTTTTATTTTATTTCTTCCCTTTTTGTATTAAATATTTTTACATACATAAAAATACATAAACTTTTTGCATATTCATATTATTTCATATATTTATTTAATTTGTTTATATTAAATATTAGTTCATTTATTATTTATGCCATTGGATTCAATTTGGATGTAATAGTAAATTAGGGTTTATATTTCTTGTCAAATAATCCCCATTCAAAGATTGTACCCCCATCCCTATAATCATGTTGTAATAGCTTAGACTTTTAATTCTCGCACTTTATGCTTTCAATTATGCCATGATTAGAGATTAGGGTTTGTATGCAAAAATCCAAATCAAACAAGTAGCTTGACTTAATACAAAGACAAAAATGCATGAAAATCAAGCATAATGCACACTTGCACCCCTAAGGTTACATCCACTTGTTGCCTTAAAAATGGGCCATATTATGCATGTTGGGTACTTTGGCAAAACAAAAACAAAACAAAAGATCATAGTTCCTCGATGACGCTATCTTGGTTGCCTAAACAAAAATGATCAAGTCCCTCAAAAATTTGCCAAAAAATACTTAACACGATTGCTATCATGGTCTATACGATGACCCACGCCTGTCCCGTTTAACATCCTAATACAAAGTTGTTTACCAAATGCAATGGTAAAACAACATTGTCAAAAGGGTTAAAAAACATATAGGAAAGATTTTTGAGTAAAATAGGGTAGATAACTCTTAGTTACTTGATCAAACTTGCAAAAACATCCTTGCTATTTTCAAACACACTTCACAACACAATTTCAAAATATTTCCCAAATCAAACTTTCAAACATTGAAATCTTTTCAAAAGACAATACACCTTTGTATACATTCAAACAAGAATCATTACAAAGGTTGCCACAATGATGGCTTCTTTTCAAAACATCTTTCAAAACCATACACAAAGCACCATTTCAAACAATTGAAAAGCAAAAGCAAGTGATCTAAACAAGTAACTAAGAGCACATGGATAACCATGGATGAAAAGGGTGCTTGCACCTCCCCTTTTCATAATCTACTCCCCGAATCCAAGAAAACATCTCAAAGGTCTTTCCTGTGCTTTTTGACCTTTCCTTAGGATAAAATAAAAAGTCGGTGGTGAATCTTGCTAAACCGAAACATTTGAAAACACAAACGCAAAACCTCAAGTCAGTTCTCCCACCGTATCACAGAACTGGCGACTCTGCTGGGGAAAACTTTAAAAGTGGAGTAACCTTAGGGTTTAGAACACCTTTGCATGCTTATCTTGTTTGCTTTGATTTCTTTACATTTGGTTCTATTGTTTGGGCTTGAAATCCTCTACCCGGATTTGGGAAACATTCATAGGTAAATAGAAATACATTATGGAAACTGTGTGGGGTATACCGACATGGTTGAAGCAATAGCTATATTAGTGCGACATATTTGTGGGTACCGGTAGCCTTTGAGTCAATCAAAGAGAATACGGGCCCGTTGAGTGATGTCATGAAGCACTAATGAACTCTTAGAACCTTACTTGACCATCTTGGCCTTTTTAGGGGTAGTGAGATGACCGGCTTTGGTGCAGTCCGAAGTTGGTAGATACTCGATACTACACTCATTGAGTGTTGTTTTCTTGGAATATTTCGGTTGCCAGTTAAGTGGCTAAACTGAAACAATGAACACAGAAAATAATCCGGTGATATTGAGCTCCTTAGAACCCAGTTACTATTTATAGGACAGGTTGAGCCAACTAACTTTAAGAGGGTACTTACCAATGGAACCTCATGCAAGCCTGAAACTAGGATCTTGTGTGACTTGCTTGTATATATACTTGTGCATACATCATAAACATCATAAAGCATCATATGCATCCACTAACCATTTCAAGAGTTTGGATCTTCATCTTTGTTCTTGTTTTGTAGGTCATGGAATCTCTTCGCAGGAAAACAATTCAAGTCAACCTTGTGAGAATCCCTCCTTAACTCAAGGAGCTTACTTCCAAGATTCCAGAGAATTCTCTCTTCAGTAAAAGACATGGTAGACTCCTCAACTTGGTCAACTCCAACATTGAAGAAGACATGGTGAAAGTTCTCTTCCAGTTCTTTGACCCCCTACACCATTGCTTTACATTTCCTGATTACCAACTAGTGCCTACTTTGGAGGAATTTTCTCAACTCCTGAGGATTCCTATTCTCCATCAACTACCCTACAACGGTACGGAAAGAGAACCAAAGCCTGAAGATGTTGCTCAAGCCCTACACTTGCAACCATCTGATATCAAAGGTCATTGGGAAACCAAAAGTGGTGTCAAGGGTTTCTTGGCAACGTTTCTGTTTGAGAAGGCACAAGACTGCTGGAATTCTCTAGATCTATAAGCTTTTGAAGAGATTGTAGCACTCCTCATCTATGGGTTGGTCTTGTTCCCAAACCCTGATCAGCTTATAGATGTGAATGCTGTCAAGATTTTCATATCTCAGAATCCTGTGCCTACATTGCTTGGGGACATCCTACACTCATTTCACACACGAACAATGAGGAAAAGAGGTGTTATCATATGCTGTACTCCTCTTCTAGCAAGGTGGTTTATTTCTCACCTTCCCCAGCCAGTCTTGAAGAATGAACAAGGCTTGAGGTGGTCGCAACGATTGATGACTCTTACATATTGTGATGTTCATTGGTGTTCTCGGTCCAGAGAAAATGTCATCATCATTGATCATTGTGGAGAATTCCCTAATGTCTCATTACTTAGCATTAGAGGAGGCATTGCCTACAACCCCTGTTTAGTACTGAGACAGTTTGGATATGCCCGAAGAGATGGCCCTTACGACATGCTGATTCCTGACTTGGTTTTTGACTTCGACAATGACGCTCAAGGACTTCGACAAAGGTTTATCCGAGCTTGGAGGATGCCCAACAAGGTGGATAGTAAGACACTGGGACACAAGAATTCCACCCCCTTGAGCCTTATCTCAAGTGGGTACGAACCCGCGCCCAGAGTCTTATGATGCCTTACCCTCACATTCTCCCCGTGATCAAAGAGCCTGTTATGGAAGGAGAGGTTCCATACACCCTCCTACATCCTGATATGCCAACATCATTGGAAGAATTGCAAAAGAGTTGGATACAACTCAAGGAAGAACAAAATACTTTTGAATCCAGCTTCTATGCCAGTGAGAAGAAGGTTTTGGAACTTACCCGCCGACTTCACAAAGAGGAGACTCTCAACACTTACATCGCACCAAAGAGGATGCACAATGTCTTTTTACATTAAGAATTTTGTAATATTTTGCCCATGGGGCATTTATGTACTAACAAATTTCTTCTTATTAATATGACGTGTGTTTCTTTTTGTTTGCAACAACTTTGAATTTCTGAATCCTTGAATGCATTACATGAATACATTTCATTCATCATATGCATAAACAGGTCTTCACACCAGGTTTCCTTATCTTTCTGCTGTTTATTTCAGCAAGATGGATATAGAGCAGACGGTCAAAGATCTGCAAGCACAAAATTCTCAGTTCCAACAACTCCTCATAACCTTGGCAAAGGGTCAAGAGGATCTTAAAGCACTGTTAGAGAAGGAAAAAGACAAAGAGAAAAAGAAGAAAAGAACTGGTGTGGCCACTATGGGAAGAAGATTTGAGCATCAAGCTAGGAGAGTTCTGGAGTTCCCCTCAACGTCTGACGAAGGGGTTGGTAAAGGTAAGGGAGTTGCAATGCCCTCCGAATCTGAAGCTGAAGAGGAAGATTACTCTGAGCAGCAATATCCTCATGCGGACAATAAGTATAAAAATCTGGAAGAACGGTTGGCGGCCATGGAAGTACAAAGGGTTCCCGGGCTGGATTTCGAAGAACTAGGGTTGGTTGCTGGGATCGTCATTCCTCCCAAGTTCAAAGTGCCTACATTTTCCAAATACGACGGTTTGTCCTGTCCGAAGATGCATTTGCGGTCCTACGTCAGAAAGATCCAACCTCACTCTTCTGATAAGGATCTATGGGTCCACTTTTTTCAAGATAGTTTGTCGGGTACGGAATTGGACTGGTTCAATCAACTTGAGAGATCTGATGTTCATAACTGGGAATATTTAGCTGCTTCTTTCTACCGATAATACCAATACAACGCAGATTTAGCGCCTACTCGTACTCAACTACAGAGTATGGGTATGGCTTCTAATGAGGGATTTAAGGAGTATGCCCAGAAGTGGCGAGATTTGGCTGGAAGGGTGCAACCACCATTGTCGGATAGAGAGCTGGTTGACATGTTTTTGGGGACCCTGTTAGGTCCATTCTTAAATCACTTGATCGGGAGCTCATCTGCAGGGTTCACTGAATTAATACTGACAGGTGAAAGGGTCGAAGCTGGCATTAAGAGTGGTAAAATTCAGAAGGATGCAGCTGCTTCTACTGCTGTCAAGAAGACTTTCCCAGCCAAGAAAGAAGCTTCTGCTGTTTACTCCCAGAAAAATCAAGGGAGAATGGAGCGCCGAACAACGGTGGGGGCTGTGATGATCCAAAACTCCTCAGCCGATCAACCTCTAAGCAGTCAACCCAGAGCTAACCATCAAAGGGTAGAAAGGCCACAACGACAACTCACCCAGATCAATATGACACCGACTCAAGTCCTCCCTCATCTGTTAAATCTGAACCTTACCAACTTGAAAGAAGCGCCGAAAAACCCAAATACCTCTTCTCCCTATTATCATTCAAATGCAAAATGTGCATATCATTCGGACAGTGTGGGGCATGACACCAATAACTGTTGGGCCCTTAAAAACAAGATCCAAGATTTGATAGATGCAAAGGAGGTAGAGTTTGATGCTCTCGAAAAACCTAATGTGATATCCGCTCCTATGCCAAAACATGGTCATAATGTCCATGCTATTATAGAAGATCTTCATGTTACTGTTGTTGATAACTTAATGACTCCATTGCCAATGATCAAGATGAATCTGTTAAAGGCCGGGATTTTCCTGGGCTATGAAAAAGATTGTTATTTCTGCTCGACCTTGCAATCCGACTGTCCGCTGTTGAAATCAGGCATCCAACACCTGATGGATACTCAAGAAATACTCTTTCAGAAAACTCATGTTGATACTATTACTCATGTTACTCCTGTTACTCCTGTTACTCCAATCAATGCATTGCTATAATCACCATTTTCGACAATCTTTCCAAGACCTGCAAAAGGCCTGTTAAGATTACGCCTGATCCAAAGTTTGTACCGCTGAAGATTACAATGCCAGGGCCTATCCCATATAAGTCGAACAAGACGATACCATGGAATTTATGGAGGATAGATCTTCTACCATGGTGTCAAGCAGATCGAATCATCCGAAGAGAATTCTGATGAAGAAATTCCTGATGTAGGAAATATTGCGGGGACGAGTAAGATAACTCGTAGTGGAAGAATCTTCTCTCCGGAGATTGCTCCTCCACGGGAAGTCTTCGGACCCTCGAGTGCTCCTGTGCCAATCAAGATATCTGTGCGAAGTCCAGTGATCGAAGAAATTGTTACTCCCGAAGTTGAACCCTCTGCTGTTATTGCTGATAAAGGTAAGGGAATCGAAGAAGCGCCCGTCAGGACGAGGGCTCAAACTTTGGTTATCCTCGAGACCACCCAAAAAGAGATGGAGGAGATTTTTAAGATGATTAAGAAGAGCGACTATGATGTCGTAGAACAGTTGGGGCAAACCCCTTAAAAAATCTCTATGCTGGCTCTATTACTTTGCTCTGAGGCTCATGCCAAAGCCTTGATCAAATTCCTGAAGACGGCACACGTGCCTCAAGAAACTTCTGCGGATCAGTTTCAAGAGTGCGTGGCTAGCCTTACAGCCGATAATGGTCTAGGCTTTTCTGATGCCGATCTAACGTCCAAGGGAAGAAAGCATAATGATGCGCTGCATGTCTCGGTAGAATGCAGGGGGACCACACTTGCTCATGTTCTGGTTGATACCGGTTCATCTTTAAATTTTCTACCAAAGAAAGCATTGGATATGTTGGACTATGAAGGTTTGACCCTAAAGCCCAGTAATATCATTGTTAGAGCCTTCGACGTTTCTAAGCGGATGGTTCACGGAGAAGTGGACATACCAATCAAAGTGGGTACGAAAATTTTCAACTCTACTTTTTATGTGATGGACATCCGTCCTTCATATTCATGCTTGTTGGGAAGGCCATGGATCCACAACGCTGGGGCAGTCACTTCTTCTCTACACCATATGCTCAAATACCCGGTCCATGGTAAGATCATAACAGTTCATGGTGAGGAGGAGTATATGATAAGCCACCTTAACTCATAGAAACACCTTTCCAACATTTTGAAGAGGTTTCTCCTGAGGTTGCGGTAGCCAAGACAATGACTGATGCGCCCATCATTACTAAGCCTGTGTCCCGGATGTCATCCCTTAAAGACGCGGAGGCTGTAATCAAAGAGGGAGGAAACACAATATGGGGTCAACTAGCAGATTTTCCTCACAAGACAGACAAGTTCGGACTGGGTTCCACTGTTGCTAGCCAGAAGGTCGTGCGTCGCTCCCGGGCTGGAGGACCACCCTTGAAAATCACTCACCATGGAGTTCATGCTTTAGAAGATGATGATGAAGAAGGCAACTTTGAAGATTGGATCTTTCCAACCATTGAAGGGGGACTAAACAACTGGGAGGCGAAAGATTTCGTTCCCATTACTTTCATCAATCAGTAATTTATCTTTTGAAACATTTATGTTGGTATGTAATAACTTTTAAACAATTCGTACACTCTTTTGCCTTGTGCCTTTCCTGGGGCACATAGGTCCATTTGTAAGGGTTTTGATTTTTCATTTTCATATGCCATTTTTAATGAATCATGGACGTTTTCATCTATAAACTTTTGTGTTAATTTTCTTTCCTTTTACATTTTATTTTGTTTAAGGATGGCTATCCCTTACACACACCCACACAAAATGCAGGTACCCATCCACTCTGGATTCCATGGGTGACTATTCTGCTTTAGCCTTCAATAACTCTGAAGATCTGGTCAATCATGCCGAGTACGAAGGTGATGAAGACTGTGAAGTGCCTGGAGAGCTGGCTAGACTTTTGCAACAAGAAGAAAGGGCTATTCTGCCCCATAAAGAGTTGTTAAAGACTATCAATTTGGGTACTGCCGAAGACAGAAAAGAGGTTAAAGTGGGTGCCAACCTGGAGCCAAGTGTCAAAGAGCGCTTAGTTCAGCTGTTGAATGAGTTTGTTGAGATCTTCCCCTGGTCCTATGAAGATATGTCGGGAATGGATACAGATATTGTGGTTCACCGTCTCCCTACAAGAGAAGACTGTCCACCAATTAAACAGAAAGTCCACCGAATGAGGCCCGACATGTCCAAAAAGATCAAAGCTGAGGTGATGAAGCAGTTCAATGCTGGCTTTCTGGATGTTACTTCCTATCCACAATGGGTTGCTAACATCGTGCCCGTGCCTAAGAAGGACGGCAAAGTCAGAATGTGTGTGGACTACAGAGACCTAAACAGGTCTAGCCCTAAAGATGATTTTACACTACCATACATTGACATCTTGGTTGACAACACAGCTCAACACAAGGTATTCTTTTTCATGGACGGATTCTCGGGATACAACCAGATCAAAATGGCCCCCGAAGACATGGAGAAGACTACTTTTGTTACACAGTGGGGTACCTTCTGCTATAAAGTGATGCCATTCAGACTGAAGAATGCCGGGGCAACCTATCAACGAGCCATGGTAGCTTTGTTTCATGACATGATACATCATGAGATCAAAGTCTACGTAGATGACATGATAGCCCGTTCACAAACAGAAGAAGAACACCTCGACCATCTACAAAAGCTGTTTGTCAGATTGAAGGAGTACAAGCTCAGATTGAACCCTAGCAAGTGCACTTTCGGAGTCAGGTCCGGTAAAATTTTGGGATTTATCGTCAGTAACAAAGGCATCGAAGTTGATCTTGCCAAAGTCAAAGCTATACAAGAAATGCCTGCCCCCCGCACTGAAAAGGAGGTCAGAGGTTTCTTGGGACGCCTAAAATACATTGCAAGGTTCATCTCTCACCTAACATCTACTTATGAGCCAATCTTCAAGCTGTTGAAGAAAGATCAGGTGGTTGAATGGAACAATGATTATCAAGTTGCTTTTGATAAGATCAAGGAGTATTTGCTGGAACCTCCTATCTTGATGCCACCCGTCGAAGGAAGGCCTTTAATCATGTATCTAACTATTTTGGATAACTCAATGGGGTGCGTACTGGGCCAACATGACGAGTCTGGCCGAAAAGATCATGCCATTTATTACCTTAGCAAAAAGTTTACCGACTGTGAGACTCGCTACTCACTGCTCGAGAAAACTTGCTGCGCTTTGGTATGGGCTGCTCGCCGGCTAAGTCAGTATATGTTGACACATACCACTTTGCTAATTTCTAAAATGGATCCGATCAAGTACATCTTCGAGAAACCTGCTTTATCCGGAAGAATCGCTAGATGGAAGATGATCTTGACTGAGTATGATATCCAGTATACGACCCAAAAAGCTATAAAGGGGAGTGTACTAGCTGACCATCTAGCTCATCAAGCCGTTGAAGATTACCAATCTATGAGGTTCGACTTCCCTGACGAGGATATTATGACTTTGGACAACATTAAAGATAACGGACCGTATGACGGACCTGAACAAGAATCCCGATGGACCCTGTACTTTGATGGTGCTTCAAATGCACTTGCCATACACCTTTCACCGCCAGACTCTGTTTCAGCTGCACCAACAACATGGCCGAGTATGAAGCTTGTATCTTTGGTCTTAAGGCTGCTATTGACCTATGAATCAAATCTTTGGTTGTATTCGGGGACTCAACTTTTGTTATCAGTCAAATCAAAGGAGAGTGGGACACTAAACATCCTAATCTTATCCCATACAAAGAACATGTCCTGATATTGTTGCCTCATTTCGAGCAGATTACCTTCGAGCACTTTCCGCGAGAAGAAAATCAGCTAGCGGACGCTCTAGCTACAATGTCTTCCATGTTTAAACTCAACTGGGATAATGAGGCTCCCCAAATCACCATCGAGCGAATGGACGAACCTGCGCACTGTCATGAGATTAATACCGAAGAAGTAGTGGAACAACCCTAGTTTCATGAAATCAAAAGGTATCTCAAGACTCGAGAATATCCTGAAGGAGCTTCAGTCAACGACAAAAAGTTCTTAAGGAGATTTGCTGCCAAGTTCTTCCTTAGAAATGGTATCCTATATAAGCGCAGCCATGATTGTGTTCTACTTCGTTGTGTGGACAAAGTTGAAGCTGAGTTGATCATGACTGAAATACATAGCGACACGTTTGGCACCCACTTGAGCGGACATACGATGGCTAAGAAGATTCTAAGGGCTAGCTACTACTGGTCTACCATGGAAGCTGACTGTCATCAATATTCCCGTACTTGTCACAAATGCCAAGTCTATGCTGACAAGGTACATATTCCTCCAGTTCCTCTCAATGTTCTAACAGCTCCTTGGCCATTCGCAATGTGGGGAATCGACATGATTGGAGAGATCAAGCCTACGACATCCAATGGACATCGCTTCATCCTGGTGGCTATTGATTATTTTACCAAGTGGGTCGAAGCGGCTTCCTTCGCCTCCGTTACAAAGAATGTGGTTGCCCGCTTCATCAAGCAGAACCTCATATGCCGGTATGGTATCCCCGACAGGATCATCACGGACAACGGTACAAACCTGAATAACACTGTGATCACCGCTCTGTGCGAGCAGTTCAAAATTCAACATCACAATTCATCTCCCTATCGGCCAAAGATGAACGGTGCTGTTAAAGCTGCGAACAAAAATATCAAGAAGATCATTCAAAAGATGACAATCACATACAAGGACTGGCATGAGATGTTACCGTTTGCTCTGCATGGATATCATACCACGACGCGTACTTCAACTGGGGCAACCCCCTTTTCTTTGGTATATGGCATGGAGGCTGTTTTACCTATGGAAGTTCAGATTCCTTCCTTGAGGACTATGAAGGATGTTGGTTTAAGTGAAGACGATTGGATTCAGACCCGGCTTGATCAACTTAATTTGATAGACGAGAAACAACTTATTGATGTTTGTCATGGCCAGACGTATCAAAAACGGATGATCAAGGCTTTCAACAAGAAAGTCAGACGTCAGGTATATCAAGTCGGAGATCTTGTAATCAAGCGGATCATCTTGCCGCAAAGTGATCCCAGGGGCAAGTGAACTCCTACTTACGAAGGACCATTTGTGATCAAAAACATCTTTTCTGGTGGGTCTATAATTCTAACCACCATGGACAGCGATGACCTGCCGCACCCTGCGAACGCAGACATAGTCAAAAGATACTACGCATAAACGACCCGACAAGTTGAAAACCCGAAAGGGCGACTTAGGAAAAAAAAGGCATCCCGATGAATCGAAAACCCGAAAGGGCGGTTCAGGCAAACATTAGGGATAAATAAAAAATCAGTACACCCGGCAAGTTGAAAACCCGAAAGGGCGACTTGGGCAAAAAAGGGTTTCCCGGTGGATCGAAAACCCGAAAGGGCGGTCTAGGCAAAAGTTAGGGAATTAAAGCGTATGACTATGTCTCGTCGGATCACTTTAAGGACAATCTCTTCACGGACAAGCTCCAAGCTTCTGATCAATCCAATCATCTGCGAACAAAGCAACGAATGGACAAGATACTCAGAGTTACAAAGGCTATAGCAGAACGGGAATCCCATGGAATTGTTACACATAGCCATCTTTCTTTGTATAAATTTTTCTCATTTTTATGACAACATTCTCTTACCAGGATGTTTGTCTCCTTTGTACAAAATACTTACACAAAGTTAATACAAAGATACTTAAAAGCGCAGGAATTTGTTTACCTTTTCTTTCTTTTTACACTTGTGTTTTATTTGAAAATGTCCAATGATTTATTAAGTGAGCATATGTGTTGTACCCCAAAATTTGCCCTCCCATATTTCTCAAAACATTTCAAGAAAGATTCACAAGTCCAACCCGGCGCGTCATATTTAGGTGTTCTTTCGCCAAGATATCTCTGATAACATATTCTCAAATTCAGGTTCGGCTCAAGAGTCAATTCTTTAAAGAAGGTATCCGAATGTGTGAGTTTTCTCGAAGAAATATGGTGAAAAAGTGTGTTGAAAGTGCAGTTTTTACGCGCTAAAAAATTCATAACTTGAAGATTGTGGCTCGTTTTGAACCCGTTTCGGTGGCCAAAATTCCGCCTTAACGTCATCTATGTTTTCATCTCTCACGGCTGGAAGCCAATTTCGATCATAAGGTCTTCAAAAATGCGGATTTATCAAGTATTTCCGTACAGAAAATTTGTGACAGAAGTTTATTTGCGTCATATTCAGAAAATCATAACTTGGTCGATTTTCATCGTATCGAGCTGGTTCTGGCGCCAAAATTTCACAAATTGAGCTGGCTAAGTTCTCACAGAAGTTATTGAGTTCGAATGGTATCCAAAAGGTCTTCGTTTTTTCCTCAGAGTACGCGTGACGCGCCGAAAATCCTGAATGCTGAATAATATTTTATCTGGGTCGAAACTTCGAAAATTCATAACTCGGTCAATTTTTATTGGATTGGGCTCATATTTTTACACAAGGTCACTGACTCAGATATCTACAACTTTGCTTCAAAAGTAGAGACCGAATTATGCTCCGATCAATACTAGTTTTTTATTGAAGAACGTGTCAGAGTCGACACTGGAGCCCAAAATAAGTTTGTCTGAGCTGAAACTTCAAAAATCCATAACTAATTCACCGTTTATTCGATTGAGCCGATTTTCAGACAGGAGTTAGTTATCGATGTCGACTACATTTTGTTTTCACATTTCAACTTCAAAAATTGCACTTAAACCCCTGCGATTTAGCCTGCAATGTGACGAACTCAAGTGAATATTGGAGGCCCAATTGCATATTCAAAGCCCATTTTTTGCTCTCTAATTTCTATTATATAATCTCATTCTTTTCACAAAAAAAAAACCCTTGCCACAACGCTGTCAGAATATCAAATTCTTTCAAGAACCCTAAAACCTTGAAATCCTTATTACAAATCCCCCTCTCACTACAAACAAGCCACCCCGATTACAAACCAACATCTCACTACAAACAAGCCATCCCGGTTACAAACCAATATCTCACTACTTCTCGAGTAAGGATAAGGCTGGTTTGATCTCCATGATCAAAAGGGCGTAAAAGCATTCATAACACTACTTCTCCAGTATGAGTAAGGCTGATTTGATCTCTATGATCAAAAGGGTATAATCATTCATACATGCCATATTTGCCTAAACATTAAATTTCTTCATATATTGGCTTTATTTGTATTTTATGATATATAGTAATTTATTTAATGTGTTCATGAGATTCAACACTGCAGATTTAGACAGGATCCCATGCAGGTTCATTAAGGAACGTTGAGGCCAAAACACAAATGGCCAAAAGCCAAAACACAAATGGCCAAAACAAAACAGCTTACACATGACACCAATACATGGGGCAGACATCCTGAGAAGGTTAAGGAACGTTGAGGCCAGAACACAAATGGCCAAAAGCAAAAACACAAATGGCCAAAACAAAACAGCTTACACATGACGCCAACAGCTGTTGCACCCTAAAATCAGGTCCATTTCTCACCCTTTATTTCCTTTTTCTATTTTTTTACTAACAGTTAATTAATTTTCTTTTTTATCAAAAAATCATATTAATATTTTTATGTCCAAATAAATTTAGAATTTTATTTTTTATCAATAAATATTAATTAATTTAATTAGGTTAATTTTAGATAACTTTCATTTATTTTATAAATAATTTAAAATTAATTAGAATAAATAGGTTTTATTACTAACTTAATTATTTTATTTCTTTCCTAAAATAACAAAAACCCAAAAATATGTCATTTAATTATTTTCATTGTTTAATCACTAATTAATTTAGCATTTAATTTTAAAACCTAAATTCTTTTCTTTAAAAAATAAAAAAAACAACAAAAAAAGATACTTTCTCTCAAAAAGGGTCAAAACCCTATTTGCGCTCGATTTAATTTCTCGCACGCGATTATATCATATTGTATTTGTTTCTGAAATGTAATAGATAATTAGGACTATCTTTACCGCTTTATTTATTTTCCGCATTTAAATTTCAAGGGTTGCTTTTGGCGATGTAAATACCCGACGCCTTGTAATAGTTAGTTAAATTTCCGCAACTTATATGACTGTTAGATGATTGATAATAGGGAATGCATGATAAGATCGAATGTTTAACCTAAAATCAACATAGATAACCATTGACATGTACAAAGACAAATTAACTGAAAATGACACACTCGCACATGCGCACTCTTAGGGTACACCTCACTTGGTTGCCTTCGAACGTGGTCATTGAGTATAGGAAGTTTTAGAAGTCGCCCTCTTGTCTAAAGATCATAGTTGCCTCGAAACGGTTGCCTCGGAAAAATGATCTAAGACATTAGGGTTACCGCTAAGGCGTCCTAACATTGCTTTAGTGACCACACGTCCCTTAATCGAATTGACCCTTAAAACTCCAACAATGGTGCTACCTACTCATCAATAGTAGGATAGCATTGTCTAAAGGAAGATAGCATAGAACGATCCCTTTTTCGAGTAGGTAGATGGTTCTCAGGTACTTGCTCTTTCCAAAACAAAACAAAACTTTTCACACTTACACCTTTCAAACAAAAAAAACTTTTTCAAACCCAAAAACACAAAGAAAAGCAAATTTTGAAAACCATATGAGCAAGTACCTAAGAGCCCGTGGATAACCACGGATAGAAAGGGTGCTAACACCTTCCCTTTCTATAATCTACCCCCCGAACCCGAGAAATATCTCAAAAAAGGAATTTTTCTGTGCTTTTTTCCTTTCCTTGTTGGATAAAATAAAAGACGGTGGCGACTCTTGCTTACCGCAACATTTTGCAAAAACAAACGCAAAACGCAAACCAGCATTCCAAAAAATAGTCAGTTCTTTCCCACTGTATCACAGAACGTGCGACTCTGCTGGGGACGCTTAATAAGTGAGATGTACCTTAGGAATAGTTCATAATGTTTTCAATTTCTTGACTTGTATGCTTTATATTTGTGGGCTTGTATCGGAGTTACTATAGATCCTAACCCGGATCTGGGGGATACCCTTTAGGTAAGTAGCAATAAATTGTGAGGGAACTGTACGGCGTATACCAATACGGTTGAAGCAGTAGCTACGTTGGTGTGGCAATTTAGTATGTACTGATATCCCTTGTGGCGCAACGAGGAGAATATGGGTCTGCTAAGGGGTCATTAAGCACCAACTGACCTTAGAACCTTTAAATTGACCAACTTGGCCATAGAACAGTAGCAGTATGCTACACTCATTGAGACCAAACTCTCACGATGATTCCGGCCGTAAGAAAAGGTTGCTAAACTGGAATTATGACCGATCGAGGGTGGTCAGTGATATTTTGATCCTCTAGAACTCGGTTACTATTTTTAGGACAGGTTTGAACCAACTGAACTGAAAGAGGGTAATACCTAAACTCCATGCCAGCCTAAAATTTAAGGGCTATTGTGTGACTTGTGTGCTTTCAAACTTGAACTACTTGCACATTCTTGTTATCTAACAACATGAGTTCCTTGCAGGTTTTGTTTACAGTCCTTATCCAATAATTTGGATTTATTGCAGGGTTTACTTACAACACCTCACACTTTTGCTTAAACGCATAGCATACACATCATAACATCATGCCTTAATATTTCATTAACCATTTCGAGGATCTCAAGGGTTTGTGATGCAGGTCATGGTAAACCAAATGTCTAGCAAGGGGCAAAGGGGATTTATTTTCTTCTAGCCAATGTCATCTAAAAATCAAACCACAACGACTTGAGTCGGTGGCTATGACCCACTCGATATGGTGAGCTTGACTCTGGAAGAAGGACTCTTAACAACACGAAGTTTCTTCAATCAAAACTGCAAAATTCAAATTCTAACAAGTTTATTGTTTACCCTGCAAGATCCTTGAAAACATTGCATACATATATCATACATATCATTACATAACAGGTCTCCCAGTACAAGTCTCTCATGTTCTCGCTGTTTATTTCAGCAATGGCTTTCCAACCAGATAACCAAGATCTTGTAACTCGAGGAGCTCAGTTCAGGGACGTATTCCTAAACCTATCCAAGGGGCAGGAAGAGTTGAAAACACTCCTCGTAGGGAGCTTGGTCAAGAAAAGTCCTGAAGACAATAAGGACGAACGACTGGAACAACTGCTAGCTGAGTTCAGTGCCATGAAAACCAAAATGCTGGGGCAGATGGCTCTTATCCAAGGCTTAGCTCGGGAACAAGAAGAGCTGAGAACCATTATCAACCAGCTTCATCAAGACAGATACAACAACATGAAGCAAATAGTCAAGGTCGTGGACCAAGTCATTAATCAACTTCCGAGAAGTCAAAGGTTTGCTTTGATGAAGAATAGACCTCTCCAAGTTGCTACTACCTCACGGGTCCAACAATAACCTTGCCATAAACAACAGGTTGATCAGAGTAAGCCAAATATGCCCAAGATGCAATTTACCAAGCTCAACATGTCGCTGCCTCAGGATTTATAACACCTGTTGAGATTGAATCTGGTGACGTTAAGGGACCCTCCTAAGAATCCCAACATAGCCTCCCTAAGGTACAATCTTGATGCAAGGTGTGCATATCACTCCAACAGTCCGAGGCATGATACTAACATCTGTTGGGCGTTGAGCAACAAAATTCAAGACCTGATTGATGAAGGAACATTGGAACTTACACAAGATGGTCAGATTGAATTCTTTTGCCATCCCCCCAAGGTTCACCATTTGAAGTGAGAAGTACTGAGACGAGAAGACTTTTGTTCATTAGAATTTTCAATTTGTAATTTTCTTTTGATTGTTCGAATATTTATTCATGTCAAACTTTATTACTTTATCAATGAATTGCATATGTCTGTTTTGAATCAATCCATTCATATTCACTATATTCAAATTGCTTTCATTTTTTGTGATGATCAACTCTCGATTAAAAAATTCTAAGCCTTTAGAGGGAGGATGACGAAAATGATATCAAAATCTCTACAATATGCTTTTGAACAGACCCCGCTGACGAGGTACAAGCATTGTTTCAAATCCTAAACAGTGGAGTTATAAGGAAGATAATCCCTAGTCAACCCCTTTGAGCCAAAGAAGTTGGAGTTTTTCTTTTCACAAATTAAAACCCTTAATTATAACCTGGGGCAGGGTAGTTTTCTCAGTTGATCCAGGTGCACAATGAATGGCATCAAAGAAGTCCTTCTGAAACAAAAGACGATGTTGGTTCCGTATAATCGTAAGGACATGCAGTCATTATCTCTCAAAATAAAAGCTCATTAAGTCAAAACCTATGAAGGAGACTTACAAAACTGGGGCATCCCGCTGACTGTAATCATAAGAGAAACAATTCATGAAAAAGACAGGGATAATAAAATCAAAAAGAAAGAGATCCTACAAACTCTCAACAAAATGACTGTCTGTTCAAAATAAATTATCAGTATCCGAACCATCACTGGTATATCAGAGCAAAGACTCAAACAAGATCTAATGCACGATTAGCTGAGTTTAGGATCGAAGAACATCACGAAGAACGGGTGGGTACAAATAAAATTTGAGCCTTTATCCTTTGTTTCTTAAACCATGAACCAAGCCACGTTATAACCCTTAAAAAGTCCTAGCTGAAGCATGGGTTAGTCCGAAAGCATACTGTTACAAAAGATATCCTGACTCCTGTAGGGCTTGCTGTAAATCCTGAGTTGACATCACATTTTACAAAATTTTCCTATCTTACTGAAAAAATGCATTTTCAAAAACTTCGAGACAGACATAAGCTTTGCATTCTTAAAATAACATTGTTTGCATATGACTATTTGTTCAAACAGCAGAGAAATTCGCACGACGAATGTCTAGTGAACAAAAACCTTTTCAATAAAAAGGGTCACCTCAAGTGAAAAAAAACACCTCCAATCAAGGAGCACGACATGATCATTGTCCATCATTTG
This sequence comes from Vicia faba, assembly GCA_948472305.1. Taxonomy (NCBI): domain Eukaryota; kingdom Viridiplantae; phylum Streptophyta; class Magnoliopsida; order Fabales; family Fabaceae; genus Vicia; species Vicia faba. Next base: position 153,025 of record CATIWC010001816.1, on the reverse strand, counting down.
GGGCAGTCAAGTCAAGATTCAAGGAATCTCTCAAAATGCCAAATAGCCAGGGGCAAATCTCCATCTGAATCAATTGGGGCATTGGACATGAATTCCAACAACGAATCTTGCATGATTAAACGAAGATCTTCTGGTAGTATGGCAACACAACACTACCGACAGTGACACCTCCCTGCATCCTGAGAGCGTGGACATAGTCAAAAAGTACTACGCATAATCAAAGACCCGCTAGGTTGACTGGCTTAGGAAAAAATAAGGGCTTCCCGGTGAACCAAAAGGGTTCGGGCAAAAATAAGGGATGAAAATGAAAAAATTTGTACACCCGGCAAGTCGAAAACATGAAAAGGCGGCTTAGGCAAAAAAGGGTATCTCGGTGAACCAAAAACCCGAAAGGGCGGTCCAGGAAAAAATTAGGGATCAAAGCGTACGACTATGTCTCTTCATCTCGTCACTGGCCTACCAGAAGAAGACTTGTCATTTTGACCAAAAGATACCAAGCACCTCATAGGTGGGGATAATACTCGATCCACAGGGCCTCCGCAGGCACCTTCTCCCGCAGAAACAGGGGCAAAAAAGTCTCGATGCAAGCCATCATCATATCCTTAGCACGCGTCCCAGATACCTTCACTTCCCGCAGAGTAAGGCATTAATGGTAGCTCACCCCAGCTGAGACTTGCAACTATGAATGAATCAGCAATGCTCTCCCCAAGCAGAGTTTATCTACCATCAGCACTACAAAGGCTTGATATCCCCGGCACTCTTAATATTCCCTAGCGAAGCATAAGAATATTCCCCGACAGAGTACAGGATACCCCCCAGTGGAGTCATTATTTCCCCAGCACGGTCTGAAAAAGCTTCCCCAACGGAGTTGAATCATCATCCCCAGTAGACTCTGGAAGTTTATCCCCAGCGGAGTACAGAAATAAATCTCCCTAGCCAAGTTCAAAGGATCATTCCCAACAAATTCAGAGGATTATCCCCACAAAATTCTAACAGGGTTATCTCCAGCAAGTCACAACTGAAAGATCATCCCCAACGGAGTCCCTTTCCTTTCACAAACAAGAATTCAATCCTCAACAGATTCAATATCACCAGCAGCGGTAATCCATCCCCAGCGGAGCTTATCAGTGGAATCCTTAGCAGAGCATCTCTTCCCCACAGAGTAATCTCTTCATCAGTTTATTCCCCAACAGAGTTATCCTCTCCTGCAGGTTTATTCTTGCAATCATCTTCGTTCGTCATCCCCAGCGGAAATGAAGAATTCAACTCTATTCCCCAGCAGCTATCCGGGATTTACTTTCCCCAGCTAAAACATTACATTTCCAAACATCATGATACATGCATACACGCATCATACAACACAATCTCATTTACATTGAGAACATCATTGCTTGATCCATATCATGCATTGCATATGGCTGACCTTTACCTTTCAGGAGAGATGCAATTAAAATTCTCAACTATGTGGAAGACCATGTCTGGTCTAGTTAAATTGATTCCTAAAGATTTTTCTGATGCCGATCCAGTCAAAGTTATTCCAAGACCTTCTCTGGTCCAGTTAAATCGATTCCTAAAGATTTTTCTAATGCCGATCCAGTTGAAGTTATTCCAAGAATCTTGTCTGGTCCAGTTAAATTCATTCCTAAAGATTTTTCTGATGCCGATCCATTCAAAGTTATTCCAAGACCTTGTCTGGTCCAGTTGAATCGATTCCTAAAGATTTTTCAGATGCCGATCCAGTCAAAGTTAATCCAAGACCTTCTCTGGTCCAGTTAAATCGATTCCTAAAGATTTTTCTGATGCCGATCCAGTTGAAGTTATTCCAAGACCTTCTCTGGTCCAGTTAAATCGATTCCTAAAGATTTTTCTGATGCCGATCCAGTTGAAGTTATTCCAAGACCTTGTCTGGTCCAGTTAAATCGATTCCTAAAGATTTTTCTGATGCCGATCCAATAAAAGTTAATCCAAGACCTTGTCTGGTCCAGTTAAATTGATTCCTAAAGATTTTTCTGATGCCGATCCAGTTGAAGTTATTCCAAGACCTTGTCTGGTCCAGTTAAATCGATTCCTAAAGATTTTTCGGATGTCGATCCAGTCAAAGTTAATCCAAGACCTTGTCTGGTCCAGTTAAATCAATTCCTAAAGATTTTTCTGATACCGATCCAGTCAAAGTTATTCCAAGACCTTGTCTGGTCCAATTAAATCGATTCCTAAAGATTTTTCTGATACCGATCCAGCCAAAGTTATTCCAAGACCTTGTCTGGTCCAGTTAAATCAATTCTTAAAGATTTTTCTAATGCCGATCCAGTCAAAGTTAATCCAAGACCTTGTCTGGTCCAGTTAAATCGATTCCTAAAGATTTTTCTGATGCCGATCCAGTCAAAGTTATTCCAAGACCTTGTCTGGTCCAGTTAAATCGATTCCTAAAGATTTTTTTGATGCCGATCCAGTCAAAGTTATTCCAAGACCTTGTCTGGTCCAGTTAAATCGATTCCTAAAGATTTTTCTGATGCCGATCCAGTCAAAGTTATTCCAAGACCTTGTCTGGTCCAGTTAAATTGATTCCTAAAGATTTTTCTAATGCCGATCCAGTCAAAGTTATTCCAAGACATTGTCTGGTCCAGTTAAATCGATTCCTAAAGATTTTTCTGATGCCGATCCAGTCAAAGTTTTTCCAAGACCTTGTCTGGTCAAGTTAAATCGATTCCTAAAGATTTTTCTGATGCCGATCCAGTCAAAGTTATTCCAAGACCTTGTCTGGTCCAGTTAAATCGATTCCTAAAGATTTTTCTGATGCCGATCCAGTCAAAGTTATTCCAAGACCTTCTCTGGTCTAGTTAAATCGATTCCTAAAGATTTTTCTGATGCCGATCCAGTCAAAGTTAATCCAAGACCTCCTCTGGTTCAGTCAGATCGCTGATAAGATATCCCTGATTCGTTTTCCAGTCAAAGTTCAGACCACCTATCTACAGTCTCCAAATGGCATCTGTAAGCCCATTCCCGACATCACCAGGCTGATACCACTTCATGCGAGTACAAATTTCTGGGCACTATAGTGTTCAATCATCTTCCACCTTCGGATCACGAAAGGCACGAAAGCCAATCTACATCCTCAGGTTTAAGAAGATTGAACAGGGGCAGCTGTTGTACCCCAAAATTTTCCCTCCCATATTTCTCAAAACATTTCAAGAAAGATTCACAAGTCCAACCCGGCGCGTTATATTCAGGTGTTCTTTCGCCAAGATATCTCTGATAACGTATTCTCAAATTCAGGTTCGGCTCAAGAGTCAATTCTTTAAAGAAGGTATCCGAATGTGTGAGTTTTCTCGAAGAAATATGGTGAAAAGTGTGCTGAAAGTGCAGTTTTTACACGCTAAAAAATTCATAACTTAAAGATCGTGGCTCGTTTTGAACCCGTTCCGGTGGCCAAAATTCCATCTTGACGTCATCTATGTTTTCATCTCTCACGATTGGAAGCCAATTTCGATCATAAGGTCTTCAAAAATGCGGATTTATCAAGTATTTTCGTACAGAAAATTTGTGACAGAAGTTTATTTGTGTCATGTTCAGAAAATCATAATTTGGTCGATTTTCATCGTATCGAGCTGGTTCCGGCGCCAAAATTTCACAAATTGAGTTGGCTAAGTTTTCACAGAAGGTATTAAATTCGAACGGTATCCAAAAGGTCTTCGTTTTTTGCTCAGAGTATGCGTGACGCGCCGAAAATCTTGAATGCTGAATATTATTTTATCTGGGTCGAAACTTCGAAAATTCATAACTCGGTCAATTTTTATCGGATTGAGATTATATTTTTACACAAGGTCACTGACTCAGATATCTACAACTTTGCTTCAAAAGTCGAGACCGAATTATGCTCCGATCAATACCAGTTTTTTATTGAAAAACGTGTCAGAGTCGACACTGGAGCCCAAAATAAGTTTGTCTGAGCTGAAACTTCAAAAATTCATAACTAATTCACCGTTTATTTGATTGAGCCGATTTTCGGACAGGAGTTAGTTCTCGATGTCGGCTACATTTTGTTTTCACATTTCATCTTCAAAAATTGCACTTAAGCCTCTACGATTTAGCCTGCAACGTGACGAACTCAAGTGAATATTGGAGGCCCAATTGCACATTCAAAACCCATTTTTTGCTCTATAATTTCTATTATATAATTTCATTCTTTTCACAAAAAAAAAAACCCTTGCCACAACCCTGTCAGAATATCAAATTCTTTCAAGAAACCTAAAACCTTGAAATCCTTATTACAAATCCCCCTCTCACTAAAAACAAACCATCCCGGTTACAAACCAACATCTCACTAAAAACAAGTTATCCCGGTTACAAACATACATCTCACTACTTCTCCAGTAAGGGTAAGGCTGGTTTGATATCCATGATCAAAAGGGCGTAAAAGCATTCATATCACTACTTCTCCAGTAAGGTTAAGGCTGATTTGATCTCCATGATCAAAAGGGTATAATCATTCATACATACCATATTGGCCTAAACATTAAATTTCTTCATATATTGGCTTTATTTGTATTTTATGATATATAGTAATTTATTTAATGTGTTCATGAGATTCAACACTGCAGATTTAGACATGATCCCATGCAGGTTCATTAAAGAACGTTGAAGCCAAAACACAAATGACCAAAAGCCAAAACACAAATGGCCAAAACAAAACAACTTACACATGACACCAATACATGGGGCAGACATCCTAAGAAGGTTAAAGAACGTTGAGGTCAGAACACAAATGGCCAAAAGCAAAAACACAAATGGCCAAAACAAAACAACTTACACATGACGCCAACAGCTGTTGCACCCTAAAATCAGGTCCATTTCTCACCCTTTATTTCCTTTTTCTATTTTTTTACTAACAGTTAATTAATTTTATTTTTTATCAAAAAATCACAAAAATATTTTTATGTCCAAATAAACTTAGAATTTTATTTTTTATCAATAAATATTAATTAATTTAATTAGGTTAATTTTAGATAACTTTCATTTATTTTGTAAATAATTTAAAATTAATTAGAATAAATAGGTTTTATTACAAACTTAATTATTTTATTTCTTTCCTAAAATAAGAAAAACCCAAAAATATGTCATTTAATTATTTTCATTATTTAATCACTAATTAATTTAGCATTTAATTTTAAAACCTAAATTCTTTTCTTTAAAAAAAAAAGAAGATACTTTCTCTCAAAAAGGGTCAAAACCCTATTTGCGCTCGATTTAATTTCTCGCACGCGATTATATCATATTGTATTTGTTTCTGAAATGTAATAGATGATTAGGACTATCTTTACCGCTTTATTTATTTTCCATATTTAAATTTCAAGGGTTGCTTTTGGCGATGTAAATACCCGATCGCCTTGTAATAGTTAGTTAAATTTCCGCAATTTAATTTCCGCAACTTATATAACTGTTAGATGATTGATAATAGGGAATGCATGATAAGATCAAATGTTTAACCTAAAATCAACATAGATAACCATTGACATGTACAAAGACAAAATTAACTGAAAATGACACACTCGCACATGCGCACTCTTAGGGTACACCTCACTTGGTTGCCTTTGAACGTGGTCATTGAGTATAGGAAGTTTTAGAAGTCGCCCTCTTGTCTAAAGATCATAGTTTCCTCGAAACGGTTGCCTCGAAAAAATGATCTAAGACATTAGGGTTACCGCTAAGGCGTCCTAACATTGCTTTAGTGACCACACGTCCCTTAATCGAATTGACCCTTAAAACTCCAACGACGGTGCTACCTACTCATCAATAGTAGGATAGAATTGTCTAAAGGAAGATAGCATAGAACGATTCCTTTTTCGAGTAGGTAGATGGTTCTCAGGTACTTGCTCTTTCCAAAACAAAACAAAACTTTTCACACTTACACCTTTCAAACAAAAAAACTTTTTCAAACCCACAAACATAAAGAAAAAAGGAATTTTTCTGTGCTTTTTTTCCTTTCCTTGTTGGATAAAATAAAAGACGGTGGCGACTCTTGCTTATCGCGACATTTTTCGAAAACAAACGCAAAACGCAAACCAGCATTCCAAAAAAAAGTCAGTTCTTTCCCACCGTATCACAATATGCATTTGAATATAATCACTGCCTACAAATAAAATGAAATGAGAAAGGGTAATTACTGATAGGTTGAAAGTACATGAAAACGTCTTTAGGCTATTCTAGAAAAAATCCCCTACAGTATGTCATTTCGATCCTCAACAAAGCTAAAACCTTGATTTACATAGCCCTAGCAGAGTTAAGTTTCAAAATCTCCATCAGAGCTAAGTTTCTAAACTCCCGGTCCCCAGCGGAGTTCTCCTCAAACAACAAAGCAGGAATCCCCAATAGATTGGCATACAACCCAAACTCCTGATTTCTCCAGCAGGATAAACATTCTCCCTACAAAGTTATTTCCCAACAGAACGAAGATTCTTATCTTCATTTTTCCAGTTGAAGCCTCTCAGGTTTTAATTCCCCAGTAGAGGTTGTCGGAGTCGTCCTCATTTCCCCAGGAAAGTCATGAAGGATTCTCAATTCCCCACAAGTCACCAAGTATTTTCAATCCTCAGCAGTAGTCCAAAGGACATTCTCAATTCTCAACAATCAAAGATTTTGATTCTCCAACAACAGTCAAGGATTTACTTTCCCCGGTGGCAGTCAAGGATTTCATTATCTCCAGTTATCAAGGATATATTTTCCTCAGCAAGACGGCTAATCAGCTTACATGCACATACATTACATTCATATATCATAAACATTGATGAAGCACACTTTATTGCATCATACATATCATGCAACATAATTTTGTGTTTTGGCTAACATTTTACCCTTTTCAGGATAAGATTAAAAGCTACCTTTAACAAATGTTCAAGGATTTCAGATACAATACAGATACACCCCTGACACGGCAGTCATTCTACTACTCATTCAAACTTCAGCAATCAGATACAAACTAGATACGCTCCAGACACGGAAGCCATTCTATTTCTCATTTATATTCAACTATCAACGTCAATTTCAGATACACTCCAGACACGGAAGTCATTCTGTCACTTGTCCAGATCCCAATTACAGTACGGATACGCTCCAGACACGGAAGTCATTCTGCTACTCATACAGATCTCAACTTTAGATACACTCCAGATACGCTCCAGACACGGTTTCCATTCTGCCACTCATTCAAACCTATTCCCCAGCCCAGAGATACTCCAGACACGGATGTATTTCTATCACTTATTCAGACTTCAGATTTCGGATACAATACAGATACACTCCAGACACGGCAGTCATTCTGATATTCATTCAAGAATCAAGTACAGTTACAGCTCGGATACGCTCCAGACACGGACGCCATTCCTTTGTTCATACGAATCCAATCTCCAGATATAGCTCAGATACGTTCCAGATACGAATACCATTCTGATTATCATGCTCCTGATTTTCAACAAACAAGTTTTGGATGGTATCTTTTAAGCCCATCTCCAACAAGATTCTATCATCTCCAAATGGCATCTTTAAGCCCATTCCTTCAGCTACATTTTTGACGAGTGCAAATTTACGGGCACCTTAGTGTCCAATCCTCTTTTACCTTCGAGTCACGAAAGGCAAACTTGCCAATCTAACTCTTCAGGTTCAAGAAGATTGAACAGGGGAAACTGTTTTACCCCAAAATTTTCCCTCTCATTTTATCAACATTTCTCATCACAAGGCTCTTTGAACTCAAGACCAAGCTAGGGTTTGCTCTGCTCAAGACATCTCCTTGCACTGTTGACCTAAATTAGGGTTTGAGTTTGCACAGGGATTTTTTGACTTACAATGCCCAAAGTGACTCTCATACTTCATGTTGGACTCATAAGTTTTACCATACCAAGTTTCAAGCCTTGAATCAAATTTTTACCCAGTCAATTGGACAGTTGACTTAGAAATCAGTTGTATTGGGGAAAAAGTCAACTGTGACCAATTTATAGTCAAACCTCACAATTTTTGATCCTCATCAACATTATGAACTCTTATGAATCATTTGATCAAGTTTGGACCATAACTCCACAAGAAATTTGATCAGATCACCAAAAGGGCAAAATGGTCATTTTTAGAGTTTTGACTGTACAAAGGCAATTTCTGACTTTTTGACCTAGCCAATGGCAAATTGGGCTCAAGCATGGAATCAAGGACTCAATGGCATCATCTTGACCTATTCAACAAGTTCAAAAGATCTCAATTGCATTGGATTGACAGATGAATTTTTCAGTCAACTGATCAAAATTTGACTGTACACTGAAAAGTCAAACTTTGACTTTTTGGTCAAAATCAAGTGCCAAGGGTCATTTTTCATCAAGATGTGTCAAAACATGAAACTTGTTCATCAAGAAACCCATTTTTGCAAATTAGGGTTTAAAGTTGAAAAATTTCATAACTTAGAATTTTTCTAAGTTATGAAATTTTCTTAATTTTTCCTAACTTTGCCCAACATTTTCACCATGATACAATTGTATTCAAACAAAACTTCCAACATGAAAGTTGTAGTCCTTCACAAAGTCTACAACTTTTATTCACAAAGTTTTCCCAAAAGAAGCTTGGATCTCAAGTTATGATTTTTGGAACAAGGGTCCCTAAAACTTTTAACTTAGTGAAATTTTGCCCTAGTTTAGGCAGGATTTTGACCTATCTTCATGGCCATTTTTCACATAGTTCCACTTGGAATCTCAAGTCTCATTTCAAAGATGGATTTTAGAGCATGTTACAAGATTTCCAAAATGTCAAAGAAATATCTAAACACATTTTTGGTTATGGAGAATCGAAGGCTTGAAGTTGGCAAAAACTCACTTTTCATCCATGGCGTGTTCATGTTCATACAAGTTGCAAATTCAAATCAGCATGATTTGCACTAGATTACAGACCTCTAAACCACTTCACACTCAATAATTTAATGCAAATCCATTGGTCTAAGGTATTGTTTTGGTCATTAGGGAACTGTACACAAGATTATTCCTTAAGTAGAAAAAGGTACATTACCATTTTTGCCATAATCTTGCTTTATGTCAAACCACAATCTTTGAGCATTGGTCCAAATCTTTTGCAACTAATCAAATCCACAAATTAGAGGGGCCAAGAGCAGAGGGTGCAAACATATGGATAGCCTGTACATGTTTGTTACATATCACTTCCCACACTTTGCTTCATAACCAAGAATTTTGTCCAAAACACAAGAACTGGAACATCAGCCAAAACTAACTTGTGCAAGCCTTTCAAACATCCTTCTCACACCCCTCTGAGCCAGAAACACGATCTCTTGAGCCTTCAAACACCCCATAGCAAGAAACCACCTTCCATTGGCAAAACATGGCAGCACCTGCAACTTGACTTCCATAGCACAATTTTCTCGTGCGTTTTGCCCCAAACCTGTTCAAACATCTTCCACATAACTCATCCAAGCTATCCCAAACCTAAAACACCAACTTTAACTCCATTTACAGGGTTTTCCATTTTCATTTTGAGCTTGTGCAGGTTGAGTTCAGTAGGCTTGTTCAAGCATATTCAAGGCAAGCAGGGTATTGGAGAAGGTCAAGTGAAGTTCAAGCAAGCTCCCAGACATCTCAGGCCTTGTTGAAAGGCTCCACATTGCCATATACGAAGTCAGCTGAAACAGGTTTTTATCAACTTCCTATCTTTCTATTTAGAAACATTTAGCCTTAGGTTTGTGAATAAGAAATGTAGTATTCATAGCCATGAAGTTGTGCATATGCTCAGTTTTCATTTTTATTAAGCGTGCTAAGAGAATTTGATCCATGAACATACTGAAAAAATTAGGTTAGATTTTAGGGCCAGAGAAATTCTCTCTGGTCTTTGAGAGTTAGGATTAGTTTTTTATATGGTTGAATTCGTCTTGAAAAGCTCTACAACTTTGATGTTATGTGTTTTTGCAATAGAGCTCGTATACAAGATCTGACAATTGTACAGGGCGCGCGCGTTTTGTGAAGAACAGAGGTTGAAGATGAAGTGGTGGGCTGGGCTTGGTCCTGACTCACTATTGACACCCCTTTTACTTTTTGTACCCCCTGGCCCAATTTCTTGATATTCTATATTTTTGCTTTTTTATTTTCATTTCTAATTTTATTTTATTATTCCCAAATATAAAAAATACTCAAAAAATATTTTTATACATTTTTACATTTATTTTATATTTTATTTTTATTTTTCTAAACATAAAAGTAATTTAATGAACATATATCTTTATTTTAAATGAAAACTTAGAAATAGAAATATTAAAAATCATACTTTTATATTTTTGTATATTTAAATAATATATTATACTAAATATATTTTTATTTTTGTATATATTTTATTTCATTTTTTATACATGTATAATATAATTAATATTACATATACATACTTTTATTTTATTTAATAAATACTTGAGAATAAAAACATGAAAAATATACTTTTTTTTATTATTATTTATACTTAAAATAATACATTTTTCTAAATATATTTAATTTTTTATATATACATCATTTTATTTTTACATAAATAATATAATTAACATATTTATTTTCTTAAAGAAAAATTAGGGTTTACCCTTAATAAAAAAAATAATAATTTCTTTTATTTTATTTCTTCCCTTTTTGTATTAAATATTTTTACATACATAAAAATAAATAAACTTTTTGCATATTCATATTATTTCATATATTTATTTAATTTGTTTATATTAAATAATTGTTCATTTATTATTTATGCCATTGGATTCAATTTGGATGTAATAGTAAATTAGGGTTTATATTTCTTGTCAAATAATCCCCATTCAAAGATTGTACCCCCATCCCTATAATCATGTTGTAATAGCTTAGACTTTTAATTCTCGCACTTTATGCTTTCAATTATGCCATGATTAGAGATTAGGGTTTGTATGCAAAAATTCAAATCAAACAAGTAGCTTGACTTAATACAAAGACAAAAATGCATGAAAATCAAGCACAATGCACACTTGTACCCCTAGGGTTACATCCACTTGTTGCCTTAAAAATGGGCCATATTATGCATGTTGGGTACTTTGGCAAAACAAAAACAAAACAAAAGATCATAGTCCCTCGATGACGCTATCTTGGTTTCCTAAACAAAAATGATCAAGTCCCTCAAAAATTTGCCAAAAAATACTTAACACGATTGCTATCATGGTCTATACGATGACCCGCGCCTGTCCCGTTTAACATCCTAATACAAAGTTGTTTACCAAATGCAATGGTAAAAAAACATTGTCAAAAGGGTTAAAAAACATATAGGAAAGATTTTTGAGTAAAATAGGGTAGATAACTCTTAGTTACTTGATCAAACTTGCAAAAACATCCTTGCTATTTTCAAACACACTTCACAACATAATTTCAAAACATTTCCCAAATCAAACTTTCAAACATTGAAATCTTTTCAAAAGACAATACACCTTTGTATACATTCAAACAAGAATCATTACAAAGGTTGTCACAATGATGGCTTCTTTTCAAAACATCTTTCAAAACCATACACAAAGCACCATTTCAAACAATTGAAAAGAAAAAGCAAGTGATCTAAACAAGTAACTAAGAGCACATGGATAACCATGGATGAAAAGGGTGCTTGCACCTTCCCTTTTCCTAATCTACTCCCCGAACCCAAGAAAACATCTCAAAGGTCTTTCCTGTGCTTTTTGACCTTTCCTTAGGATAAAATAAAAAGTCGGTGGCGACTCTTGCTAAACCGAAACATTTGCAAACACAAACGCAAAACCTCAAGTCAGTTCTTCCACCGTATCACACATGACAAAGGCATAAGTGTTGTTGAAGATGTTTTGTATGTTACCTCCGTAATTGATATGGTTACTCCTCTCTCAATAATCAAGGAGAATTTGCTACAAGCCGATTTATTTTAAGGTTGTGTTAAAGAATGTTATTGATGTGCAATTCAATCCAATGGTTGTGGGTTACTGAAGGAAGGTGTTCAATGCCTGATGGATGAACATCTAATTTTGATTGAGAAAGTTCTGTATGCTGACAATTTGTGTTGAGATTTGTATGTCATATCTGCTACTCCTTTCAGGATCACTTCCAAGGGTCTTGTAAGGATTACTTCCAATCCAAAAGCTGCTTCTTTAATCATTACTACACATGGGCCCATTCCATATTCCTAGGAGAAGGCTATTCCATGAAATTATGGGTCTGACGTCTATTACCACGACATTAAACAAGAGTTGTCTGAGGAAGATGATGAAGAGGCTGATCCCAATATTGACAATATTGCAGGGACCAACAAAATTACTAGAAGCGGAAGAATTTTATCCCCAGAAATCTCTCCACCTGTTCAAGTCACAGTTACCAAGACAACTGCTGAGGCTCGGGGTAAAGAGCTAATGATAGAGCTTGCCTAGATAGAGGCGCCAAAAGAAGCTACAGTCAAGGACACTTCTGGACAAGAGTTGGAAGAGGTTTTGAAAATCATCCACAAGAGCGACTATAAAATTGTTGAACAGCTAGGGAAAACCTCGTCCAAAATCTCTATGTTATCTTTATTACTGTGTTTTGAAGCCCATGTGGAAGCTTTAGTGAATTTCTTGAAGACTTCTCATGTGCCACAAGAAATTTCGGCTGATAAAATTGGAAGTTACGAAGAGAATTTAACAACTGATAATGGATTAGGATTCTACGATGGTGACCTAACTCCATAGGGGAGAAATCATAATAGGGTCCTGTATGTCTCTATTGAATGTAGGGGCACTACGCTGGCTCATGTGTTAGTTAATACTGGCTCTTCTCTGAATGTTCAGCCAAAGGGCGCTCTTTATAGACTGGATTGTGAAGGGGTTGTGCTGAAACTAAGTGACATTATAGTTCAAGCCTTTGACGGGTCCAAAAGAATGGTACATAGAGAAGTGAATCTTCCTATAAAAGTGGGTTCACAGATCTTTGAATCCACTTTCTATGTAATGGACATCCAGCCAGCTTATTCTTGTCTATTAGGACGCCCCTGGATCCATGGGGCAAGTGTTGTTACCTCCACTTTGCACCGTAAATTAAAGTATAATGTAAAAGGGAAGGTTGTTACTGTTTACAGAGAGAAGAAGTACATGGTCAGCCACCTGAATTCATTCCAGTACGTGGAGATGGACAAAGAATTTATCGAGACTCCATGTCAAACCTTTGAAGTGATTTCCCTTGTTGTTGTTGAAGATGTTTCTGCCATTCCGAAGACTACCAGGGTTCCGCACAAGATTGTTTCCTTAAAAGATGTCAAAGCAACTATTGAAGAAGGTGGTTGTACTATTTGGGGTCAGCTTCTTAATATCCCCTTTATAAATCTAACAAGTTTGGTTTGGGCTTTATTGCAAAAGGTAAAAGGGCTGTTCGCCGCGCTCGGGATGGAAGACCTTTGTTCTGTATCAGCAATAACATAATCAATGCTATAGAGGATGCTGGCAGTGATTGTGATTTCGACAGCTGGATATTTCCTACCATGGGCAACAGACTCAACAATTGGAAGGCGGAAGACATTATCTCTATCTCCTTTACGAAGGAATAATAGCCATTTCTATTTTATTTATTTAAGAAGTTTGGTTATGTAATTTCTTTTAAAACAGTGACTTTAAACCTTGTGTCTTGAACGGGGCACAATGGTCCATTTGTTAAGGGTTGTCATTTCATATGTCATATTTTCATTTAATGAAAACATTGGATGTTTTGAATTCAAAATTTGCACTCTTTGTCTTTCTTTTACTTTATTGAATTTTCGAATAGCTATGTTCTTACACGCACCCACACACTATATTGCAGATCCCCATCCACTCTGGATCTCGTTGATAACAATCCTGCTATTTCCGCTTATGACTTTGAAAATCCGATCTACTAAGCTGAGGATGAAGGTGAGGAAGATTATGAAATACCTAGAGAACTTTCCAGACTCTTAATACAAGAAGAAAAGGCTATCCAACTGCACGAAGAGCCAATCGAAGTGGTAAACTTAGGTTCCGAGACAGACGGAAAAGAGGTCAAGATAGGCACCAACTTAGAGGGCAGTTCCAAAAATAGTTTGATTCAAATGTTGCGCGACTATGTTGAGATATTTGCTTGGTCATACGAAGGCATGTCAGAGCTCGATACTGATATTGTAGTTCACCGTCTGCCAAAGAAAGAGGGTTGTTCTCTGATTAAGCAGAAGGTTTGTCGCATGCGTCTCGAGATGTTAGAGAAGATCAAGGTCGAGGTTATGAAGCAATTCAATGCAGGTTTCTTAGCGGTGACGTCATATCCTCAATGGGTTGATAATGTTGTTCCAGTACCAAAGAAAGATGGAAAAGTGCATATGCATGTAGATTAGAGGGATATGAATAGGGCGAGCCCCAAAGATGACTTCCTGTTGCCACATATTGACGTCCTGATCGACAATACCACTCATCACAAGGTATTCTCTTTCATGGATGGTTTCTCGGGTTATAATCAAATCAAGATAGCGCCTGAAGACATGGAGAAAACTACCTTCATCACACAGTGGGCACTTTCTATTACAAGGTCATGCCTTTTGGGTTGAAGAACGTCGGGGCAACTTATCTGCGTGCCATGGTAGCTTTATTCCATGATATGATTCATCACGAGATAGAAGTTTACATCGACGACATGATAGCCAGGTCACAGACTGAAGAAGAACATCTTAATCATCTGCATAAGTTATTTGAAAGCATGAAGAAGTACAAACTAAGGCTAAATCCGAACAAATGCACTTTTGGGGTGAGATCTAGTAAACTCATAGGTTTCATCGTCAACGAAAAAGGTATTGAAGTTGATCCCGCAAAAGTTAAATCTATTCAAGAAATGTTGGCTCCCCGTACTGAGAAGGAAGTTAGGAGTTTCTTAGGTCGACTGAATTACATTGCCCGATTCATTTCTATTTTGAGTGCTACCTGTGAGCCAATCTTCAAGCTGGTGAAGAAAGATCAAGTAGTAAAGTGGAACAACGACTGTCAAATAGCCTTTGATAAAATCAAGGAGTACTTACAAGAACCTCTGACTCTGATGCCACTGGTTGAAGTAAGACCTCTAATCATGTACCTAACAGTGCTATAGAATTCAATGGGGTGTGTACTGGGGCAACATGACGAGTCTGGTCGAAAAGAGCATGCAATATACTACCTTAGCAAAAAGTTTACCAACTGTGAAACAAGATATTCACTGCTCGAGAAAACTTGTTGCGCTTTGGCATGGTTTGCTCTCCGACTAAGATAATATATGTTGACTCATACTACTTTATTGATCTCAAAAACGGATACCATCAAGTACATATTCGAGAAGCTGGCTCTCTCCAGAAGAATAGCCTGATGGCAAATGGCCTTAACAGAATACGACATTCAGTACACCACTCAAAAATAAATCAAAGGAAGTGTATTGGCAGATCATTTGGCACATCAAGCTGTAGACGACTATCAGTCTATGCATTTAGAATTCCCAGATGAGAACATTATGCTAGTTACGGATTGTGAAGAGTCTGGAATGTATGAAGGACCTGATCTAGGATCCCAATGGACTATGGTTTTCAACTGAGCTTATAGCGCACTTGGCAACAAGATCGATGCTGTAATTATCTCTCCTCATGGTTGTCATACGCCCTTCACAGCTAGACTTTGCTTTGACTGCACCAATAATATGTCTGGATATGAAGCGTGCTTCATGGGTAATAAAGCTACTATTGACCTGAGAATCAAATTCCTGAGCGTATATGGGGATTCAGCCTTGGTAATCAGTCAGGTCAAGGGAGAATGGGATACAAAGCGTAATACGGTGGCAGAACCGACTATTATACTGGTTTTACATTTGTGTTCGTAAATGTTGCGGTAAGCAAGAGTCATCACCGACCTTTCTTTTATCCAACAAAGGAAAGGGTGAAAATAACAGGAAAAAGACCTTTCGAGAGTTTTCTAAGTAATGGGGTGGAATATGGAAAGGAAAGGTGTTATCACCCTTTCCATCCGTAGTTATCTATGGGCTCTTAGATGCTAGCTCATTTGAAAAAATACCTTGTGCTTTGTGTGTTTGAAAAGTATTTTGAAAGAAAGCGCCTTAGTATGGTGAACTTTATAATGTTTCTCGGATTGGTAGAGAACGTATATAAAGTGTTTTGAAAATGTTTTTGGAAAGAGCTTTGTGTATGTGAGAAAGTTTGTTTTGTTTTGAGCAAGCATCTATGAACTATCTACTTTACTCGAAAGGTTTGTTCTTTTCCTCTTTTCCTTTAGACAGTGTTATCCTACTATTAATGAGTAGGTAGCCCTATTCATTGGATGTTTGAGGGACATTTAAAGGGACATTGTTACAGTCACAAAGGCAACTGGGCAAGAAACCTTAGTAACTACCCTAGGGTTTTAAGATCATACCGAGGCAACACCGAGAGGATTATTTATGATCTTTAAACCGGAGGGTAGCCACTAAAGTCTCTCACGTTTTGAGAGTTGTGACTATTTTACGAAGGCAACCAAAGTAGGGATACCCTATAGGTGTATATGTGAGAGTGTGTTGTTTTCAGTTATTTTTGTCTTGTGTTAGGTTTGCTAGCATTTGATTATTATCTCTTGCCATACAATCCTATTTATCATGCATCGAGACAGTTAATAGTGCGTGGGAATTTAAAGTGCGGAAATGTAAAATCCTAGCTATTACAGGGCTTCAGGGAGGGGAATTAACTACATGTCCAAAACTTGGGGGAAATAAAGAAGTAAAAGTCCTAGTTATAGTCTATTACATCCCATAAGAAGATACATTAATATGAGAATGATAACGAAAGCAATAAACGTGCGTGAATTGGAACAGACGTCTAAAACCCTAAACTATTTCTAAGTTAAAAAGGAATCCCTTTTTTTGTCATTTTTGTTTTATTTTGATAAAATGTTTAAGTAAATAAATTAATCTAGAAAAAGGGAGAAAACTAATTATCTAAATAAAGTAAAAAATATAAGGACCTAATTCTAATTTTTTTTGTATTTTTATTATAAAGAAATGGAATTAAATTATAAGTCTACTTGATTTTAATTTAAGAAAAAGGTTAAAATAATTAATTAATTAATTTAAAATAATAATTTTTTAATTGAAAAAAGACTAAACCTATTTTTTTGTGATTTTATAATTAATTTGTTGATTAACTAAAAAAAACAGTTAAAAGAAACAAATAATAAAAAAAACAATAATGTAAATGGGCCTGGTGTTAAAGTTGAAAAGAGGGGGTGAGATCTGAATTTTGTTAGGCCCAAATGAGGAGATGGCCCAGGCTGACGTTGGATCTGGTGCTACTGGCCTTTGAGGGTCCATGATGAGGTTGTGCGCTCATGGCGTTGGATCTAGATAAGATGCATCTGATGGCATAGATCTGATGGTGTACGGTATGTGCGCGTGACCTGCAAGTATGGGATCTGCAAATCAAATGTTAGAAAAAATAAAATGCAAGACCTAGGTATCGAACCCAGGCCCTTTCCACTATACGCGTTCCCTTTTACCATCTGAGCTACTTGTTCATTCGTTGATCCAAACACAAAACAATGATTATATGATAAACTACAATAAAATATTAAATTCAAATCCGCCAACTCCACCACCAGATCTCGCCAAAACCTACAAAATCAAACGCCAATGGGACCCTACCCCCCTAATTTGGGGGCTGCGAATCCATTGGAAACAATTATTTTGGACTAAAGCGCGCGAATTTGTGAGATATGGTTCAGTCAAGCACGAATCTTCATGAACACGGTGATTCGTGGTTCAGGAAGCATGAGGTTCATCTAATGGCTCAAACCTGTACATTTGGATCTCAACAACACATTAGTATGGGTGGTATGTACTGAAAAAAAAAAGTAAAAATACAAATACGAATTCCCATGATTATTGGAACCGAAGATGCATATACGTGTGTTTTTACCAGCTTTTTTCCTTCAATAATGACCCATTCTTACCCTATGAACTTTCAGAGATGATTGCAAAGCTTGGTTTGGATGGAAATGGCTTGAATCAGACTGTAGGCGCCTGCACTAATTTTAGAAAATTTGAAACAACTTCAGGGTTTTGTGGAGGTTGCGATCCGTGTCATTTGGTTGCACTTGGGTCTGGTATTTATAGAGGGATATGAGACTGGACCAATATGGTAAGAGTCAATGCATTTGATCATGTTTTGAATACAAAATCATAATTTGAAGAAAATGCCATTTTTGCATTATTTCCTTTCCATTTTGGTCTTTGCATGAACCTGGTCCTCTCTAATGTATCTTGCACAAAAATTGGGTCTTAAAACAAATCCAAACATCAGCCCATATTGAATAGTTGGACAATAATGAAGAAAATTTGTGAAAAATGTAAAGACAGTGTAAAAAGAAAGAAAAACTGCATTTTGAACTATTATGTGTTGACACAATGCTGCTATGCATCGACACACAACTCTTCTTTCTCCCATTAAACAAAAATCAACTCAGTATGAGTCAATGCATAATGGGATGTGTTGACTCATGCACCTATTTGTGTAGACACATACGCATTTTGTGTTGACTCATGCACCTTTCATTCTTCTGTTTTGGGGCCTGGATAACAATATGTATCGACACATAAGGCTTTGTGTCGACTCATACCCTATTCTGTCACCAAAATGAGTCGACTCATATGGGTATGTGTCGACTTATGCTGCATTTTTTGCCTTAAACATTGTTTATTTGAATTTGAACCTCTTTCAAGATGCTGTTGTAGCCTCAGTGAACCTCGAGGATATTGCTTCAAACCTCCCCTTATATTGGAAGTTGTAATGTATGAGCTTGTATCTTCCAAATTATTCATTTCTTGAACTTGGGGATAAAAGGAAAGTTGTAGAGAATTGGATTCTCTTCAAAATAAGCCTTGGTTAGGGAAAAATGGATGAAGTATGTGAAAGTTATGCCTGGTCAAAGTTCAGTTGACTTTTCTTATAGAAACCCTAATTTAGCAATTCTTGACTCTTGATAAATTAAGAGCATTCCTTGAGGAATCATGATCAATCCTTGATCAAATAATGGATATCACTTCAAAATGTTGATGTTGACCAAAAATCTTGAAGTTAGACTATATTGGTCAGAATTGACTTTTGACCTGGTACAATTGATTTTCAAACACTTGAGAAGTTGACTGAGCAAACTTGTAGTGTAAGGCATGAAATTTGGCAAGGAAAATGTTGAAGGCATATTAAGGACCATGGAAATCATTTGGAGCCTTTGCAACCCAAACATCTTGGTGAAAAGTGAAACCCTAGTTAGAGGTTTATTACTTAGGAGGAGAATTTGTCTGATCAATTCTTGGTCAACCTTGAGCAATTGAGGACCTCAATGAGCATGTCTTGAGTAAAAATGGGAGGGAAAATTTTGGGGTACAACAGCTGCCCCTGTTTAATCTTCTTAAACTTGAGGATTTAGATTGGCTTGTCTGCCTTTCGTAATCTGAAGGTGGAAGATGATTGAACACTAGAGTGCCCAGAAATTTTCACTCGCATATACATGAAGTAGCACTAATGGTTGATGATATCAGGAATGGGCTTACATATTCCATTTGGAGAAGATGATTGAGAGTTGTCAGAGATGGGCTTAAAGATGCCATCCAAAGTAGATGTTGACTTCATAAGAGGTCCCTTTGTGGGGATTCCTGTTCCTGTTGTTTGAGGAGGACTCTGTTGGAGAATGTTGGTTTCTATTTGGGGAATAAAGTCTAGGAGCTTTAGTTATGCACTACTCTATTGA
Source organism: Vicia faba (assembly GCA_948472305.1). Taxonomy (NCBI): domain Eukaryota; kingdom Viridiplantae; phylum Streptophyta; class Magnoliopsida; order Fabales; family Fabaceae; genus Vicia; species Vicia faba. The sequence goes on along the minus strand of CATIWC010001816.1, from coordinate 133,254 downwards.
GGAGTTATATCTTGACTGGAGAGATGAAAATTAGATGTTATCTGGTCGAAATCCAGGCTTCATAATAACTTGCTAAGGATAATAAAGTTGATAGTTATCTGGTTGTATTCCAGGATTCACAGTGACTTACTGGGGAATATGAAATTAACTATTATCTGGTCGCTTTCCAGGCTTCATAGTAAAAATGAAATTAAACATTTATCTGGTCATACTCCATGCTTCACAGTAACTCAAACTGTTATGTGGTTGAAATCCAGGCTTCAGTAACTTGAACTGTTATCTAGTCGTGTCTAGGCTTTAGTGATTTGAAGAAATTAAGATGTTATCTAGTCGGATCCATGCTTCAACTTGAATTTGAGATATATTGTTATCTGGTTGGGTCCAGGCTTCACAGTGTTGTAGATTATACTGTCATCCGGTTGGACTATGGGCTTCATAGTAGTTGACAAAATAAACTGTTATCTGGTCGGACTCCAGGCTCCGCAGTAATCTGACAGAGTAAACTGCTAACTGGTCAGATTCCAGGCTTCGCAACAACTTATATTGTTATTTTGTCAGATCCAGGCTTCACAGTGTCTTGAATTGTTGATTGACTGTTATCCGGTTAGATTTCAGGCTTTAGCAATGACGTTAATTGCCATCTGGTCGGGCATGGGCTTCACAGTGTTATAGAAGTTTGACTGTTATCTGGTCGAATTCTGGGCTTCATCAATGATGTTAATTGCTATCTAGTCGGATTTAGGCTTCCTAATGTTATAAATGGCTATCTAGTCAGATTTCAGGCTTCGCAGTAAATTGTATTTGATGTTAACTGCTATCTGGTCGGACCCCAGGCTTCACAGTAATTGATGAGCTGTTACTTCAGATAGTTTACGTGTCTTGTTTCAGGAATTAATCTGGAACTTGTCGGTACACTCGTCCTGTTTCTAGAGTTAATACCATTGGTGATAAAGATAGTCACCCGTCTTGTTTCGGGAATTGATCTTCATCAACTGTTCACAAATAGTTATCCTGTCTGGTTTCAGGAATTAATATAGAACTGGTCTTGTAGATAGTCACCCCGTCTTGTTTTGGGAATTGATCCACAATCAGCTGTTCACAGATAGTTTCCCTGTATGGTTTCAGGAATTAATCTGAAACTGATTTTGTTGGTTATTGAGATAGTTGCCATGTCTTGTTTTAGGAATTAATCTCTAACCTGGTCTTGTAGATAGTCACCCTATCTTGTTTCAAGAATTGATCCATAATCAGTTATTCACAGATAGTTGCCCTGTCTGGTTTCAGGAATTAATTTGGAATTGTTTTTGTTGGTTGTTGAGATAGTTGCCCTGTCTTGTTTCAGGAATTAATCTCTAAACTGGTCTTGTAGATAGTCACTCTGTCTTGTTTCGGGAATTGATTCACAATCAGCTGTTCACAGATAGTTGCCCTATCCTGTTTCGAGAATTAATCTGTGGCCTGATTAGAAGTTGTTGATGATATTCGTCTGTTTGCAAACTTTACCTGAAAAGACAAAATTAGCTTTATGCAATGTCATGATGTATGTAATGCATTGCATGATGATGTTCTCAAAATAAATGAGAATGTTATATGTGTTTATATGCATGTGTTATGATATTTTGTAAATGGTGTTATGGATGCAATATGCCGTTAGAGCGTATGGGTAGCTTCTTGCAGCAATGTCTAGCTGGGGAAAATAAATCTCGAACTGTTGCTGGAGATGAAGAAAGTGATTCTTCAATTTCCGCTGGGAATAATTTTGCTTGGGATTCCCTCTTTCTGTTTGAGGATACTCTGCTGGGGATCTTCGACTTCTGCTTGAGGATAGAAGCACTCAAGGAGAGTCGGTCGTTTGTCATTCTTTTTGTTGAAGGAATTAATTTTTGTATACCCTGACTTGGGATGAAGAGATAGACGATTCTTCCGATGTGCTATCTGACCAGGTTTCAGATATGGGTAGCAATTTTCTGGGGATGATAACCTTGAATGAACCCTATTGGAGATAGAGAATTCCGTTGGGGAATTTGTAGTATTGGAGAAATGAACTCCATTGGGGAATTTGATTTTGTAGACTATGTTGAGGAAATAAATTCTAATTAGAAATTCATAGGCCGTTCTAAGGAAGTTTACGCTGTTTTCTGGGGAAATAATTAGACTTCCTCATTTATCAGGGGACCTCTTGGGGAAGATGATCCTGTTAAGCTATCCATCAGAGGTATGGAGATGAATTGCTGGAAGTTGCCTTAGTTTCTGTTTGACTTGCATATTAGACTTGCTGGGGAATATATCTCTGTTGAGGGTGAGCTTGTGAAGATAGATCTGTAGAGATAGTTCCATGGAGATTGCTCTGTGGGGATTTCTGGATAATTTGATCATTATCTCCATTCCTAGAGTCTTTAGTAAATGCTGATCAGAATGATAACTCTTCTACTGACATGCAAGCGATGAGGTAACGAGACATAATCGTACGCTTTAATCCCTAACTTTTGCCTGGACTTTCTTTCCAGATTTTCAGTCCACCGGGATACCCTTTTTTTCCCAAGCCTCCTTTTCAGGTTTTCAACTTGTCGGGTGTGTAATTTTATTTATATATCCCTAATTTTTCCCGAACTCTTTTAGTTCATTGGGATACCCTTATTTTTGCCTAGGCATATCAACCTAGCGGGTCTCTTTTCCATGCGTAGTATTTTCCAACTATGTCCGTGTTCATAGGGTGACGATAATTGTCACTGTCCATAGTGTTGTAACACTACCAGAAAATGTTTGCTTGATCTTATGTGACCCTTTGCTGGAATTTATGTTCAATGCCTCAAGTGATTCAGATGGAGATCTGGCTCTGGCTATTCGACACTTTTGAGAGATTCCTTTAATCTTGACTTGACTTCCCCAGATCAGTTAGACACCATGTTATTGGAAGTGTCTTTCCATTTGAAGTGATTATGCTCATTGAGAGGATTTTCGTTCATTGAGTACTCGTCATGCGAATTTCTATGTCGTCAAACACTTAGTCATATGCAAACAGTGGTATTAAAATGCAAAGCTTATGTCTGTCTTGAAATTAAAAAATGAATTTTTTAGTAAAACAAAATTTGTAAGAATGTGATGTCAACTCAGAATTTATAGTAAACCTTACAGGAGTCAGGATACCTTTTTGTAACAGCATGCTTTCAAACTAACCCATGCTTCAGTTAGGACTTTGAAGGGTTGTAACGTGGCCTAGTTCAAGGTTTAAGAAACAAAGGATAAAGGCTCAAAGTTTATTTGTACCCAACCTGTTCTCCATGATGTCCTTCAATCCTATACCCAATTAATTATGCATTTAGGTTCTAATAGAGTTTGGAATTATAACACTGATACTTGGTGATGGTTTATAAATAGAAAGTTTATTTGAGAAGGCAACCATTTTTCTTGTAACAACTTTCTTTTGTTGAGGATTTGTAGCGACCTATTTTATTTTTATTTTATTATCCCTACCTTTTCCCTGAACTGTTTCTTTTGTGATTATAGTCAGCGGGATGCCCCAGTTTTTTTCTTAAGTCTCCTTCATAGGTTTTGACTTAGCAGACTTTTCTTTTGAGAGATAATGACTGCCTATTTTAATGATTATGTGGAACCATCACCATCTTTTGTTTTGGAAGGATACCTCTGACACTACTCATCATGTAAGAAAGGAAAGCTTGGGATTGAGTGCACTATTGAATTAATTGAGAAACTACCTGCCCCAGGTTATGATTAAAGGTTTCAACTTGTGTGAAAAAGAAAACTCCTACTTCTTAGGCTCAAAGGGGTTGTCTAGGGATTATCTTCCTTATAACTCCACTGTTTAAGATTTGAAACAACGCCTGTACATCGTCAGCAAAGTCTGTTCCAAAGCATACCGTAGAGATTATGGTATTATTTTCGTCATCCTCCCTCTAAAGGCTTGCAACTTTCAATTGAGAGTTGAATATCACAAAAAGGAATTAAAAGCATAGCTTAAGCATAGTGAAAACGAATGGATTAATTCAAGACAAACATATATAATGCATTAATGGAATAACAAAGTTTGACATGAAATAAGTGTTCGAACAATCAAAAGAAAATTACAATTTGAAAATTCTAATGAAGAAAAAGCTTCTTTGTCTGAACTAGTCAGTTCAGATGGTGTGCCTTTGAGGGATGGAAGAAGAATTTAGTCTGACCATCTTGTGTGAACTCCAGCACCCCTTTGTCGATCAAGTCCTGAATCTTATTTTTCAATGCCCAACATCTATTCGTATCATGTCCAAGACTATTGGAATGGTATGCACACATTGTTGGGGGATTACAGTCCGCGGGATGCCCCTATTTTTCCTAAGTCTCCTTCATAGGTTTTGACTTAGCGGGCTTTTCTTTTGAATGATAATGACTGCTCAATTTAATGATTAAGCAAAACCATCACCGACTTTTAATTCGGAAGGATGTTTTTGATACCACATGCTGTGTATGAAGGGAAAGCTTACGATTGAATGCATAATTAAATTAACTGAGAAACCCTGCCCCAGGTTATGATTAAGGGTTTCAATTTGCATGAAAAAGAAAACTCCTACTTCTTAGGCTCAAAGGGGGTTGACTAGGGATTAACTTCCTTATATCTCCATTATTTAGGAATTGAAGCAACGCGTGTACATCGTCAGCAAGGTATGTTCAAAAGCATATTGTATGAGATTATGGATCCTCCCTCTAAAGGCTTATAGCTTTTAACGAGAGTTGAATATCCCAAAAAGGAAGTAAAGCATAGTTTTAATATAGTGAAAACGAATGGATTAATTCAAGACAAACATATGTAATGCATTAATGGGAAGAACTAAAGTTTGACATGACAATAGTTGTTTGAACCAACCAAAGAAATTACAAATACAAATTCAAATGATCTTAAAGCTCCTCCGTCTGAACTTGTCACTTCAGATGGCGTGCCTTTCTATTTCGATATTTGAGGGGTGATAGAAAAACTCAATCTGAACATCTTGTGTGACCTCAAAAACTCCTTTGTCAATTAAATCCTGAATCTTATGTTTCAAAGCCCAACAACTGTTAGTGTCATGTCCAGGACTGTTGGAGTGGTATGCACACCTTACATTAGGATTGTGACGGGGAGAGGAAGTTTCGGGGTTCTGAGGAGTATCCTTCAATGTAACCATCTTGGCCTTCAACATGTGTTGCAATCCTTGAGCCAATGACATGTTGATTTTGGTAAATCGTCTTTTAGGTGTATCCTACTTACACTGATTTCCCTGTTGTTGTTGTTGTTGTTGCATAGGCGCAAGATTAGAAATTAGCACGACCTCCACAGATTGGTTGAGGCCACTCTTATTATGACCCTTCTGGCCGTACACAATACTGGATTCTTTCTTCCCGTTGTATGACCTCTTCTGAGTACTTGAAGATGCAGCCACCTGAATTTTACCGCTTCTAATTCCATTTTCAACATGTTCCCTCACGAACATGTCAACCAATTCCATATCAGCCAAGAGAGGTTGATTAGTGATTAGACCCCCAATTCTAGCAGTTTGTCCCATATAGTCGTATATGTCTTGATGAAGCTTGCTGATGAGGATTCTCAACTCTTCTTGCCACCAAGATAAATTTTGGATAAGATCCATGTGACTAATCATCTGGATCCTCATCTTTGCCATCTCATCTTGCAGTTTTTCCAATTGGTCATCCTTGTTGTCTTCAGGATTCTTCATGGTCATGTTCTCAGTGAGGAGTGATTTCAATTCCTCTTTCCCCTTGGATAGGTTCAGGAACCTTTCCTGGAACTGAGCATCCTGAGCCTGGAGATCTTTCACTGCTTGATTGAGAGTCATTTTTTACTGAAATAAATAGTGAGAAGATGAGAAAACCTGTCTTGGGAAATACCTGTTATGACATGATGTGTATGATATGTGGATGCAATGTTTTCAAGGATCTAGTGGGATAAACAAAAGTAAAATGTTAGAAATCGAGTCTGGCCGCAGCTTTGACTGAAGAACTTTACGTCTTTGAACTTCCTTCTTTGAGACTCAAGCTCACCATGTCGAGTGGGTCCTATCCTTTGACTCAAGGTAACATACTTTTGTCTTTGACGATATTGGGTTAGAGGAAAATAAATCCCCTTGCCCCTTGCTAGATGTCTGGTTCTTGATACTTTGACGGTATTTGGTTAGAGGAAAATAAATCCCCTTGCCCCTTGCTAGACATCTGGTTTATGATAACCTACATCATATGCCCTTGAGATCCTTGAAATGATCAGTGAAAATGATATGGCATGATGTATGATGTTATGATGTCACGTTTGAACAAATAATAAACACAAACAAAGCACACAAGAGCCTTAAGTTTAAGGCTTTCATGGGGTTCGTAGGTAAGTACCCTCTTGAAGTTCAGTTGGCTCAACCTGTCCTAAGAATAGTAACCGGGTTCTAGGAGTCTCATATCACCAATCTTTCTCTCAGGAATTGTTTCAGTAGTGCAATTGACTTGCCACCGAAATATCCCGAGAGTTGAATCTCAATGAGTGTAGCATCGAGTATCAACCAACTTCGGACTGCACCAAATCCATCTATCTCACTACCTTCTAATGGATAAGGTAGGGCAATTAAGGTTCTAAAGGTCAGTTAGTGCTTATGACACCACGCGACAACCTAGTATTCTCCTTTACTGACTCGAGGGACACCAGTACCAACCAATGTGTCACACTAACGTAGCCATCACTTCAACCATATCAGTATATGCCGTATAATATCCATGATCTATTTCTACTTACCTAATATTCCCCCAGATCTGGGTGTAGGATCTTTGCAAGAAATAAACCCGAGCAACCCTCAAATATAAAGCAAACAAGGAAAACAATTTTAAGTAAAAGTGATCTAACTCTAAGGTAACCCCTCTTTCAAATTCCCCAGCAGAGTCGCCAGTTCTATAATACGGTGGGAGAACTAACTTGGTTTTGCATTTTATCGCAAATGTTACGGATAGCAAGTCGCCACCGACTTTTCTTTTATCCAATAAAGAAAGGGTGAAAAGAACAGGAAAAACCTTCGAGATTTTTCTAAGTTCGGGGGGTAGATTATGAAAAGGGAAGGTGTTAGCACCCTTTTCATCCGTAGTTATCTATGGGCTCTTAATCACTTAGATCACTTTGTTTTGACATTGCTTTGTGTTATGCATGTTTGAAAATATTTTGAAAATACCAATTGTAAGGCGAACTTTGTAATGATTCTCATATCTGTCCTCGAGAATGCGTACAAGGTGTTTTGAAAATATTTCAAAAGTGTTTATGTGAAATGTTTTTGTTTTGAAGAGATTTGTGAGCAAGCGATTAAAAGAGGTAAACCTACTCAAGGTCTTTATTGTACCTTTCCTCCTCCTTTAGATAGTGCTACCATACTATTAGTTAGTAGGAAACCCTATTGTTGAATGTGAAGGGACGAGCGTGGGTCATCGTACAGTCATTGAAGGCAACTTGTAGAGACACTTTAGCAATTATCATTTAAGGGACTAGATCATTTACTGAAGGCAACATCAAAAGGGTCACCGAGGGACTAGGATCATTTGTATCGGAGGGACTTTGCTAAAGCATCCCCACGTTCGAGGGACATGACTGTTTAATCGAGAGACAACAAGAGAGGTTACTCTAGAGGTGTGAGTGTGTGAGGTGTGTTGTTTTCAGTTACTTTATCTTTGAGAATAGGGTTTTCTATCGTCAGATTTTATCTTTCCATACACCCTAATTACTAACAACAATATAGTAAAACAATAGCAGGAAAAGTAAAGTGCGGAAAATAAAACTCCTATGTTATTACATGGCCTTAGGGCAATTACATAATAGAAAAGCAGAAAATAGAAATCCTAAGCTATTACATACTAGAGCAGTTACATAATAATAGAAATGTGAAAGATAAGACTATTTACAAATTGCAAACCTCATACACTTTATCTATGAAAATAAAATAAAATAAAAATAGAGGAAAAAAGAAATGTTTTTGATGATTTTTTATGGAAAAGTTTTTTTTTAATGATGACTAAAATAAACTTAAAAACTAATTAATTTTAATTAACAAAAATAGTTGATTAATTAAATTAATAAAAAATTTTAATGATGAATAAACCTAAAAAGTAATTAATTTTAATTAACAAAAATACTTGATTAATTAAATTAATAAAAAAGGTTAATGATAAAAAACCTAAAAATTAATTAATTTTAATTAACAAAACAATTGATTAATTAAATTAAAAAAAGGTTAATGATAAAAAACCTAAAAATCAACTAATTTTAATTAACAAAATAATTTATTAATTAAATTAATAAAAAAAGTTAATGATAAAAAACCTAAAAATAATTAATTTTAATTAACAAAATAATTGATTAATTAAAAAAAAGTTAATGACAAAAAACCTAAAACCTAATTATTTTTAGGGTTTACAAAAAAATATATTTTAGGTTTGTGTTGTACCCCAAAATCCGCCCTCTCATATTTCCCAAGACATTGCAAGAAAAATCTCCAAGTGGCTCAAGATGGCTCAAGAGTTGGACAGTCAAGCTATCTCTTAAGGCAGTCAACCTCAAATTAGGGTTTTGTGTTGCATCAAGGTCCTTACATCCAAATGACCTCAAGTGCTCCCCAATGTCCTAATATATTCTCAAGTTCATCCATGTCAAATTTCAAGCCTTGCAGAGGAAGTTTGCTCAGTCAATTGCTCAAGGGTCCAAAAATCGACTGTGATAGGGCAAAAGTCAACTGTGACCCAAATACAGTCAAACTTCAAGATTTTTTGTCAACATTATAATTTTGAAGGATATTTCATCATTTGATCAAGGGTTGATAATGATTCATCAAGGATTGCTCAAAATTCATCAAGACTCAAAAGTTGCTAAATTAGGGTTTTGTAGGAAAAGTCAACTCAACTTTTACCAAGCATAACTTTCTCATACTTTATGAGAAATGACCCATCCAAAGCTCAAATTGAAGAGGATGAAATTTCCTACAATCCATCTTCACACCCCAAGATCATAAAATGCACTCACAAAAAGTTTCAAATTGGGACATTATAGGTCATTTTTGAAAGTCAATAAAAACACCTTTTTTCCCAAAGCTCATAACATGAACATGGAATACCAAAAAGAGATGAGACCAAAATTTTTGGTTATAGGATATCTCAAGCTTTATAAAAAGTCAAAGAACAATTCCAAAAGTTCAAAATTGAAGAAGTTATGCATTGTTGAAGTTAGGCATTTTTGCAAAATTGCCAAAAGTCAACTATCCCCAAAACATCAAATTTTGTCAAATGGGCCCATTCTTTTCCACTTGATTTGATCTTGTCACACTACACACGTATCCTAGCTTCAGCCTTGTGTCCATTTATCAATTTTTCTATTTTATTTGATTTTTATTTGAATTATTCCATTTTAAATCAATTTAAATCAAATAAAATCCAAATATTGATTACTTAGGATCTTTTTGGTTGTTATAGGTCTTGATTATCATCATGGTCAGCATCAAATTCGTATCTCACCATATCATGAAAAAAAAGATGGATTTTGGACAAATTTGACAAGTTTTCAAATGGGAATCAAATCAAATCCTATAGCCATAATGCACAAAGATTCAGTCCACAAAACTTGACCTAATACATTGCATTATACATATACAAGGAAAAAGGCACGAATTCAAGACTTAGAAGCTGCAAGAACACCAAAAGAAAACTTGAAATTTTTTGGCAAAAAGCTTGAAACTGAAATTGTGCATAGAGGCCAATTCAACACAAAAACTCCACACCAATCACTTGCTGGATATCCACTGAAGCGAAGCCAAAAACGCTTATCATTTAAAAACGCAACTCCATGTTCTTGCATTTTTTGACAAAATCTTTGCATATTCATGATCCTTGTTCAATTTGCAAGCTTTCTGCATTAGCCAATTGAATTTATATGGCCTATAACCCCCTAGCCGAATCTAGGGTTCGTGGTTTTTGTATTTTGGGTATTTCGTTTTCAGGCAAAATCAGTGCAATTAATGGACATGGATGTAATCAGTGGAGGAAGACGAACATGACCATGGTCTTGGATTGTGTTTTCATAGCCTAGAACTAATTATAGGACAAACATACGAATTTAGCTGCGGATGTAAATCCGCAGGTAAATATCCAGGTTTCAACGAGGAAGACGATGACGCGTTCCCCTCCCATTCGCTGATTCAAACTTCGCGCTTTGTTTTTTTATATTTTCTGGCATTTATTTGATTTCCAATATTATTATTATTACCCAATATAATGACAACTGAAGCATAGTGGTTGAGTGGTGGAGGTGCTGTCCAGTGACTCACAGGACCTGGGTTCGAATCCCAGGTCCCCATATTTATTATTATTATTTTCTTTCAGGTGTTCCAGCGTGTTTCTTGAATTGCAGTGCACCATGGTCTCTCACTTAATCATTAGCCAGATGGCCCCAGGCCAGATCTGGTGGTCCAGAATGAAGGCCTATGGTGGGATCAAGTCAAAGGGCGCATGGAGGATCAGAAAAGTCAGCCAGGCTTGCACGTTAATGGGCCATCAAATTGCAATTCTCACTCCTTTTCCAGGCCCACCCCCCCCCCCCCCTAAGTCATTCTATTTCTTTATCTTTATTTATTTTATTTAATTGTTTGATTAATTATTTTTATTATTTAACTAACCAATCAAAACTTTTTCCTCATAAAATTAAAAACCCAAAAATATTTTGTTTATTAAATTTATTTTCAGCATTTTATTTTTGTAAATAAATATTAATTTAATTAATTTAGTTTAATTAGGAAATAACTTTAATATCTTTTGCAATAATTAAAATTAATTTAGACAGTTAGGTTTTATTAGCTTTGATTAATTTATTTTTATTTCTTTAAATATCAAAAATCCAAAAATATCATTTTTATTAATTGATTAATTTGTTTATTAATTTAATAATTAACTTAGCATAATTTCTTTTTTGTTCAAAAATAACAAAAAATCACTTTCTTTCAAAAAAAGGGGTCAAAACCCTAAAAAAAAAAAACTCGCATCCGATATAATTTCCCGCACGCGATCCATTTTATCATATTATTGTATATGTTTCCTGGAATGTAATAGTTAAATAGGACTTTAATTATTTTATCGCTTTATTTATTTTCCTCATTTTAATTTCAAGGGTTGCTTTTGGCGATGTAAATACCCGACACCTTGTAATAGTTAGTTTTAATTTCCGCAACTTATAAACTGTTAGATGTTTGATAATAGGGAATGCATGACACGATCAAATGTTTTAACCTAAAATCAATATAGATAACCATTGACATGTACAAAGATAAAATTAATCGAAACAACACACTCGCACATGCGCACTCTTAGGGTACACCTCACTTGGTTGCCTTCGAACGTGGTCATTGAGTATAGGAAGTTTTAGAGGTTTCCCTCTTGTCCGAAGATCATAGTTGCCTCGAAACGGTTGCCTCGGAAAAATGATCTAAGACATTAGGGTTACCGCTAAGGCGTCCTAACATTGCTTTACTGACCACACGTCCCTTAATCGAATTGACCCTTAAACTCCAACGACGATGCTACCTACTCATCAATAGTGGGATAGCATTGTCTAAAGGACATTAGCACAGTTTGATTCCTTTTTCGAGTAGGTAGATGGTTCTTAAGTACTTGCTCCTTCAAAACAAAAACTTTTTGCACTTACACCTTTCAAAACAAAAACTTCTTTCAAACCCACAAACACAAAGAAAAGCAATTTTTGAAAACACTTTGAGCAAGTACCTATGAGCCCGTGGATAACCACAGATAGAAAGGGTACTAACACCTTCCCTTTCTATAATCTACCCCCCAGACCCGAGAAACATCTCGAAAAAGGAATTTTTCTGTGCTTTTTTCCTTTCCTTGTTGGATAAAATAAAAGACGGTGGCGACTCTTGCTTACCGCGACATTTTGCGAAAACAAATGTAAAACGCGAACCAGCATTCCGAAAAACAGTCAGTTCTTTCCCACCGTATCACAGAACTGACGACTCTGCTGGGGAAATATTTATAAGTGGGGTGTACCTTAGGATTAGATCATTGTGTTTTCAATTGTTTGCTTTGTATGCTTTATATTTGTGGGCTTGTATCGGAGTTACTATAGATCCTAACCCGGATATGGGGGATACCCTTTAGGTAAGTAGCAATAAACTGTGAGGGAACTATACGGCGTAGACTGATATGGTTGAAGCAGTAGCTATGTTTGTGTGGCACTTTAGATTGTACCGATATCCCTTCTGTTGGAACGAGGAGAATATGGGTCAAATAAGGGGTCATTAAGCACCAACTAACCTTAGAACCTTTAAATTGACCAACTTGGCCATAGAACAGTAGCAGTATGCTACACTCATTGAGGCTAAACTCTTGCGATGATTCCGGCTGCAAGAAAAGGTTGCTAAACTCGAATTATGACCGATTGAGGGTAGTCAGTGATATTGAGATCCTCTAGAACCCGGTTACTATTTTTAGGACAAGTTTAAACCAACTGAACTGAAAGAGGGTAGTACCTAAGCTCCTTGCCAGCCTGAAATCTAAGGGCTCTCTGTGTGACTTGTGTGCCTTTACCATGTTTGCTATTTGTGGATACTTGTGATGTGCTTTCTATCATGACATCATGACATCATAACATTGCATACGTCTTGCATTGGGCTAACCTATTTCAAAGACATGAGGGATTCATCTTTGTTCTGTTTTGTAGGTCATGATGCCCATGCGTAAGAATACCATCCGGATCAACTTTGTCTAGGTTCCCACTATGCTTAAAGAGTTAATTGCAAAGATGCCTGATACTACCTCCTTCATCAGAAGACATGGGTATCTTCTCAGTTTGGTTACCTCCAAATTGGACGAGCAAATGATGAGTGTTTTGGTCCAATTCTATGATCCGTTGTACCATTTCTTTACTTTTCAAGACTACCAGTTGGTTCCCACCTTAGATGAGTTCTCTGATCTGCTCAGTATCTCTATTCTGGAGCAGACCCTGTTTACTGGTTGGGAGAAGATCCTTAGGCCAGAAGAGATTGCTTTAGCCCTTCATATGACCAAGGATGAGGTAATGGCTAATTGGGAGACTAGAAGTGGAGCAAAGGGCTTTCTGACTAAATTCTTGGTTGGTAAGGCTAATTATTTCTGGGATAGTCTAGACTTCAAGGCATTCGAAGATATTCTGGCCCTTCTGATATATGGCTTGGTATTGTTTCCGAATCTTGACTCCTTTGTCGATGTGAATGCGGTGAAAATCTTAATCTCTCGTAATCCTGTACCCACTCTCTTGGGTGACATTCTTCATCAGCTTTATGCCTGTACCGCCCGAAAGTGGGGAACCTTGATGTGTTATGCTCCATTATTGGCGAGGTGGTTTATTTCACACCTCCCCAAATCAATGTTGAAGAACAAAGAAGGCATGGGCTGGGCCTATAGGGTTATGTCTCTCTCTCACAATGATATCATTTGGACTCTTATGGGTATGGACGAGGTGGCTATTATTGATCGTTGTGGGGAGTATCCCAATGTTCCACTGATAGGAACCCATGGAGGAATTTCTTACAATCCATGCTTAGCCTTACGTCAGTTTGGGAGAGCCATAAGAGAAGGACCTCATGAGCTGCTAATTCCTAGTATCATCTTTGATTTTCAAGGGGATAGCGACGAGCAACGCCGCAGATTCATAAGGGCTTGGGATAGAGTTCACGGATCTGATCCACATGAGCTGGGTCCAAAGACTTCTCTTCCATTGGAGCCATATCTCAGATGGGTCCGTATCCATGCCCAAAAGCTGGGTATGCCATATGAAGCCGTCCTGCCTATCATTGTTGAAGTTGCTAATGAAGAGGGGGTTCTTCCTACCATCCTCCATCCTTACATGCCCAATGACATTGGGGCACTGAAAAGGTCTTGGATGCAACTGAGAGAAGAACGGGATGCTTACCGGGAAAAGTTTAACGAGCAAGAGCAGAAGATCCAGAGGTTGACTAGGCAGGTGGAGAATGAGCGGATTCTCAATGACTACGTCCGCACCGACAAGAAGCGACCATGGGAGCACTGATTGTCCTTTGATTTATTTCCTTTCCAGTTTTTATTTACTTTTCAGTATTTCCTTTCTTGTAACGCCTTAAGGGCAATTTGTTGAACAATATGAATTTCAAAGTTTATCTAATAAAGTGTGTTTCATTTCTTGTTTACAAATTTGAATCTCCCGATTGTCTTTGAAATCATATCATACGCATTTCATCCCATGCACTTCATAACAGGTACCCATTACAGGTCTCTTATCTTCTTTGATGTTTATTTCAGCACTCATCATGTCTGCTGAACCATCAACCAAGCAAGCAATCAAGGCCCTACAGGCCCAGAATGCCCAATTCTAAGAGCTGTTCATGAATCTAGCTAAGGGTCAGCAAGATCTGAAGACCCTGATTCTGAAAGAGAAGAAGAAGAAGAAGAGGACAGTCCTGTTCAACACAGGTCACCGGTTTGGAAATAGGCTACGGGAGGAAGTTGATTTGACCACCTCATCTGGAGGGAAAGATAGTCAGGAAGAAAGGAGGGCTCCTAGCCCTGTGGTCTCCGACAACGAGACGGACTTCGATGAAGAACAATATCCTCCTGCTGAGGATAGATACAAACAACTGGAAGACCGGTTGAGTGCGATGGAAGTTCAGAAAGTGCCTGGTCTGGTCTTTGGTGATATGGGTCTTTCATCTGGGGTGGTAATTACCCACAAATTCAAGGCACCAACCTTTGCTAAGTATGACAGAGTTTCTTGTCCAAAGATGCACCTCCGGTCATATGTGAGGAAGATTCAGCCGTACATCGCTGATAAGAACCTATGGATCCATTTCTTTCAAGTCAGTCTCTCAGGGACTCAGCTTGAATGGTTTTACCAGTTGGACGGAGCCAGTATCCATAGTTGGGAAGATTTGGCTACTACTTTCTACAGGCAGTACCAATACAATTCCGACCTTGCTCCCACGCGTACCCAACTCCAGGGTATGTCAATGGGAACGAGTGAAGGATTCAAAGATTATGCTCAGAAGTGGAGGGACCTCGCCGGGAGAGTGCAACCACCCCTAGCTGATCGGGAGCTTGTAGATATGTTTCTGGGGACCTTGTCCGGTCCATTTTTCAACCATCTGATTGGAAGCTCTTCGTCTAGGTTTATAGAGCTAATTATGACCGGTGAGAGGATTGAGGTTGGTATTAAGGCTGGTAAGATACAGAAGGGTGCCTCATCAAGCACCGAGAAGAAGCCTTTTAAGAAAGAGTCCAGTGCTATCTACGGTTCAAAAAGCCAGAATAGACCTGAACGCCGCCAAGATGTTAACGTGGTTGTTATTTCAAGACCTGCTGGTGCTACTCAGCACAACAATCAACAAAAGGACGAGAGACCTCGAAGGCAATTCACCCGTCTCAGCATGACTTTGTCTCAGATTCTGCCACAATTACTGAAAACCAATCTAGTGATTCCAAGGGAGGCCCCAAAGAATCCAAATACAATATCACCGAAGTATAACCCTAATGCCCGCTGTGCTTTTCATTCTGATAGCCCGTGGCATAATACAGATGATTGTTGGTCTTTGAAGAATAAGATACATGACTTAATTGATGCAAAGGAGATTATGTTTGAGGCGCCCGAAAGACCTAATGTTGTGACTGCTCCCATGCCTAAGCATGGAGTAAATGCTATAGATGAAGACTCGTTTGTGGTTTCTGTGAATGACATTGTTACCCCTTTGATGACTGTGAAGAAGAACCTTTTGCTAGCCGGTTTATTTCCGGGCTGTGATGAAGGTTGCCATATGTGTTCTGCCCTACCAACTGGTTGCCCACTTCTGAAATCAGGTGTCCAACGCCTGATGGATAGTAAATAAATTCTGTTTGAGAAGACTGTTGTTGCTTTAGTTCATACTGAAGAAGTTGCCATCATTACCATTTTCGAAAATTCTTCCAAGGCTCCCTCGAGAAAGCCTGTTAGAATTACATCTGTTCCGAGAACCGCACCATTGATCATCACTGTTCCTGGGCCTGTCCCCTATACCTCTGATAAAGCTGTCCCTTGGAACTACAGGGATGATGTTTATTTTCATGGAGTTAAACAAGAGTTAGATGCTGATACTGATGTCAGCAATATTGTTGGTCCTGCTAAAGTCACCCGCAGCGGAAGACTTTTCTCACCTGATATCTCTCCACCAACTGCCCGAAAACCTGTTATTATCACACCTTCCAATGTACCCGCTACTGTTCCTGTTCAAGTTCCTATTCTTACCCCTGTCGCCGAGTTATCTGACACTCGGGGCCAAGGGACCACTGATGTGCCTGCCCAGACGGAGGCACCGAAGATAATTACTGTTGAAGCTTCTAAACAAGAGATGGAAGAGATTCTGAAAATTATCAAAAAGAGTGACTACAATGTAGTTGAACAGCTGGGGAAAACCCCGTCCAAGATTTCTATGTTATCATTGTTGCTATGCTCAGAGGCCCATGCCAAGGCTCTGATTACATTTCTGAAGACTGCACACGTACCACAAGAGACATCAACTGACCAGTTTAAAGATTGCATGGCCAATCTGACTGCTGATAATGGGTTGGGTTTCTCTGACACCGACTTGACTGCTAAGGGGAGGGATCACAATGATTCCCTGCGTGTCTCCATTGAATGCAGGGGCACTACTCTTGCACACGTATTGGTGGACACTGGTTCCTCATTGAATGTTTTGCCTAAGAAAGCTCTAGACCGGTTGGACTGTGAAGGGTTGGAGTTGAAACCAAGCAACATTGTTGTCAGGGCCTTTGATGGGTCTAAAAGGATGGTGCAAGGAGAAGTTGATATTCCGATTAAGGTTGGTTCTCAGGTTTTCAACTCTAAATTCTATGTGATGGACATTCGGCCATCTTATTCTTGTTTGCTGGGTTGTCCATGGATCCACAAAGCTGGGGCCGTAACCTCAACGCTCCACCAGAAGCTAAAGTACCCGGTCAAAGGGAAGATTGTGACAGTACAAGGAGAGGAGGAGTACACGGTGAGCCACCTTAACTCTTTCCGATATGTAGAGATGGATAGGGAGTTCATTGAGACCCCATTTCAGCATTTTGAAGAGGTTCCCCAGACGCTGGCGTCAACTGAGATTGTTGTTGAAGATTCTCCTATGAAGATGGCTTCCTTTAAGGATGCCTGGGCTGTTGTTGAGAAAGGTGGGTGTGAAAATTGGGGACAACTCCCTGATTTTACATAGAAGACTAACAAGTTTGGTTTGGATTTCACTGCAGAAGCTCAAAGGGATGTTCGGAATGCACGAATCGGAAGACCTCCCGTGTTCATCAGCAACTCGGGAGTGAATGCCATTGAAGACGATGTGGAAGAGTCTCAGTTCGACAGCTGGATCTATCCTACGACCGACAGTGGACCAAGCAACTAGACAGCAAAGGACTTCATCCCTATTTCTTTTGTTACCCAGTAATGAAACTTTTTGTTTTGAATTTGTAACAGACAATGTTTTAAACTTTACGGCCCGGTGTCTTACCCGGGGCACCGTGGCTTCATTTGTGAGGGCTTTATGTGTGTCATTTTCATATATCATTAATAAAAGCATTGGATGTTTTCTTGCATTTCAAATCTTGCGCTCCTTGTTTTTCTTTTTATATATTGCAAAACAACTATTTTACACACACTCACATATACAGGTCTATATCCACTCTGGATCTCACTAGTAACGACTCTGCTACTGCCGGTTATGACTTCGAAAATCCGATCAACTTAGCCGAAGACGAAGGTGAAGATGATTGCGAAGTGCCTGGTGAACTTGCAAGACTGTTACTCCAGGAAGAGAGGGCTATTCAGCCGCACGAAGAGCCGTTGGATTCAGTGAATCTGGGTACAAAGATAGACAAGAAAGAAGTTAAGATCGGCGCCAATCTGGAAGCTAGTGTGAAGCAACGGTTGATTCAGATGCTGCGTGACTATGTTGATATCTTTTCCTGGTCTTACGAAGATATGCTTGGGTTGGATACTGATATTGTGGTTCATCGCCTGCCTACCAAGGAAGATTGTCCTCCAGTGAAACAGAAGGTCCGCCGAATGCGTCCAGAGATGTCTGAGAAAATCAAGGCTGAAGTTATGAAACAGTTTGATGCTGGTTTTCTAGCAATTCCTTCTTACCCTCAGTGGGTGGCCAATGTGGTTCCAGTGCCGAAGAAGGATGGTAAGGTTCGAATGTGTGTTGATTATAGGGATCTGAACAAGGCAAGTCCCAAGGATGATTTTCCTCTACCTCATATTGACGTTCTGGTTGACAACACCGCTCATCACAAGGTATTCTCCTTTATGGATGGTTTTTCTGGTTATAATCAGATTAAAATGGCTCCCGAAGACATGGAGAAGACAACTTTTGTTACTCAGTGGGGTACCTTTTGCTATAAGGTCATGCCTTTTGGATTGAAGAATGCTGGGGCAACGTATCAGCATGCCATGGTTGCTTTGTTTCATGACATGATCCATCATGAGATTGAGGTACACGTCGATGATATGATTGCAAGGTCCCAAACTGAAGAGGAACACCTTGACCATCTGCAGAAGCTGTTTGACAGGTTGAAGTTGTACAAGCTGAGGTTGAACCCGAACAAGTGCACCTTCGGGGTGAGATCTGGTAAGCTAATGGGTTTCGTCGTGAGTGAAAAAGGTATTCAAGTGGATCCTGCAAAGGTGAAAGCTATACAGAAAATGCCATCTCCCAGAACAGAGAAAGAAGTTAGAGGCTTTCTGGGACGACTGAACTACATTGCCCGATTCATCTCGCACCTGACTGCTACTTGTGAGCCAATCTTCAAGCTGCTGAAGAAAGATCAAGTGGTACGTTGGAATGATGAATGCCAGGCCTCCTTCTAAAGGATCAAAGAGTATCTCCAAGAGCCACCCATTCTGATGCCACCAGTTGAAGGGAGACCTCTGATCCTATACTTGACAGTGCTCGACAATTCAATGGGGTGTGTGCTGGGTCAGCATGACGAGTCTGGCCGAAAAGAGCATCCTATTTATTACCTTAGCAAAAAGTTTACCGACTGCGAGACCCGATACTCGGTGCTCAAGAAAACTTGCTGCACTTTAGCCTGGGCTGCTCGCCGGCTGAGACAATATATGTTGACTCACACTACTTTGTTGATATCAAAGATGGATCCAATCAAGTATATCTTCGAGAAGCCTGCTTTGTCCGGAAGAATAGCAAGATGGCAGATGATCTTGACTGAGTATGACATCCAATATACGACCCAAAAGGCAATTAAGGGAAGTGTGTTGGCAGACCATTTGGAACATCAAGCAGTGGATAATTACCAGTCTATGAACTTTGAATTTCCGGACGAGAATATCATGTTGGTAACTGATTGTGAGACACCTGGACCGGATGAAGGACCTGAGGAGGGATCCCGATGGTCTATGTACTTTGATGGAGCTTCGAACGCTTTGGGTAATGGCATTGGCGCCGTGATCATATCTCCTAAAGGCTCTCATACTCCGTTCACCGCCCAACTATGTTTCAACTGCACCAACAATATGGCGGAGTATGAAGCGTGCATCATGGGTCTCTGAGCAGCAATTGACCTAAGGATTAAGTTTTTGAGTGTCTTCAGAGATTTCGCTCTCGTGATCAGTCAGATCAAAGGCGAGTGGGATACGAAACACCCAAATATTATTCCCTACAAGGAGTATGTGTTGACATTGCTTCCCCACTTCGAAGAGATAACCTTTGAACACTTCCCTAGAGAGGAGAGTCAGTTGGCAGACGCGCTAGCTACAATGTCTTCTATATTCAAAATCAATTGGGACAACGAAGCTCCCTGGATCATCATTGAAAGATTGGACGAACCTGCACATTGCTGTGATCTTGAGACTGAAGAGGTAGCAGACAAACCCTGGTATCATGAGGTGAAGAGGTATCTTGAGGCCCAGGAATATCCCGAGGGTGCATCTGTTAATGACAAGAAGTTTCTGAGGAGGTTCGCAGCAAAGTTCTTCATCAGCAATGGCATCCTTTACAAACGTAACCATGATTCGACCTTACTGCATTGTGTGGATAAGAACGAAGCAGAAAGGATCATGGAGGATTTACATGAAGGTACTTTCGAAACTCATTCCAGTGGACACACCATGGCAAAGAAAATCCTTTGGGCATAATACTACTGGTCCACCATGGAAGCTGACTGTTATCAGCATTCTCGGACATGTCACAAGTGCCAAGTCTATGCTGATAAGGTGCACATACCTCAAGTACCTCTGAACGTCTTGACGGCACCTTGGCCTTTTTCAATGTGGGGCATTGATATGATCGACGAGATCAGACCTACGGCATCCAACGGGCTTCATTTCATCCTGGTAGCAATCGATTACTTTACAAAGTGGGTTGAAGCAGCTTCCTTTGCTACTGTAACCAAGAACGTCGTGGCACGGTTTATTCGACACAATCTGATCTATCGATATGGTGTACCAGAAAGGATCATTACGGACAATGGTACCAATCTCAACCATAAGATGATCACTGAGCTCTGCGAGCAATTCAAGATACAGCATCACAACTCTTCTCCTTACCGGCCGAAGATGAATGGGGCTATCAAAGCGGCTAATAAGAACATTAAGAAGATTGTGCAGAAGATGACAATGACATACAAAGACTGGCACAAGATGTTGCCATTTGCTCTTCATGGGTACCGTACCTCAGCGCGGACATCAACAGGGGCAACACCCTACTCCTTGGTGTATGGCATGGAGGCAGTCTTGCCCATTGAAGTTCAGATACTCTCTCTTCGGATCATGAAGGATGCAGGTTCGAGTGAAGATGACTGGATTCAGACCCGGCTTGATCAACTGAACCTAATCGACGAAAAGAGACTTACCGCTATTTGTCATGGTCAGACGTATCAAAAACGGATGATCAAGGCATTTAACAAGAAAGTTAGACGACAAGAGTATCAAGTTGGGGATCTGGTAATCAAGCGCATTATCCTACCTCAAGGTGATCCCAGGGGCAAATGGACCCCTACTTATGAAGGGCCATTAGTGGTTAAGAACATTTTCTCAGGAGGAGCTATGATTCTAACCACCATGGACGGTGACGACCTTCCTCACCCCGTCAATGCAGACATAGGGAAAAGATACTACGCATAAGCAAAGACCCGCTAGTTTGACTGGCCTAGGCAAAAATAAGGGCTTCCCGGCGAACCAAAAGGGTTCGGGCAAAAATAAGGGATGAAAATGAAAAAATATGTACACCCGGCAAGTCGAAAATCTGAAAAGGTGGCTTGGGCAAAAATGGGTATCCCGGTGGACTAAAAACCCGAAAGGGCGGTCCAGGCAAAAGTTAGGGATCAAAGCGTAACACTATGTCTCATTGGATCACCTTGCATCCAGTCTTCGGTATCGACTATCAAGCTCGGACGACACTAATCAATCTGATTTACCTTCAACCAATTAGCAAAGTGATGAGATGCTCGAGGACATAAAGGCAATAGCAGAGTTGGAACCCAGTGGGATTATTCACATAGCTGTTTTGTTTAGTTTTTCACAAATTGTGTAAATTCTATCATTCGGCGGCGTTCTCTTACTAGGACGCCAACCTCTTGTACAAAAAACGCCTATTTACAAGCCAAACTTTAAAATCAATACAATTCATTTTCCAAGAAATTTCAAACTGTTTTTCCTTTATCTGTTTTGTTTTGCAAAGAACGTCCAATGTTCATTTTTGATATATGGATTCGATATTAATTGCTGCTCATAAATATTTACATGCGAAACAAAAGACAGATTACTGGTAATATCAGAAACAGGGGCAATAAGAATTGTCCAAACTATACAGTTGTTCTGTCCACCAGGTACAAAGGTAAGATTCAGCTGAAGAGTTTGGCTAAGGTACCTTCATTCCCCGTAGAGTAAGACAGTAATGGTAGCTCTCCCCCAGCTGAGACTTGCAACTATGAACGAATCAGCAATGCTCTCCCCAAGCAGAGTTTATCCACCATCAGCACTAAAAAGGCTTGATATCCCCGACAGTCTTAATATTCCCTAGCAGAGTATGAGAATGTTCCTCGACAGAATACAAGATACCCCCAGTGGAGTCAATATTTCCCCAGCACGGTCTGAAAAAGCTTCCCCAACGGAGTTGAATCATCATCCCCAGTAGACTCTGGAAGTTTATCCCCAACGGAGTACAAAATAAATCTCCCCAGCCGAGTTCCAAGGATCGTTCCCAGCAGAATTCAGAGGATTATCCCCACAAAGGTCTAGCAAGGGTTATCCCCAGCAAGTCGCAACTGAAAGATTATCCCCAGCGGAGTCCTTTCCTTACACAAACAGGAACTCAATCCTCAACAAATGCAATAATCACCAGCAACGGTAATTCATCCCAGCGGAATTTATCAGTGGAATCCTCAGCAGAGCATCTTTGCCCCACAGAGTAATCTCCTCATCAATTTATTCCCCAATAGAGTTATCTTCTCCTAAAGGTTTATTCTCACAATCATCTTCGTTCATCACCCCCCAGCGGAAACGAAGAATTCAACTCTACTCTCCAGCAGCTATCCGAGATTTATTTTCCCCAGCTAAAACATTACATTTCCATACATCATGATGCATGCATATACGCATCATACCACACAATATCATTTATTTTGAGAACATCATTGTTTGATCCATATCATGCATTGCAAATAACTGACCTTTACCTTTCAGGAAAGATGCAGTTAAATTCTCAGCTATATCAAAAGACCTCTTCTGGTTCAGCTAGATCGCCGATAAGATCTCCCTGATTCATATTCCATATGAAGTTATTCCAAGACCTTGTCTGGTCCAGTTAAATCGATTCCTAAAGATTTTTCTGATGTCGATCCAGTCAAAGTTATTCCAAGACCTTGTCTGGTCCAGTTAAATCGATTCCTAAAGATTTTTCTGATGCCGATCCAGTCAAAGTTAATCCAAGACCTCCTCTGGTTCAGTCAGATCGCCGATAATATCTCCCTGATTCGTATTCCAGTTGAAGTTATTCCAAGACCTTGTCTGGTCCAGTTAAATCGATTCCTAAAGATTTTTCTGATGCCGATCCAATCAAAGTTAATCCAAGACCTCCTCTGGTTTAGTCAGATCACCGATAAGATCTCCCTGATTCGTATTCCAGTTGAAGTTATTCCAAGACCTTGTCTGGTCCAGTTAAATCGATTCCTAAAGATTTTTCTGATGCCGATCCAGTCAAAGTTAATCAAAGACCTCCTCTGGTTCAGTCAGATCGCCGATAAGATCTCCCTGATTCGTATTCCAGTTGAAGTTATTCCAAGACCTTGTCTGGTCCAGTTAAGTCGATTCCTAAAGATTTTTCTGATGCCGATCCAGTCAAAGTTAATCAAAGACCTCCTCTGGTTCATTCAGATCGCCGATAAGATCTCCCTGATTCGTATTCCAGTTGAAGTTATTCCAAGACCTTGTCTGGTCCAGTTAAATCGATTCCTAAATATTTTTCTGATGCCGATCCAGTCAAAGTTAATCCAAGACTTCCTCTGGTTCAGTTATATTGCCGATAAGATCTCCTTGATTCGTATTCCAGTTGAAGTTATTCCAAGACCTTGTCTGGTCCAGTTAAGTCGATTCCTAAATATTTTTCTGATATCGATCCAGTCAAAGTTATTCCAAGACCTTGTCTGGTCCAGTTAAATCGATTCCTAAAGATTTTTCTGATGCCGATCCAGTCAAAGTTAATCCAAGACCTCCTCTAGTTCAGTTAGATCACCGCGAAGTTCTCCCCGATTTGTATTACAGTTGAAGTTATTCCAAGACTTTTGTCTAGTCCAGTTAAATCGATTCCTAAAGATTTTTCTGATGCCGATCCAGTCAAAGTTATTCCAAGACCTTATCTGGTCCAATTAAATCGATTCCTAAATATTTTTCTGATGCCGATCCAGTCAAAGTTATTCCAAGACCTTGTCTGGTCCAGTTAATCGTTTCGAAGATTTTTCTAATGCCGATCCAGTCAAAGTTAATCCGAGACCTCCTCTAGTTCAGTCAGATCGATGCGAAGATCTCCCTGATTCATATTCCAGCCGAAGCTCAGATTACCTATCAACAATCTCCAAATGGCATCTGTAAGCCCATTCCCGACATCACAATGCTGATACCAGTTCATGCGAGTGCAAATTTTTGGGCACTCTAGTGTTCAATCATCTTCCACCTTCGGATCACAAAAGGCCCGAAAGCCAATCTACATCCTCAATCTTAAGAAAATTGAACAGGGGCAGCTGTTGTACCCAAAATTTTTCCCTCTCATATTTCCCAAGACATTGCAAGAAAAATCTCCAAGTGGCTCAAGATGGCTCAAGAGTTGGACAGTCAAGCTATCTCCTAAGGCAGTCAACCTCAAATTAGGGTTTTGTGTTGCATAAAGGTCCTTACATCCAAATGACCTCAAGTGCTCCCCAATGTCCTAATATGTTCTCAAGTTCATCCATGTCAAATTTCAAGCCTTGTAGAGGAAGTTTGCTCAGTTAATTGCTCAAGGGTCCAAAAATCGACTGTGCTAGGGCAAAAGTCAACTGTGACCCAAATACAGTCAAACTTCAAGATTTTTTTGTCAAAATTCTCATTTTAAAGGATATTTAATCATTTGATCAAGGGTTGATAATGATTCATCAAGGATTGCTCAAAATTCATCAAGACTAAAAAGTTGCTAAATTAGGGTTTTGTAGGAAAAGTCAACTCAACTTTGACCAAGCATAACTTTCTCATACGTTATGAGAAATGACCCATCCAAAGCTCATTTTGAAGAGGATGAAATTTCCTACAGTCCATATTCACACCCCAAGATCAGAAAATGCACTCACAAAAAGTTACAAATTGGGACATTATAGGTCATTTTTGAAAGTCAACAAAAACACCTTTTTTTACCAAAGCTTATAACTTGAACATGGAATATCAAAAAGAGATGAGACCAAAAGGGTTGGTTATAGGATATCTCAAAATTTCTAAAAAGTCCAAGAACACTTCCAAAAGTTCAAAATTGAAGAAGTTGTGCATTGTTGAAGTTGGGCATTTTTGCAAAATTGCCAAAAGTCAACTATCCCCAAAACTTCAAATTTTGTCAAATGGGCCCATTCTTTTCCACTTGATTTGATCTTGTCACACTACACACGTGTCCTAGCTTCAGCCTTGTGTACATTTATCAATTTTTCTATTTTATTTGATTTTTATTTGAATTATTCCATTTTAAATCAATTTAAATCAAATAAAATCCAAATATTGATTCCTTAGGATCTTTTTGGTTATTATAGGTCTTGATTATCATCATGGTCAGCATGAAATTCGTATCTCACCATATCATGAACAAAAAGATGGATTTTGGACAAATTTGGCAAGTTTTCAAATGGGAATCAAATCAAATCCTATAGCCATAATGCACAAAGATTCAATCCACAAAACTTGACCTAATACATTGCATTATACATATACAAGGAAAAAGGCATGAATTCAAGACTTAGAAGCTGCAAGAACACCAAAAGCAAACTTGAAAAATTTTGGCAAAAAGCTTGAAACTGAAGTCGTGCATAGAGGCCAATTCAACACCAAAACTCCACACCAATCACTTGCTGGATATCCACTGAAGCGAATCAAACTCAAGACCAATCCCCATATGCGCCCCTAAGCCCTGTAAGTCTCTCTGAAAACCTCTTTTCATTTGAAATCACAACTTCATGTTCTTGCATTTTTTTGACAAAATCTTTGCATATTCATGATCCTTGTTCAATTTGCAAGCTTTCTACATTAGCCAATTGTATTTATATGGCCTATAACCCCCTAGCCGAATCTAGGGTTCGTGGTTTTTGTATTTTGGGTATTTCGTTTTCAGGCAAAATCAGTGCAATTAATGGACATGGATGTAATCAGTGGAGGAAGACGAACATGACCATGGTCTTGGATTGTGTTTTCATAGCCTAGAACTAATTATAGGACAGACATACGGATTTAGCTGCAAATGTAAATCCGTAGGTAAATATCCAGGTTTCAACGAGGAAGACGATGACGCGTCCCCCTCCCATTCGCTGATTCAAACTTCGCGCTTTATTTTTTTTATATTTTCTGGCATTTATTTGATTTCCAATATTATTATTATTACCCAATATAATGACAACTGAAGCATAGTGGTTGAGTGGTGGAGGCGCTGTCCAGTGACTCACAGGACCTGGGTTCGAATCCCAGGTCCCCATATTCCTTATTATTATTTTCTTTCAGGTGTTCCAGCGTGTTTCATGCATTGCAGTGCACCATGGTCTCTCACTTAATCATTAGCCAGATGGCCCCAGGCCAGATCTGGTGGTCCAGAATGAAGGCCTATGGTGGGATCAAGTCAAAGGGCGGATGGAGGATCAGAAAAGTCAGCCAGGCTTGCACGTTAATGGGCCATCAAATTGCAATTCTCACTCCTTTTCCAGGCCCACACCCCCCTAAGTCATTCTATTTCTTTATCTTTATCTTTATTTATTTTATTTAATAGTTTGATTAATTATTTTTATTATTTAACTAACCAATCAAAACTTTTTCCTCATAAAATTAAAAACCCAGAAATATTTTGTTTATTAAATTAATTTTCAGCATTTTTTATTTTGTAAATAAATATTAATTTAATTCATTTAGTTTAATTAGGAAATAACTTTAATATCTTTTGCAATAATTAAAATTAATTTAGACAATTAGGTTTTATTAGCTTTGATTAATTTATTTTTATTTCTTTAAATATCAAAAATCCAAAAATATCATTTTTATTAATTGATTAATTTGTTTATTAATTTAATAATTAACTTAGCTTAATTTCTTTTTAGTTCAAAAATAACAAAAAATCACTTTCTTTCAAAAAAAGGGTCAAAACCCTAAAAAAAAAAACTCGCATCCGATATAATTTCCCGCACGCGATCCATTTTTTCATATTATTGTATATGTTTCCTGGAATGTAATAGTTAAATAGGACTTTAATTATTTTATCGCTTTATTTATTTTCCGCATTTTAATTTCAAGGGTTGCTTTTGGCGATGTAAATACCCGACGCCTTGTAATAGTTAGTTTTAATTTCCGCAATTTAATTTCCGCAACTTATAAACTGTTAGATGTTTGATAATAGGGAATGCATGACAAGATCAAATGTTTTAACCTAAAATCAATATAGATAACCATTGACATGTACAAAGATAAAATTAACCGAAACAACACACTCACACATGCACACTCTTAGGGTACACCTCACTTGGTTGCCTTCGAACATGGTCATTGAGTATAGGAATTTTTAGAGGTCTCCCTCTTGTCCAAAGATCATAGTTGCCTCGAAACGGTTGCCTCGGAAAAATGATCTAAGACATTAGGGTTACCGCTAAGGTGTCATATCATTGCTTTAGTGACCACACGTCCCTTAATCGAATTGACCCTTAAACTCCAACGACAATGCTACCTACTCATCAATAGTGGGATAACATTGTCTAAAGGACATTAGCACAATTTGATTCCTTTTTCGAGTAGGTAGATGGTTCTTAAGTACTTTCTCCTTCAAAATAAAAACTTTTCGCACTTACACCTTTCAAAACAAAAACTTCTTTTAAACCCACAAACACAAAGAAAAGCAATTTTTGAAAACACTTTGAGCAAGTACCTAAGAGCCCGTGGATAACCATGGATAGAAAGGGTGCTAACACCTTCCCTTTCTATAATCTACCCCCCGGACCCGAGAAACATCTCGAAAAAGGAATTTTTCTGTGCTTTTTTCCTTTCCTTGTTGGATAAAATAAAAGACGATGGCGACTCTTGCTTACCGGAACATTTTGCGAAAACAAACGCAAAATGCAAACCAGCATTCCGAAAAACAGTCAGTTCTTTCCCACCGTATCACAGTTTGTAAAAAAAAGGTTTGTGGTTTTATGGTTTGGTGAATTTAGGGTTAAGTTTGCCAAAAGAATTAGAGTTTATGGGAAGAGAATCAAGGAAAAAACCACAAGTTGAAAGCAAAACCAAACAAATGTCAGGGGTGAGTATTAAACCCACACCCTTAGCCTTCTACATTGCATTAAGGGAAAAAACAAGTTAGAAGCAAAATCACAGAAAATGTCAGAGGTGGGTGTTGAACCCACGCCCTTAGCCTTCCACACCGCATTAAGGGAAAAACAAGTTAGAAGAAAAATCACACAAAATGTCAAAGGTATGTGTTAAACCCACGCCCTTAGTCTTTATCACTACCTGCCTTACCACTACGCCAGAGCTCACATATCATGCATCAAACCTGCTCTAATGATGTATATGAACACATACCACTGCGCCAGAGCTCACATATTATGCATCAAACCTGATCTAATGATGTATATGAACACATGTAAACATATCAAATTAGTTAACAATATATAAATCAAAGGTTTGAATTTAAAAAAAACTACCAAAATCGGTGAGGATGAACGTGATGTTCTGGGCACGATCTTGACTGCTTGAGGATTGGGATTGATTCCTTGGCACTTCAAGATGATAATGCAATGCTTGGTTTCAATTGAGAAGGGATGGAAGAAAGGGTTTTGTGTTGCCCTAGTTTCTTGAATTTTTGGAATAGTTTTCTCTGCAAGGGTTTTCGTGTGATGTTATGTATGAATGAAGAGCAATATATAGAGAAGAATTAGGTTAAACCATTGTGGGCTTGGACCTTGTAAGAAAAACATTGACTTTATCTTATTTAATTTTGAATTTAAATAAATAAAATAAAAAATAAATGGAATAAAAATCAAAGGGGTGTATGAATAGGTTCGGAGGTTCACTATGAGGCCTAATACACGTTTGGACCTTGAAACACAAGCCCATTAGCCTAAAAATTTGTGTTTGATCAATTTGGGTTTCATGCATTTTCTCGAAATTTCCCAACTTGTGCCAATCATAACTCTCTCAATTTTCATCTTTTGAATGTGATATTAGACTTTTTGGAAATCTAAAGATGTCCCCTACAATTTCTATGTTTATCATTTTTGTTTTTGAAGAATTTATCTTGATGTAAGTTGAGGTCTTAGAAACCCAATCTTCCTTGAGAAAAGTGAAACCCTAGTTATAAGTCCATTGCTTAGGAGAAGAATTTGTCTGATCAATTCTTAAGCAACCTTGAGCATTTGAGAACCCTAATAGAATGTCTTGAAGAAAAATGGGAGGGAAAATTTTGGGGTACAACAAACACAAAGTGTAGAAATTGAAAGGAAACCAAATCTAGAAATGCTTCAATATTATAACAAAATCAAATCTTCAGAAACTCAATCAAATCAAATATGTACAAAATTAAGATTGGATCAGACATCGTCCCAAATTACAAACTAATTGTATTGATTACATAATATAATCAAATCTAATCTAACATAATTCTATCAATCTCTAATTCTAACGACAATCTCTAAAGATATAACGCCAATCAATATAAAATTTTTCCTAAATTGCTCTAAACCTAAACTATAAATACCCCTAAAATCTAAAAGAAGGAACATAAATAAATGGGGGGGGGGGGGGGGGAGAGAAGAAGGAGTAAAAGAAGAGATGTAGAATGGGACTTCGAATTTAAGCCCTTTTCATTTAGATTTATGGTTTTTGAAAAGATACCCTAATATCTTCATTGCGGCCCTCACGTACCTGCAAATCGAAAGAGAAAGAGGATTATAAGCAGAGGAATCAAATCAGAGAAGAAATAAACAACAAGATTCATGGCACGAGGAGGTCATCCTCAAACACTTAACTTCTTTTTTTTTTCTTCTCTGAGATTTTGATTGTTGTTGGAGAATCAGGGTAGTTAGGGTTTCAGGGTGGGAGTATTATGGTTATTGTTGGGGGATTTAGGTCGATCTGGGTTCGGTGGTGGTTGGTGTCGTTGTTGTTAACATAAGAGAAGAAGAGAGAACAATGTAAAAAAGAGAGATAAGAGACAAAGGAAATGAATGGGAAACAGGAGAAAAAAAGAAAGATATAACATTCCCTTCGCCTTGATCGTTTGAGACACGTGGCCAACATCTGACCACGTGATCTCTTGCGCCCACACTGTACACCCTTGCCTACAAGCTTTGCAATCTTAATCAAATGACCGCGATTGTGCGTCCTCACCGTAACGCCATAGACTCTATGCACATGATCCAAACACACCCAGACTTATTCTGGGCTCCTTGTTCAAATTTTCGGGCTTAAGCCCAATGCTACCAGCGCCCCCCATATTTTGTTTTTACTTACAAATGTGAAAATAATGGGCTAAGTTCAATTTCTGAACTTGGGCCCTTAAGTTTAACACCCTGAGGTTTAAGTTTTTCACCCCCTTTGCATCTCAATTAATTTATTTTAATTAATTCTTTTAACAATATTTATTTATTTTTATTTTTTTTAATTCAATCATTATCATATTTTCGCATTAATTTTTTTTTTGCATATTAATAAATAAGTTATTGGATATTTTTAATATTTAATATATTTTTGATAAATTTTAATAGTTATGTATTAATCAAAAATCATTTTTAAATACTAACTCTCTTGATATATTTGCATTAAATATTTTTCTCATGTATTAAAATCTATTTTTCTCATATCGCATCATATATTCAAAAACAACTAACCCACCAAACACTAACAATTTTTCTACTAACATATAAAAATCAAGATATTTTCAAAAAGGATTGTGAATCTATCTTTTATTAACTGTGAACTACGTCTACGATTCTGCTATTTTCAACCCAGACTTGGTTCAAGGATTAATTCAAAAATATTTCCACAGTCCATAAAAAAACTAACCAAACACTACAAACTACGAATTAGGGTTCTGATTCCTCCTAAGAGGATACGCAGGCATACAACTTAAAAATCGTGGCGAGTTTCCCTAAATAAAAAACTAAAACCCTATTTGTAGACCTTTAACCTAAACTCTAGTATCCTTGTGAACAAGGTAGATGAAGGGTGCCTAACACTTTCTGATAGGGAAAATAACAAGTGTACTATTTGCCTTGCAGTAATAATACGAAATTTTCTCCGGATATCGATCTCGAGGAATGTATGTAGAACTGAGGATAATGCGTAGTTCAATTAAACAAAAGCTTTACTTTGGAATAAGGTTTTGAAATTATCACTTAATAAACAAAAATATAAAATGGTTTTTTAACAAATATGAGGAGCATTCTATGGTAAGTGTGTGATTTGACCTTGTATTAACCTTCATTCTTGATCTCTTCAACAAGTTTATTACTTTCAACTACTGAATCTTTAGTTTGTTTTCCCCTAAGTCCTTAGTGAGAAAACCTTTGGTCCTTCATCCTAATACCTAAGTCCTTAGTGAATTATGATGAAACCAAGCAGTTATGTTATCAAGATTTTACCAGTGACCTATAGGGTATCCCTAGTCCTAGGTGATATCTATTATAGTCTAATTGTTCAAAAACCTTAACAATGGTGGTCCAGCCCTAATTGTTAATTGTGGATCAATCCCTATTTGTCTGATAGGAAAGGCATAAGAACATTGAACACTTAAATTGAAAAGCAACTATTGCATCAATACCAAGAATTCAAAATTAAAACATTTTTGAAATCAGGGACACCCTCTCGCATTGGGGGGTTTAGCCTCTCATAGTATTAAAAAGAAAAGCAATAAAAAAAATTAGACATTACAAAAGGTGAGAATTCTTTGATCTTTAATTGCTATCGCTCATGAAGGAATCTTCGTCTCCAAATCTCTTGAAAGCCCCAATCTTTATTGTTCCTAATCTTCTTCTGTCAAAAAGTCCCCGAATTCATTGTGAAAACTCCTCTAAATAGCAAACACTCACTTAGGTCGGTTCGAAATACCAAAAACGCCTCTATGGGTCACAAATAGTGAAAAAAAGGAAAGTATGATAAATCAGAATAATTGACCAACACGGCCCGTGTCAGGCGACACGGCCGCCCGTGTTGGCCCTCTGGTATTTAATTTCTTTAATCAACTCCCAGACATACTGACACGGCCCGTGTCAGGTGACACGGTCGCCCGTGTCAACCCCCTGGAATTCAGCTTTTCACGCACTCATATTCTGACACGGCCCGTGTCAGGTGACACGACCCCCCGTGTTAGGCCCCTTATAGGTGGATTTTTGACTTTCTCCGAAACTCCGAGTTTTTGCACTTTTTCGCCCTGAATTGTTTTGTTTGATTCTTATGACCCCGAAAACACTAAAACACATAACCAATGCATAAAATGCGATAAAATGAAATAAAACACTCGACAATAAAAGAAAAGATAACTGCAATTAATGATAAATAACTGTGTAAATACCACTAATCAAACTCCCCCAAACTTAAACCGTTGCTTGACCTCAAGCGACCATTACAAAAACTCATGAAAATCACAGCAGCCCGATACTCGTACGTGAGACATCCGTTCATGGTTGACCAAAAAGAAGTTCGTCCAATGTTCACATGACATAAAGAGTTTGTTTAATAATCTTTAAATCTACATCTTCCTCTTCAGATACCTCTCTAACTATGCTTTGTACTTAAGTCTCTTTCCAATTTTCCTCCTTTTTCATTCGGACAGTCAAATTAAGGCAATGATAATTGTGATGATCATCGCATGCACAACAATAATCAAGAATTTTTTGCTTAGGCACCAAACTTTGCAGTTATATATTTCCCTTTTGGACGACGTTTGGGGATCAACCCCCTTTGAGCTGAATAACCGGATGAGGGCTACCCAACTTAGTGAGCCAGATGCCTTTTACCGCCTTTTCATCATTTGGTGCCAAATTTATTTCTCCACCAATCATACATGCATGTGAATCTATATTCTGCCAAACTGTAAGGATAAACTACTTCAGGAGTACTTCTTAGGATTCAAGCACTATGATACAAATCTATACGTTAGACTCGTATCACTGTCACGTTATTCTGAACTTCCTACCATCGAACAACCATCCCTTTGTCCCTATATACTATTCCCGAACTATATTAGAAACAAGTTCTTGAACAAAAAAAAAATTTCGGGCCAAATTCGGAGGACTTAAACTCGTGGATTTACACAGCAATTTGCATAGAACTAACAAATAATTTGAAAAGAAGAAAAGCAATAGAACCCCCCTAAACTTGAACTAAACATTGACCCCAATGTTTCAGAACAAGCGCGAGGAAGGTGACCCACAGAGGGAAATGCAACACCAGCTTCTGCCTCCTAGCTTTCACCAGTAAGACTCCCTTTTTATTACCTACAAAAAAAAGTTATTCAAAAGCATGGGTTGCCTCCCACGAAGCGCTTCGTTTAACGTCGCATGGCTTGACGGTTCTTCCCCTTATGGGGGATACCTCCTCTTCCAAACCTTATTGCTTGTCCTTTCTGCAACCCAAAACTCATCTAGATCAAAAGCATTGACCACTTTGTATTTCCAGTCCCTTCCAACTTCCGTCTTCTCACCTTTAGGTTTCCTTTTCTTTCTCTTCTTGACTTCTGGATTGAACTTATAAGTTTTTGTTGATGCCACCTGAGAGCTTATGCTGGAGACTTTTTCTGGGGGTAATTTTAAACTGATGTTGCCTCCTGCTAATTTAATCATACTAGTTGAAGATTGATTCTTTTCTCCTGCACCCTGCTTTTTGATCTCCAACACCTTCAAAGTTATCTCCTCATCAAAAGATTTTAGTGTAAAATTACCTGTCTCAATATCAAAATTGCATCGAGTAGTCATCATAAATGGTCGACCAAGAATGATAGGAGTCTCTTCATCTTCAGGTATGTCCATGATCTGAAAATCAACTGGGAAAACAAAATTGTCAATTCCCACTAATACATCTTCAGCTATCCCATATGACTGCTTGATGGTGTGATCCACAATTTTCAATTTTGTCCAACTCCCGCTTATCTTTTTAATACCGAGCTTCTTGAAAATCGATAATGGCATTAAACTCACACTGGAGCCAGAATCAACCAGAACCCTCTTGAAAGCTTTTTCTTTTATGGTGCATGGTATTGCAACTGACCCAGGATCCTTCTTGAAAGCTCTTTCTTTTATGTACACAATTTCTCATCAATGGGTACTTGTCCATCTTCTGTTGTTCTCTTTTTTAAAAATACCTCTTTCATGAATTTATGGTATAATGGCATTTTCTCGAGTGCTTCAAAGAACGATATGTGGATCTCTAGCTTTTTTGAAAATTTTGACAAATTTCTCAAAATGTTTTTCTTTTTTGTTCTTCTTTGCCACTCGAGATGGACACGGTAACTTGATCACTGGTTTAGCCTTATCTTCAAATGGCTTCACAAGCGATACCACTTCTTCCTTTTTGTTCCTATTCTCTCTCACTTCCAGCTCTACTTCTATGATATTGTCATCAAACTTCACCTCATCTTCTTTTTCTCTATCAACTTTCTCACTCCTTGTTTTGACAACATTCACATTCTCATGACTTTTCTGACTTTCTTGTGCTCACATCGCTACCTGTTGTGCAATATGTTCCATTTGAACTTCCGAATTTGTTATTGGAGTTGTGGTATTTATGTAATTACTCCTTGTCTCTTCTTGAAATTGAGAGGTGTGGGCAACCATCTTTTTAATAGCCATCTCCCACTCTGCCTTTTGAGAAGCTTGTTGCT
Source organism: Vicia faba (assembly GCA_948472305.1). Lineage (NCBI taxonomy): Eukaryota > Viridiplantae > Streptophyta > Magnoliopsida > Fabales > Fabaceae > Vicia > Vicia faba. The sequence goes on along the minus strand of CATIWC010001816.1, from coordinate 98,620 downwards.
GCTGATCTTTCTAAGAGAAGTTAGGATGATTCTTCCACCTAGGATTATAGGTGTTAGAATATGGGTTATTTTGCGCCAATAATTTTATCCCCTCAATTTGTTGTGGAGTTACAAAATATTGCACAATAAGGTGAAGTCCACTACAAATTTCACAAGCAACCTTATGTACCTATTGAACTTGAGCTACATGTTGAGTACCTATGTTCATTGCTTTCAGCTTTTTCTCCACTTCTGCAGCAATATCCTCTTCAATTTTTAGTTGCTTATTCACTTCTAACTTCAAATCAATCACTCCATCTGGCTTGCTTACAAATCTATCATATAGCTCCAGATGCTCATTTGCAGCAATGGCTTAAATAATCTTCTTCACACCAGTGGTTGTTGTAAAGTTAGATGAGCCAGCAACAGCTGTATCGATAAGCTACTTTGTCTTCATTCGAAGGCTATTCACAGGCATTTGCATTTTCTCAATTTGACTCATGTTGTGCGTGGGACAGGCTACCAGTAGCCTCTTGAACCTCTTATAGGCATCACCTAGCGACTCTCATTCCTTCTGCTTAAAATTCAAAATATCATATCTTTTGCGAATATAAACAGAAGCAGGAAAGTACTCATCAAGAAAAGTCTTATCCATCTATTCCCAAGTGGTGATACTTCTAGCTGGCAATAAGTAAAACCACTCTTCGCATCTTCAGACAGTGTGAACGGGAACATCCTTAATTTCTTCGCTTCTCCATAGTGCCCCTAAATCTTCAGAGTAGTACTCATGGTGAGGAATCTCTACAAATGCTTTTTGGCATCTTCATTGATCTTTCCACTGAAAGATTTGTTCTCAAGCTGGCAGATGATTGAAGAATGTAGTTGAAAATTTGCAACATTGACCAGTTGATTTATAATAGTCAACCGACCTGATGGAGAATTTTCTCCTCCGTAATCCCCAAGAATTATCTCCACTGGTGGTGGGTTTTATCGTATAGTTTTGGATTTTGATTCTGAACCCGAGTCTGTATATCAATGGAAATTAAGTTGAGGGTTGTCCTGGAATGCAAAGGTTAGAACAAATCAGTAATAACAAAAAAAATATAAAAGTTACATAATAGAAATTTTAGTTGTAGAGCAACAAAATTTTAATTGAACTCAAATTACACTCAATAACTCAACAGTCCCCGACAAAGGCGCCAAAAACTTGATAGAGAAAATAACAAGTGTACTATTTTGCCTTGCAGTAATAATAGGTAATTTTTCCCTGGATATCGATCTCGAGGACTGCGTGTAGTACCGAGGATAATGCGTAGTTCAATTAAACAAAAGCTTTACTTTGGGATAAGGTTTTGAAATTGTCTCTTGATCAACAGAAAGATAAAATGGATTTTTACATATATGAGGAGCATGATAGGGTAAGTGTGTGATTTGACCTTGTATTAACCTTCATTCTTGATCTCTTCAACAAGTTCATTACTTTCAACTACCAAATCTTTAGTTTGTTTCCCTCTAAGTCCTTAGTGAGAAAACCTTTGGTCCTTCATCCTAATACCTAAGTCCTTAGTGAATTATGATGAAACCAAGCAGTTATGTTATCAAGATTTTACCAGTGACCTATAGGGTATCCCTAGTCCTAGGTGATATCTAGTATAGTCTAATTGTTCAAAAACCTTAACAATGGAGTTTCAACCCTAATTGTTAATCGTGGATCAATCCCTATTTCTCCGATAGGAAAGACATAAGAACATTGAACAATTAAATTGAAAAGCAACTATTGTATCAATACCAAGAATTCAAAATCAATATATTTTCAAATTAGGGACATCCCATAGCATTGGGGGGTTTAACTTCTCATAGTATTAAAAAGAAAAGCAATAATAAAATTAGACATTACAAAAGGTGAGGATTCTTTGATCTTCAATTGCTATCGCTCATGAAGGAATCTCCGTCTCCAAATCTCTTGAAATCCCCAATCTTTATCGTTCCTATTCTTATTTTGTCAAAAAGTCCTAGAATTCATCGTGAAAACTCTTCTAAATAGCAAACACTCACTTAGGTCGGTTCGAAAAACCAAAAATGCCCCTCTGGGTCACAAATAGTGAAAAAAGGAAAACATGAAAAATCAGCGTAACTGGCCAACATGACCCGTGTCAGGTGACATGGCCGCCCATGTTGGCCCTCTGGTATTTAATTTCTTTAATCAACTCCCAGACATGCTGACACGGCCCGTGTCAGGTGACACAGTTTCCCGTGTCAGCCTCCTGGCATCCAGCTTTTCACGCACTCATATCCGGACACGGCCTGTGTCAGGTGACACGACCCCCCGTGTTAGGCCCCTGTAGGTGGATTTTTGACTTTCTCTGAAACTCTGAGTTTTTGCACTTTTCGCTCTGAATTATTCTGTTTGATTCCTCTAACCCTGAAAACACTAAAACACACAACCAAAGCATAAAATGCGGTAAAATAAAATAAAACACTCGATAATAAAAGAAAAGATAACTGCAATTAACGAAAAATAGTTGTGTAAATACCACTGATCACCTTCCCTTCGTGTAAAGTGAGTCAAGAACTTAGAATATTTGTATCTTAAATTAGGGTTATTCCATTATATTTCCGTCTTAGGATAAAAATTAATGGTGGCGACTCTATATTTTTTGTCGGTTATTACAAGATGAATGTTTAGACAATGAATGTTCGAATAAAATGAGATCAAGTAAGACTAATGATAATTTTCATATATGGACACCATAGGAAATCCCTAAAACATTCTTGGAAGGGTTTCAAGTTGAGCACAAAATTATGAAGGAATGCAATGTCAGACAGAATGTCATGACATTTGACGGTGAAAATTTGGGTAATACTATCATAGGTAATGTTCCTACTCAACATAACAAGGCAAGGTCATGTGGTAGTCTCCATCATCCCTTCAATAATCTAATAAGGAACAAAGCTATTGGTATTAGGAATGTTATGCTGTGAAAAAATATTGCAAAAAGCTTTACCAAGTTTATGTTGGTAAATCAACTTAAAAGGCAAATGGGTGAAGTTTACATTGCTAAGAAATCATGGTAATTAGTTAGGTGGAGGCATGCAACAGATAGTTTTTCCCTTTCTATTTATTGGCGAATGAAAAACCAAACACATCATTACAAAGCCTTGATATCTCCAAAGTTACACTTTATTTAAATCCCATTACCTATTGCACTATTCAAAACCTCTATTTCTCAAATCCTCAATTCAAGCCTTATTCCATCTTTATGTATCCCAAAGAGATCATTCAAAATATTATTTTCATTTCTCTTTTCAATATTCAAGAAATGAATATGTCAAGCAAACATAAGATGCCCATCCCTACTCACCAATCTATAAGGGATTTAGAAGACTTGTCAAATGTTATAACCAACTATGTTCCCCTTATAATCATCCCTGGTAATACTCCAAAGAGGAGTAGAATAAAGACTCTAGCTGGAAGAAGGACTCACTCACGACTAAGTATGTCTCCAAAAACATCTATTTTAACATATTCTCTTAGTACATCTATAGCCATGGATGTTGATATTCTTGGAACAAATCTTAAGGACGTTGAAAACCCTAGTATTGTTAAATCTGTTGAGAATTATCGCAAGGGTAGTCTTAATGATACTAGCATTGTGAAATATGAAAAGGAATCTAATCTAGAAGACATTGTTATTGATAAGAGCGTTCGTATATTACTCTCAGATATTGCGAGTGGTAAAACTATTCATGATGATGAACCAGATGTTTTAACATCTGTGAACAAGCATTCTTATCTTGAGAAAGAGGGAGATCTAATTATTCCTGAAAATAAGCATGAAGAAGCTGCAGGAACAGGTGAAAAGGAAGAAGTTGATAACAAAAATAATGAGATTATCAACATTGATGAGTGTGATTCTGATGATGAGCTTATTAGTAAAAGGCTAGCTCCTGACATTGCCAAGATATTGAGAAATATGAAAGAAAAGATTACTAGTATGACTGATAGTACTCCCTATAAAATTTCCAAGAAAAACACTATTGTGGGACCAACTAAGAGTTGGAGAAAAGTTATATCTCCAAGATTAAAGAAGAAGGCCCTGGAGAGAAGGGATGATACTTCAAGTGATTCAGAGGTTGATGCTGATGCTCAGGACATCATACATGCCATCAAAGGTAAATTTGCGATAAGTAAGAGTCTTCCAAATATTCCAGATGTCCCTATAGATTAATGTGTCATTCCATCTTGCAAAAAATATGGAGAAGTGGAAGTATGTGTATCACATACGTATTTCTCTAGAAAGGGAATTAGGAAAAGATGCTTTAGAATGTCAGGAGGTTATTGATATCAATAATCATAATGGATTAATGAAAACTGTTTCTAAGCCGGGTAACTGTCATGAGAAATTGCTAAAGGAGTTTGTTCTTAACATAACTCAAGAATGTAATGACAAGACAAGCAGCAGGTTTAGGAAAGTATTTGTAAGAGGTAAGTATGTGGAATTCTCTCCGGTTGTAATTAACAGGTTTTTGGGAAGGAGTGAAATAGAACAACCTAAGGTTGTAGTGTTTAATGACACTATTTGTAGATAAATCACTAGGGAACAAGTTAATGATTGGCCTAGAAAGGGAAAAGTGTCTGCAAGCTATCTGAGTGTGAATTATGCCATCCTTCACAAGATTGAAGCTACTAACTGGATGCCTACCAATCATACTTCCTCAATTGCTATTGGTCTGGGAAGATTCATCTGCACTGTTGGGACCAAGAAAAATTATGATTTTGGGACCTATATCTTCGAAGAAATCATAAGGCAAGACACTTCCTATACAGTGAAAATGCCTATTACTTTCCCAACCTTAATATGGAGAGTCATATTGAGCCAACATCCAGGAATCTTAACTGATGCAGATGATATATGTAGAAGGGATTCACCTCTTTCTTTTCATTATAAGTTGTTTGAAGGAACACATGTTACATGCATTGTCAAGACATCTGAAAAGAAAAGTGTCATTTCCACTACCAAGGAGGATATATTAGATTAATTAAAAGTGACTTATAAAGGGCTGGATGAAACCATTACAACCTATGCTGAAAGGAAAATAAAACTTGAAAGATTGAAGCTCTGGATGAAAAAGATGTGCAAGAAAATTCTGCTGAGGGTAATGTTGATGAACAGGAAGAGAAGGGTGCTGATGTTGATGAGGAAGAGCAAGAATCTATAAGGGAAAATGATGGAAGTAAAGAAAGCAGTGAAGAGGATAACATAACCAGCAACACTAGTGCTTAAAAAGATGTATTTCTCTAGTTTGGTTTTTGTTTATTTGTTTTAATAACATTATGTAAGGGCTTTTGACCCATATTTTTGTAAGGAACTTTATGCTATTTGTTGTGTAATTCTTGACAATATATATGTTTCCACCTGATATGTTTGTATGTTTCCATCAGCTATTGTGTGTTTCCGAATTGTGCTTCCATGTGTGTTTTGTGTCTGTGTGTGCTTCCATTTTTGTTTACATTTACTCTATTTTTTGGGTCAATTTTTGGCTAAAAAGGGGGAGTAAAGTGTTATTATTTTCTGTGTGTCCTGATGTTTTGAAACATGTCTTGACATGTTAATTAGCATGTTGATAGGGTTGTGCTACTGCTAAGGAGATAATAGTGATTGTGGTTTCTTGCTGGATGCAACTATTTAGGGGGAGCATGATAGTCTGTCATGCTGGTGTGGATGCTGGTTCGGAGCTTCTGCTCCTGCTGACTACTGGTGGAGTTTGTGTGCATGATTTCTTATCTAATATTCTGATATCTTGCCTGATGTGAGGAAATCGTGATGTGAGGCTAGTTTTATCTTCTTCTGCTGCTGCCTCTGATTGTGAACTTGGGTAGTTCATATTTGGTTCTCTGGATTTTCTAGTGTGTTTGATTTTCCCTTTGAGGGGGAGTCTTGACTATGTGTGACAGGGGGAGTTTGAACCTGTCCGTGATGTCAGACCACATGTTTGGACATTTGTTCTTCTGATGTTTTGAAGATCTTGATTTGTAACTGCATGCATTCTCTGATGTACTCTTCTATTGCAGTTTGTACAAAGTTTACATGTTTGCATGTAGCTTGTGTTGTGGTGTTATTCCTCTCTCTAGGATTATTGTGCTTTGGTTGTTTTAGCCAAAATTTACCAAAGGGGGAGATTTTTAGTTCCATGGTTTTATGATTGGCTAAATTTTGGCAAAACATGGTTCTATACAGATGTTGAGCAAGATGTTGTAACATCTTCATCAACTGTCATAATAGTTTTATTGTTATATGTTTCCGACAGATGTTGAAGACATATGTCACGACATCTTGGTGTATGTACAGCAGGCCCTGTTGTTGTATATCTCTTGACATATTTGATTTAATGAGACCCTTTTGGATATACCTCATCATTATGCGTAGACCAAGGAGATCATTTAGGAACAAAGTGAAGAATTGATTTGTTTCATTAAAAAGTATCTTTGAGACTTTTTAGGAAACTATAAAAGATTTGTTCGTATTTTTTGTGAAGATCCTGCACTTTAAAAAGTGAAGATTCGATCTGATTTGAAGAGTCCAAGCCCATACTGCAAGAGTCTATAAATAAGAACTTGCTAGACCTAAAATAGCAAGCATTCATATGGAAGAAATTGTGGGTGCAACATAAGGGTTTAGGGTTTTTGGAGTCTTTTAGGTTTTTAGTGTTTGTGTTCTTTGTGTTTCACTTATGTATCTTTGAGCATTGAGTTGATTGATTATTTATTTTTTATCAAGCTATTTTTCTCACTCATGAACTTTTAAGAAAATAGTTGAGTATTGTTCTTAGTTGAAGCTTTTAAGCAAAACTAAATATTGTTTATTTGAAGTGTAATCTTCTGTTGGATTTTAAGTCTAGTCACAAGGTTTGTGGCTGTAGGTATATCATTATGGTGATTAGAAGTGAGAGGGGATTCTCATATCTAGGAGGTTCCTAGGTAGAAGTTTCACAAGGTAGTGATTAAGAGAGAAGTTGTAAATTGGTACTATTTAGGCTTCACACTAATGTTATCATAGTGGATTTCCTTCTTGGCTTGGTAGCCCCCAGAGTAGGTGACGTTGCACGGAACTGGGTTAACAATTGATTGTGTTGTTTAATTTTCTACAATTTATTTTTCTACACAATTGTGGTTTTCTATCAACATATGTCATAACATCTGTCATGACATCGTATTTTTGTTTTAAGACATCAGTCTTGACCTTTGTATTGCAAGTGCCAGAATTTCATCATTATTATGGTGAGCATGGTCATATTAAGCCTTTTTGTTACAAATTGTATGGAGACAAAAAATCTTCAGATAAGTCCAAGGCTAATCAAGTAAGCAGAAAGAGAAGTGTTAAGGATATTGATTTAAACCTTATTGCTCATACTTTCTTAAGAGCTTTAAATAAAGAAGACCGATACTTTGATAGTGGATGCTCTAGACATATGATAAGGGTTTAAAAGTTGTTGATGGATGTCAAATCTCATCCCACATGTTCTGTCATATTTGGTGATGTGTTTAATGGTGAAATCAAAGGAGTTGAAAGATTGATGTGTGCTGGTTCTCCTAGTTTAGAAGATGTTCTTTTCGTGAAATGATTAATTGCTAACCTTATTAGCATTAGTCAATTTTATGTGACCAAGGATTGTTAGTCTACTTCTCAAAGTCAGAATGTCTGGTCAAATATGAGAAATATATTATTCTAATGAAGGGAATTAGGTATAAAGAAACATGTTATCTATGGGAATCCCAAATAACTGCTTATTCTTCCACATGTTTGATAACCAATGAAGATGAAGTAAAGCTATGGAACCAAAAGTTTGGACACCTTAATCTAAAAGGAATGAAAGAGATCTTATCTGAAGGAGCTATTAAGGCTTAAAGTTGAGGAAAAGAAAGTCTGTGATGAGGTAAAATTGTAAAGCAAACCATAACGTCACTCCAAAAGTTGCAACATCAGACTACTTCCAAAGTACTGGAACTTCTTGATATGGATTTAATGGGACCAATTCAAATATAAAGCCTGGGTAGAAAAGGGTATGTCTATATGGTTATAGATGATTTTTATAGGTATACTTGGATGAACTTTCTTAGAGAAAAATAAAATGTTTTTAAAGTCTTAAAAAATACTACCTCCGTCCCTAATTATAAAACCCTCTTGAGTTTTTTTTCTTGTCCCTTTTTATAAGACCCCATCAACTTTCAAAGTGCATTAATTATTTTTTTCCAAACATACCCCTAATTATATTACATCTCTTTCTACATTGTGTAATAAATACACTTGCATGAACATTATTTATTTCTCTCCTAAGGATATACATGTAAGATTGTACAAATATTCAATAAATTTAATACTATAACCAATTTTCTTAATTAACGTAATTTAGTCTACGGGGTCTTATATTTCAGGACAAAGGTAGTATGTGTTAAAGCATTCAAGAGGGGAAGAATAATGTGATTGTCAAGGTTAGAAGTGAGCATGACAATGAGTTTGAGAATGTAAAATTCTATGAATTTAATGATTCTGAAGGTATTAGTCATGAGTTCTCTTGTTCCATCACTTCTCTACAAAATGGAATTCTTGAGTAAAAGACTAGAGCTATACAAGAATCAACTAGAGTCATGCTTCATGCTAAGCAATTGCCTTTGGAGTTTTGGGCTGAAGCTATGAATATTTTACGCTACATTCATAATAGGAACACCTTGAAAGGAGGTACTTCAACTACTCTCTATGAGTTATAGAAGGGAAGAAAGTCCACAGTTAAATATTTTCATACCTTTGGAAGTAAATGCTATGTCTTGATTGACAAAGATAAAAAAGGTAAGAATGACCCTATAAGGGATGAAGGGGTATTTCTGGGTTACTCCTCAAGCAGGAGAACTTATAGAGTTTTTAACTCCAGGAATAGAATGATAATGGAATCTATCAGTGTGGTAAGTGATGATTCAATTACTGAACAAAGGATGTATGCTGAAGGCAATGTTGGAACATCATGTATGCAGAGTAATAAGGGAGTAAGAGAGGTAATTTGTGAATTCACGAGCACTGAATCAGTGAGTTCTCAAGCCAACAAAGGTCTCTCTACTACAGGCCACATACAACAATCCAAGGAACTGATTTCAAGATACCACAATGAATAAGACATCACTGAATTCAATAAGAAAATATCAAATTCATGTCTTGTTTCTAAGCTTGAACCAATGATGTGTCCTACTGTTTAAGAAAGGAAAATCTGGAACTACATCATTGGAATCATTTTTTATGGTGTTTCTTACTCTTTCATCATAAAAGAATTATGCAACGCATAGTTGAATAATAATACTGATGGATGTTTCTCCTTAAGAAACAATTTGATTACTGCTGAAGCTGAATATGGCCGAACAAACTTGTTGGGAGGAAAACTGGTGTGGATGAAGAAGATGTTGAAGGAACATAATGTCAAGCAGAATGTCATGAAATTACATTGTGAAGACCTGAATGTCATCAGAAATCTCATTCAACATGTTATAACAAGAACCTTGATAGTCACAATCAACTAATTAAGAATCTTGTTGAAGGAAAGGTTGTTACTATGGAGCATATGGACAACAAGGACCAACTTACTGTTATGTTTAAAGTAAATCAAATTGAGAACTTAAGCAGTAGGATTAGAACTTGCACTATTAAGGAGTTATGCAAATTAAATATATAGAGGAATACAACTAATACTATGCCTTTCCTCTATGTTTTGAGGCATGATAAGCATATACATATTTCTATTGATAAGAGGGTTGGTGACAACACCGAGGAGTGCTGGAGAATCTTTGACAGGGGAAAGAGGTGGATGACCACTTGAAGTTGTTCAAGTTTATGTGTTTCTATCTGTGATTTGTTTGTTTCCATCTAAGTTTTCAAGATTGTGTGTTTCCATTAAGACATGTGCTTCCTTATGTGTTTATTGCGTGTGTGCAATATGTGTGCTTCCAATTGTTTTTACATTTACTCAAATTTTGTCAATTTTTGGCTAAAAATGTGGAGTAAATTGTTAGTGTTTTGATTGTCCTAATGTTATGAAACATGTCTTGACATATTGATTAGCATACTGATAGGATTGTACTACTTCTAAGGGGAGAGTAGTTATTGTGGTTACTTGTTGTATGCAACTATTTAGGGGGAGTATGATGGTCTGTTATGCTTGTTTGGTGCTGCTACTGCTAATGTGATTGTGTGAATGATGTCTTACCAGATGTCCTAACATCCTGTCTGTTGGAGCTGTGTGAAAATCCTGATTTGAGGCTATTTTATCTTCTGTTGCATGTGCCTCTGATGTGTGAACTTGGGTAGTAATGGACCTGTCTGTTTGTCTAGCTCTTGTGTTGTGTTGGAGCTGTGTTATGTGATGTTAGACCACATGTCTGGACATCTATCTTTTGGAGTTTTGAAGATGGTGATATGTAACTAAATGTAATCTATGATATATTTTTATGATTGCAGTTTGTAAAAAGCTTACATGTCTGCATGTAGCTTGTGTTTTATGGTTGTGGTTTTATTCCTCTCTCCAGTTTGATTGTACTAAGTTTGTTTTAGCCAAAATTTGCCAAAGAGGGAGATTGTTAGATCCATGGTTTTATGATGGCATAAATTTTGCTAAAACATGATCCATAACTGATGTTGAGCAAGATGTCACAGTATCTTGAGCAATTGTTATGACAAGTTTTGCTGTCATGTATACGAGACAGATGTCGAGTCAAATGTCTTGACATCTTGCCCTATTGTACAACAAATGCCGCTGTTACATCTCTTGACATAATTATTTTTATTTTGTGAGATACCTCTGAATATATATCATTAATTTGCGTAGGTCAAGGATATTTTATTAGGAACAATGTAGATTTGATTTGGTTTCATAAAAAAGGATATTTAAGACTTTTTAAGAAACTTTGAAGATTTGTTCCTATTTTTGCTTGAAGATCTTGCAGTTGATTTAAAATAAAAGATTTGATTTGATTTGAAGAGTCCAAGCCCATACTGCAAGAGTCTATAAATAAGGACTTGCTAAACCTAAAATAGCAAGCATTCACATTGAAGAAATAGTGGCATAATTATTTTTATTTTGTGAGATCCCTCTGAATATATATCATTATTTTGCGTAGGTCAAGGAGATTTTATTAGGAACAATGTAGATTTAATTTGGTTTCATAAAAAAGGATCTTTAATACTTTTTAGGAAACATTGAAGATTTGTTCCTATTTTTGCTTGAAGATCTTGCAGTTGATTTAAAATAGAAGATTGGATTTAATTTGAAGAGTCCAAGCCCATACTACAAGAGTCTATAAATAAGGACTTGCTAAACCTAAAATAGCAAGCATTCACATTGAAGAAATCGTGGTTTCAGTATAAGGGTTTTGGATTTTGGGAGTCTTTTAGGGTCTTTGTGTTTTCTTTGTATGTCACTCATGTATCTTTTGATACATTGAGGTAGACTGATTGTTCTCACTCATGAGATTTTAAGCAAAGAGTTAGGTATTGTTCTTAGTTAAGCTTTTAAACAAAACTAAGTATTATTTATTTGAAGTGTGTTGTACCCTAAAACTTTCCCTCTCATTTATCAAGTATTTTCTCACAAGATATCATTTGGTTCAAGAATGCACTAGGATTGATCAGCTTAAGACACCTCCTTAAACACTGATGACTGAAATTAGGGTTTGAGTTTGCACATGTATAATTGAACTTTTAATGCCTCACATGACTCTCATGGATCATTATGGACCCCCAAGATTGCTCATGTCAAGTTTCAAGTCTTGGATCACATTTTTGCTCAGTCAATTGATCAGTTGACCTAAAAATGAGCTGTATTGGGGAAAAAGTCAACTGTGGCCAATTTACAGTCAAACTTCATAATTTTTTAGCCATATCAACATTATGAACTCATATGTATCATTTGATCAAGTTTGGACCACAATTCCTCAAGAAATTTGATCAGATCATCAAAAGGGCAAAATGGTCAAAATTAGGGTTTTGACTGAGAAAAGGCAATTTATGATTTTTGACCTAACAAATGGTTAATTGGTTTGAGGCATGATTTCAAGAGTTAAATTGCATCATTTTGACCTAATGGCATGACTCAAAACTTTGCTCAAGGTCATTTGATTGATAGTTAATTTTCAATCAACTGATCAAAAGTCAACTGTACACTGAAAAGTCAAACTTTGACCTTTTGGTCAAAATCAAGTGTCAAAGATCACAATCCATCAAAACATGTCAAAATATTAAACTTGTTCATCAAGAAATAAAAAAAATTCAAGATTTCATTTTGAAAAGTCAAAGTTTCCAAACTTAGAATTTTTTCTAAGTGTTGAAAACTTCATATTTTTCACAACTTTGAGCCAATTTTTCACCATGATGCAAGATGATTCAAAAGAAACTTTCAACATGAAAGTTGTAGATATCCATGAGATATAAAACATTTCTTTACACAACTTCTCCTAGAAATACTTGGATCTCAAGTTATTAGTCCATGAAGTCATGGTCATGAAACTAAAACACTTATTGAAATTTTGAGCATTTTGGTCAGGATTTTGACCTAACTTCTGACCCAAGTTTCACATAGTTCCAAGGGGAATTTTCAAAAGTGATTCAATGAGGGGTTGTAGAGCACATTAAAAGATTTCCAAAATGTCCAAGAATTCCTTGAGATCATTTGTGAGCAAGGAGAATCGAAGGCCAGAAGTTAGGGTTTCAAGTTATTTTGCAAGAAAAATTTGTGATGAACAAGAATTCAAATTTCAAGCCTATGTTGCACAATCTTGCTTTGCAGGCCTCTAAACATCAAAATCTCTCCCTAATCAAAAGATTGCACTTTCTTTTGAGTTATTATCCATTTGATTCAAGCTTTATCCAAGATAATTTTCCATTCATGGTACAAAGACACCATTGCCATTTACATAAAGCAAGCTTTATGCAAAGTCAACTTGCATTGAGCTTTGCACTTGTTCCTTCTGCACAAGCTTCCTCTACAAAGTCAGATAATCATGTTTAAAGTTGGTAACCACTCTACATGCTTGTGCTTTCTACCTTAAAACTACATTTCTCACTTTTCTTCAAAATCAAGCAACCTAGCCATAACCCTATAACTCAGAAATCCCTTGTGCAAAACATCTCTAACCTTTTGCTTATAGATATACAAGTCATTGGCAAGAAAACAGGAGGAATTATCAAGCCTAGAAACTCCCCAAAAACTCCATGAAATCAGAATTTGCATAAACACTCCATTTTTGTGTCATTTCTGACTTTGAATTCCAAACTCACATTTCACTCGTGCGTTCTCACTCAAGTTCAATCACAAAGCTTCCATACACCATTTAGAACTCATCCCACACCTTGTTACACGACTGTAACACCATTTGCACCATCTTCTATAACCAAAAAACAGAGTCTGCACACTGACTTCTCCAGACCATTTCAGCCTTCCATTGCTCAAGCTAATCATTGCATTAACTTCCTGGGACCTTAAGGAAGCTAACCTGATCATCACCATAACTTGACACAAGCTTAAACTCAAAACACGATTTCCAGTTTTGAGGTAAGTTTTACTAACTTTGAACTCTTCATACAAGCATCATTATTGATTTATTTGTGAATAAGAAATGTAGATATCATTGTGTTGTACCCCAAAATTTTCGATCTCATATATCAAATATTTTCTCACAAAGATCTCTCTTGGTTCAAGATGCACTAGGGTTGATCAACTCAAGACACCTCCTTAAGCACTGATGACCAAAATTAGGGTTTGAGATTGCACAAGGATTATTGAACTTTCAATGCTTCATGTGACTTTCATGGATCATTATGGACCCCCAAGATTATTCATGACAAGTTTCATGCCTTGGATCACACTTTTGCTCAGTCAATTGAGCAGTTGACCTAAAAATCAAATGTATTGGGGAAAGAGTCAATTGTGGCCAATTTACAGTAAAACTTCATAATTTTTGATTCATATCAACATTATAAACTCATATGTATCATTTGATCAAGTTTGGACCCCAATTCCTCAAGAAATTTCATCAAATCATCAAAAGGGCAAAATGGTCAAAATTTGGGTTTTGACTAAGAAAGGGGAATTTCTGATTTTTGATTTAGAAAATGGTTTTTTGTTTTGAGGAATGACCTAAAGAGTTCAATTGCATTATTTTGACCTAATGGCATGACCCAAAACATTGCTCAAGAACAATTGGATTGATAGTGAATTTTCAGTCAACTGATCAAAAGTTAACTGTACACTAAAAAGTCAAACTTTGAATTTTTGGTCAAAATCAAATGTCAAAGATCACAATTCATCAAAACATGTCAAAATGTGAAAATTATTCATTAAGAAATCAAAAAGTTAATATTTCATTTTGAAAAGTCAAAGTTTTCAAACTTAAAATTTTTTCTAAGTGTTGAAAACTTTATGTTTTTTCACAACTTTGAGCAGATTTTTCACCATGATGCAAGATAATTCAGAAGAAACTTTTAACATAAAAGTTGTAGATCCACATGAGATATATAAAATTTCTTTACATAACTTCTTCTAAAAGTGCTTGGATCTCAAGTTATTAATTCATGAAGTCATAGTCTTGAAACTAAACACTTAGTGAAATTTTGCCCTTGTTTAGGTAGGATTTTGACCTAACTTCATGGAACTTTTTTATATAGTTCCAATGGGAATTTTCAAAAATTATTCAAATAGGGGTTGTAGAGAACATTACAAGCTTTCCAAAATGTCCAAGAACTCCTTGAGATCATTCTTGAGCAGGGAGAATCGAAGAGAGGAAGTTAGGGTTTTCAAACTTGAATTACAAGTCATTTTTGATGAACACATGAACCAAATCCATGCGAGGCTGCATAATCTTTGCTTTGCAGGCCTCAAAATTTTTTGTCACTCCATAGTTAAATGTTTACACAACTGTTATAACTTTGATCTAATCAATGAGCTATTATCTAAGTTGCATTTCCATTAATGGCACAAAGTTAACATTGCCATTCTTGTAAAGCAAGCTTTTTGCGTAAAGTCCATTCTTGAGCCTCTAACTTGTTTTCCTTGATTACACTCCATCCACAAAGTCAGAGGTATTGTGTTTAAAGTGATTAACAACTCTATGAACCAAGTACAAGGCATGTAAACTTGAATTTCTCAAAAGATCACATGTTATGCATAAACTTATGATTTTGAATTCTGATCAACAACAAGTCTCCAAACTTGTTTCTTATAAATAGAGTCACTATTTGTGAGCTAGGGGACGGGCAAAAGCACCCTGAAACACTCCTAAACTCCCTCTAGCCAGAAATTGCACAAAAAACTCCATTGATACATAATTCCGACCTTAAACTTGTATCTCTCATTTCCCTCGTGCATTTTCACTCAAATTCATTCCTAAAGCTTCCTTACATCAAATATAGTCCATCTCTGTCCTTGATTTGGAACTGTAACTCCATCTTTATCATCCTTCATAACCAAAAATAGAGGTCTGCAACCTGACTTCTCCAGACCATTCTAGCCATCCATTGCTCAAGCAAACCATTGCATTAGCTTCCTGGGAACTTGAGGAAGCTAACCTGATCATTGCAACACCTTGAATCAAGCTCATTTGCATTTCACGATTTCCAGTTTTGAGGTATTTTTCTTGAACTTCTATCTTCATATTTAGGTATTATTAGGCTTGCATTTGTGAAAAAAAAATGTAGACATCATTACCCTGAAACTATACATGTCCATAGATTTCATTTATTTTGATTGAGCTAGGAGAATTTTGAGTTTGAACTTTCTGAAATATTTAGGTCAGAATTTAGTATTTTTAGAAATTCTCATTCATCTTTGATTTATAGCTTATGATATTTATATGGTTGGATTCGTATGAAAAAATGGAGCAATTTTCATGTTTACATTTTTGCAAATGGTTGAGAAATGAGCAAGTTACAGATCCTTTGGATGGAGGTTGAAGATGAAGTACAATCAGGGCAGGTTTTATGTTATGTATTTATCATTTCATACAAGTTAACAGATGTATCACCATCCCATTGGTTAAAGCGCGCGCCTGTCACTATGAGGTCCTGGGTTCAAGCCCCAGCGTGACCTTTTTGACATTTTTTGTTTGTTTTTATAGCGCCTGGGCTTCCAAAAATATTTTATTTATTATTTACACTTATTTATTTTATTTTCTTATGAAACAAAAAATATTAAAAACATTTTCTTTTAACAAATTAATTTCTCTTTTAAATAATTAAATATTTAGACTTAGGTTTAATAATTATTTTATTTTCTTAATTAAAATTAACTTAGAATTTAGGTTTCTTTTAATTATTTAATTTTCATTTTTTATTATTATTTAATTTAAAACCTTTTTTTTTATAAAAAAACCCTAAAAAATATTTTTAACTTAATTTCTTCCTTAATTAGTTTAAACTTGATTTTATTTATTTTTAATTAATCATCTTCTTCAAATTAGGTTAGAAACCCATTTTCATAAAAAAAACAAACTTAAATTACATTTTCTTTTTTACATTTGCATTCTTGCACTTTACTCAATTATTTGTACATATTCAATATGGTTGTAATAATTATTTAGATTTAATATTCTTGCAAAATCCCCATTTGTAATTTGTACACCCCCATTCCCTAAGTATTGTAATAGCGTAGTAATTTTAAATTCCGCAATTTATCACTTTATAAACAAAATGCTAGTAATTAGGGTTTTGTATGGAAAGACTAAAACCAATCAATAGAAAACCCTAATCAAAGACAAAAATAATGCATGTAAATCAATACACTTGCACACAAACACCCCTAGGGTAAACCCACTTTGTTGCCTTACAAAAATGACCATATTACACATGTGAGGTATCTTAGCAAAGACAAGCAAAAATACAAGATCATAGTCTCTCGATGACGCTACCTATGTTGCCTTTCAAATTGATCTTAGTACCTAAAGAATAATGCTAAGATATCTTGCAACATTGCTAATCATGGTTATACGATGACCCATGCCCGTCCCGTTTACATCTAAAGATGGGGTTACTTAACAAATCAATGGTAAGATAGAAATATCAAAGGAAAAATGAAATGAACATGAAAGACTTTTGAGTAGGTAGAAAATTCCTAGTTACTTGCTCAATTTCAAAATAAAACATCCTTGCTATTTTAAAAAATAAACACCTACACTTTCAAAACACCTTTCAAACTTGAAAACATTTTCAAAAGATCAACACCTTTGTATACATTTTTACGAACGAGAATCATTATAAAAGTTTGCCTAAATAATGGTCTCTTTACAAAATACTTTCAAAAACCACACAAAGTACACTTTCAAACAAAAGCAAGTTGATCTAGCGAGTAACTAAGAGCCCATGGAAAACCATGGATAAAAAGGGTGCTAATACCTTCCCTTTTTATAATCTACCCCCCGAACTCAAGAAACAATCTCAAAGGTCTTTCCTGTGCTTTTTCACCTTTCCTTTGTTGGATAAAAGAAAATTCGGTGGCGACTCTTGCTAAACCGCAACATTTGTGATCAAACGCAAAACACTCAAGTCAATTCTCCCACCGTATTACAGAATTGGCGACTCTGCTGGGGAATATTTTAAAAGTGGGGTTACCTTAGGGTTAGATCATATTTACTTGCTTTCATTGTTTGACTTGTATGCTTTACATTATGGTTCTTTGTTTGGGTTTGAATCCTTTACCCGAATTTGGGATACCTTATAGGTAAGTAGCAATACGTTATGGAAACTGTGCGGGGTATACCGACATGGTCTAAGCAATAGCTACATTAGTGCGACATATTTGTGGGTACCGGTAGCCCTTGAGTAGTCAAGGAGAATACGGGGCCGCTGAGTGATGTCATGAAGCACTAATGAACTTTTAGAACCTTTACTTGACCAACTTGGCCATTAGGACGTAGTGAGATGATCTGCTTTGGTGCAGTATGAAGTTGGTAGATACTTGATATTACACTCATTGAGGTTTGGTTTTTTGGGATATTTCGGTCGCCATTAAAGAGGCTTGCACTGAAATAATGCCCAAGGAAACAAATCAGTGATATTGAGCTCCTTAGAACCCGGTTAATATTACTAGGACATGTTTGAGCCAACTAAACTTCAAGAGGGTACTTACCTATAAGACTCCATACAAGCCTAAACCTAAGGACTTGTTTGCTTTGTTTGTATATATTTACTTGTACATAACATCATAAACATCATAACATCATACTCATGTTCACTAACCATTTCAAGGATCTTGGGATTTATCTTTGTTCTGTTTTGTAGGACATGGATTCTATTCACAGAAAAACTATTCAAGTCAATCTTGTAAGGATCCCTCCTCAGCTTAAAGAGCTAGTATCAAGGATTCCTGAAAATTCTCCATTCACCAAAAGACATGATGAAGGTGCTCTTCCAGTTCTTTGATCCTTTACACCATTGCTTCACATTTCCCGATTATCAACTTGTGTCAAATTTGGAAGAATTATCCCAACTCTTGAGGATTCCCATTCCCAGTCAACTACCTTTCAACGGTACAAAAAGAGATCCAAATACAGAAGAGATTTCTTAAGCTCTACACTTGCAACCATCTAATATCATAACTAATTGGGAAACAAGGAGTGGTGTCAAAGGTTTCCTAGCAAAGTTCTTGTTTGAAAAAGCCCAAAACTGTTGGAACTCTTTGGATTTGCAAGATTTTGAGGAAATTGTAGCTCTCCTCATCTATGGGATGGTTTTTTTTCCAAATCCTGACCAATTCATATATGTCAACGCCGTCAAAATCTTCATGTCTCGTAACCCGGTGCCTACTTTGTTAGGGGACATCCTACATTCTTTTCACACTTGCACTATAAGGAAAAGAGGTATCCTTATGTGTTGTACTCCTATTTTGGCAAGATGGTTTATTTCACATCTTCCCCAATCTGTATTGAAGAACGAGCAAGGTTCAAGGTGGTCACATAGGTTGATGACACTCAAACATTCAGACATTCATTGGTGTTCCCGATCTATAGAGAATGTTACTATTGTCGACCGTTATGGAGAATTCCTTAATGTCCCTTTACTTGGAATTAGGGGAGGTATCACCTACAACCCTTGTTTAGCCTTAAGATAGTTTGGTTACGCCCGAAGGGATGGTCCACATGAGATTTTCATTCAAGGTTTGGTATTTGACTACAAGAACGACGATCAAGGTCATCGCCAGAGATTTGTCCGAGCTTGGAGGATGTTGAACAAGGTAGATAGCAAGACATTGGGGCATAAGAATTCCATCCCTCTTGAGCCTTACCTCAAATGGGTACGAGCTCGTGCTCAAAGTCTTATAATGCCTTACCCCTCCATTCTCCCGGTAATTATAGATCCTGTTGTGGAAGGAGATGTTCCATACACTATCCTGCATCCTGTCATGCCCACCTCTCTTGAAGAATTACAAAGGGATTGGATACAGCTTAGGGGGGAGCGAGACACTTTCGAGGCCCAATTCTACGCCAGTGAGAAGAAGGTTTTGGAACTGACTAGGAAACTTCATGAGGAGCAGAGCATGAATGCCTACATCGCACCAAAGAGGATGCGTACAACTTTTTTATCTTAGAGTTTTTTGTATTTCTTTGTAAGCCCAAAAGAGGCATGATGTACTCAAGCTTTGATTTATTATTATAACGTGTGTTCCTTTTTTGTCTAAAGCAAATTTAAATCTCTAATTTCCTTGAAATCATTGCATATGCATTTACCATTCATCATAACATAAGCAGGTTTCTTACAACAAGTCTCCTCATATTTCTATTATTTATTTCAGTAAGATGGATCTCGAGCAGATAGTAAAAGACCTCCAGGTGCAAAATGCTCAGTTTCAAGAAATGTTATTGACTCTATCCAAAGGACAAGAGGATATGAAAACTTTGCTGATTGAAGAAAAGAAGAAGAAAGCAAAGAAAGTAACCGGAGTTCTGAATATGGGAAGAAGGTTCCAAGGACAAGCCAGACGTACCCTAGACTTTGCAACGTCATCTGGTGAAAAGGATAATCAAGAAGTGAAAGGAAAGGAAGCGGTTGTCCAACTAGAAACTGAAGAGGAAGAAGAAGAAGAAGATTACTCTGAAGAGCAGTATCCCCCGGCCGGCGATAAATACAAGAATCTGGAAGAACGCCTAAGTGCAATGGAGATTCAGAAAGTTCCTGGGTTGGACTTTGAAGAGCTGGGTTTGGTGTCTGGGATTGTCATTCCACCAAAATTCAAGGCACCATTATTTTCTAAATATGACGGAGTTTCGTGTCCCAAGATGCATCTTCGATCCTATGTGAGGAAGATACAACCTCACACTACTGATTGAGATTTGTGGATACACTTCTTTCAAGACAGTCTATCCGGAACTCAACTTGATTGGTTCTATCAATTGGAAAGGGACAATATCCATAATTGGGAAGACCTTGCCGCTAATTTTTATAAACAATATCAGTACAACATAGACCTTGATCCTATCCGTACCCAACTCCAGAGTATGGCTATGGTTTCAAGTAAAGGTTTCAAAGACTACGCTTAGAAATGGAGGGACTTAGTAGGAAGAGTCCAACCTCCCCTTTCTGAAAGAGAATTAGTAGACATGTTTCTGGGTACCCTGTCCGGTCCTTTATTTAATCATTTAATTGGAAGCTCCTCAGCAGGATTCACTGAATTAATCTTGATCGGAGAAAGAGTGGAAGCTGGGATTAAGAGTGGGAAGATTCAAAAAGACGCATCCTCTGCTGCTGTAAGAAAGCCATTTATTAGGAAGAAAGAAGTTGGTGTCGTGTATCCTCAAAGGAATCAAGAAAGAACTGAACACCGTCCAATGGTAGGGGCTGTCATGATCCCTAGGCCTGCACCTACTAAACAAAGGAACAATCAGCCTAGAACAGAAAGACCAATAAGACAATTTACCCGGATTAATATGACACTATCTCAAGTCCTGCCACATTTGTTGAGATCTAATCTAGTAACTTTGAAAGAAGCTCCGAAGAATCCTAACACAACCTCTCCTCATTACCATCCTAATGCTCGCTGTGCATACCATTCAGAAAGTCCAGGCCATGATACTAACAACTGTTGGGATTTGAAAAACAAGGTGCAAGACCTTCTTGAAGCCAAATAAATTGAGTTCGATGCTCCTAAGATCCCAAATGTTATCACCGCTCCTATGCGCAAGCATGGCCGTGGTGTTAACGCTGTAGAAGATGATATGTTTGTTACTGCTGTTGATGAACTTGTTACTCCTCTCCCGACCATCAAGAAGAACCTATTGAAGGCTGGTTTATTTCCAGGCTGTGACGAAAGCTGCCACCTCTGTTCCTCCCTACCAACTGGCTGTCACTTATTGAAAGCAGGTGTTCAACGCCTAATGGATGACAAAGAGATTTTGTTTGAAAAGACTCCCGTTCCAACCATTTCTTACAATGATGTTTCAATAGTAACCATTTCCACCAATTCTTCCTGGGTCTCCACCAAAATACCCGTTAGGATTACATCAATTTCCAAAGTAGCTCCACTAATAATTACTATGCCTGGACCAATCCCGTACTCATCAGATAAAACTGTCCCATGGAATTATGGGGGCGATGTCTACTATCACGACGTCAAGCAGGATTGGCCGGCTGTTGAGGACTCAATTTTTGAGAAGGTTGACCCAGACATCAACAACATTGTGGGAACCAGCAAGATAACCCGAAGTGGTAGAGTATTTTCCCCAGAGATTGCTCCTCCAAAGACTGTTACCGATCATGTGATCATCCCTGTTTCTGTTCCTGTTGACACTACTACTACTACAATTCCTATAGTTACACCTGCTGATACTCCTACCACCGAGTCGACCGAGACTCGGGGCAAAGGCATTCTGGTTGAGCCTGTCCGGACGAAGGTGCAACCGGTATCTATCCATAAGGCCTCCCAAAAGGAGATGGAAGAAATTTAGAAGATTATAAAGAGAAGAGACTACAATGTAGTTGAACAGCTAGGGCAGACTTCGTCAAAGATTTCCATGCTGGCTTTATTGTTGTGCTCCGAGGCTCATGAGAAAGCCTTGGTGAGATTCCTTAAATCTTCCCATGTACCACAAGAAACCTCAGTTGATCAGTTCCAAGATTGCGTGGCCAGTTTAACCGCTGATAATGGTTTAGGCTTTTCTGATGCTGACTTAACACCTAGGGGAGGAAGCATAACAAGGCATTGCATGTCTCTGTCGAATGCAGGGGCACAACTTTGGCCCATGTCTTGGTTGATATTGGTTCGTCTCTGAATGTGCTACCTAAGAAGGCTCTTGATAGACTTGACTGTGAAGGTTTGACCTTAAAACCCAGTAACATAGTGGTAAGGGCCTTCGACGGTTCAAAGAGAATGGTGCATGGGGAGGTGGACATCCCCATAAAAGTTGGAACTCAAACCTTTGATTCAACTTTTTACGTGATGGACATTTTCCCTTCCTATTCCTGCTTGTTGGGCCGACCATGGATTCACAACGCTGGTGCCGTTACCTCTACATTACATCAAATGCTGAAATATCCAACCGAGGGGAAAATAATTACTGTCCATGGAGAAGAGGAATATATGGTCAGTCACTTGAACTCCTTCAGATACGTGGAATTGGACGATGAATTCATTGAAACTCCATTTCAGCACTTCGAGGAAGTCCCACAAACCATGGCAGTAACCAAGGCTGTTTCTCAAGTCCCAAAGATTAAAAGACCTCCTCTAAAGATCTCTTCCCTGAAAGATGCCAAGGTGGTGATCGAAGAAGGTGGGTGTACTATTTGGGGACAACTCCCGGATATCCCATGCAAGTCTGACAAATTTGGTTTGGGTTTCACTTCAGGAGCCCAGAAAGCTGTACACCGTGCTCGTGTCGGGGGACCATCCTTGAAGATTAGCAACCACAGAGTCAACGCAGTGGAGGATGATGAGGACAACTACGACCTAGAAGAATGGATTTTCCCAACTGTCAATAGAGGACTCAGCAACTGGGAAGCTAAAGATTTTGTCCCAATTACTTTTATCCAACAATAATTGTCTTTAAATTTTGTCGGACCTGTAATAATTAAACAGTTCAGACTTTTAAAACCTTGTGTCTTATCCGAGGCACAACGGTCCATTTGTAATGGTTGTCACCTCATTTTCATGTCATCAATGAATCATGGACGTTTTTGCATACAAACTTTGTGCTCTTTGTCTTTCTTTTTACATTTTTTTGCTTTCAAAGATAGCTATACTCTTACACACACTCACATTCGAAATGCAGATCTACATCCATTCGGGATCCCATGGGTAACGATTCTGCTATGGCTTTCTGTGACTCTGAAAATCTAATCTACCAAGCCGAAGACGAAGGTGAGGAAGATTGTGAAGTACCAGAGGAACTTTCCAGGTTATTACAACAAGAAGAGAGGACCATACAGCCCCACAAAGAACCAGTCGACACAGTTAACCTAGGTACCGAAGAGGACAGGAAAGAAGTCAAGGTGGGTGCCAATCTAGAACCCAGTGTCAAGAAGCGTCTGATTCAGTTGCTACATGATTATGTTGAGGTCTTTTCCTGGCCGTATGAAGATATGCCAGGACTTGATGATGTCGTGGTACATTATCTACCAACAAAATAAGACTGCCCTCCGGTAAAACAAAATGTCCTTCGCATGCGACCAGACATGTCAGAGAAGATCAAAGCGGAAGTCATGAAATAATTCAACACCGGATTCTTGGCCATCACCTCCTATTCGTAATGGGTCGCCAATGTTGTTCACGTGCCTAAAAAGGACGGCAAAGTGCGAATGTGCGTGGACTATAGGGATTTGAATAGGGCAAGCCCTAAGGATGATTTCCCACTTCCCCACATTGATATTTTGGTTGACAATACAACACATCATAAGGTGTTTTCCTTCATGGATGGTTTCTCAGGTTACAATCAAATCAAAATGGCGCCTGAGGACATGGAGAAAACAACCTTTGTCACACAATGGGGAACTTTCTGTTACAAGGTTATGCCATTCGGGTTGAAGAACGCTGGGGCAACCTATCAGCGTGCCACTGTAGCTCTATTTCACGACATGATACATCATGAAATAGAGGTCTATGTGGACGACATGATAGCTAGATCTCAAACTGAAGAGGAACATCTTGATCATTTACAGAAACTCTTTGAGAGACTAAAGAAATATAAGCTGAGGTTAAACCCGAATAAATGCACATTTGGGGTGAGGTCCGGTAAACTACTAGGCTTTGTTATCAGTGGTAAAGGTATCGAAGTGGACCCTGCCAAGGTGAAAGCAATACAAGAAATGCCTGCTCCTCATACCGAGAAGGAAGTCATAGGATTCTTGGGACATTTAAACTACATTTCCAGATTCATTTCTCACCTGACAACTACTTGTGAACCAATCTTCAAATTACTGAAGAAAGATCAAGTAGTCAAATGGAATGATGAGTGCCAAACTACCTTCGACAAGATCAAAGAGTACCTGCAAGAGCCTCCTATTTTAATGCCACCAATCGAGGGAAGACCATTGAGCATGTATCTAACTGTTTTGGAAAATTCAATGGGGTGTGTGCTGGGGCAACATGACGAGTCTGGCCGGAAAGAGAATGCTATTTATTACCTGAGCAAAAAGTTTACCGACAGTGAAACAAAATATTCACTTCTCGAGAAAACTTGCTGCGCTCTGGCATGGGCTGCTCGCCGGCTAAGATAGTATATGCTGACCCATACTACCTTATTGATATCCAAGATGGATCCAATAAAATACATATTCGAGAAGCCTGCCCTCTCTGGGAGAATAGCAAGATGGCAGATGATCCTGACGGAATATGACATTCAGTATACTACCCAAAAAGAAATAAAGGGCAGTGTACTAGATAATCACGTTGCTCATCAAGCTGTGGATGACTACCAGTCCATGAAGTTCGAATTCACAGATGAAGACATCAAGATGGTAAATAACTTTAAAGAATTCAGACCATATGACGCACCTGAACAAGGATCCCGATGGACCATGGTTTTTGATGGGGCGTCCAACGCACTCGACAATGGTATAAGTATTGTACTCATATCCCCTGAAGGATGTCACACTCCCTTCACTGGGAGACTCTGCTTTAACTGTGCAAATAACATGGAGGAATACAAAGCATGCATTTTTTGTCTCAAAGCTACTATAGATTTGGGAATCAAGTCTTTAAGTGTGTTTGGAGACTCAACCTTGGTCATCAGTCAGATCAAAGGAAAATGGGACACTAAACACCCTAACCTCATCCCCTACAAATAACATGTATTGACATTAATCACACACTTCGAGAAGATTACCTTGGAGCATTTCCCGCGAGAAGAAAATCAACTAGCGGATGCGCTAGCCACAATGTCATCCATGTTTAAACTTAAATGGGATAAAGAGGCTCCCCATATCACCATTGAGCAAATGGATGAACCAACTCACTGTCACGAGATCAATACTAAAGAAGTAGTAGACCGACCTTGGTTTCACGAGGTCAAGAGGTATCTCGAGGCTCAAGAATATCCGGAAGGAGCTTTAGTCAACGATAATAAGTTCTTAAGGAGATTATCTGCTAAGTTCTTACTTAGTAATGGCATTCTCTACAAGCGCAACCACGACTCTGTATTGCTTCATTGCGTAGACAAGATTGAGGCATAAAAGATCATGGCCGACCTACATTAAGGAACTTTTGGCACCCATTCCAGTGGGCATACGATGGTAAAGAAGATCCTACGGGGGCAGGTTATTACTGGTCTACCATGGAAACAAATTTCTATCAACACTCTCGAACTTGTGATAAGTGTCAGATCTATGCTGACAAAGTGCATGTACCTCCAGTTCCTATGAATGTCCTGACTTCTCCCTGGCCATTCGTAATGTGGGGCATTAATATGATTGGAGAAATCAAGCCCACAACCTCTAATGGAAACCGCTTTATCTTGGTGGCCATTGACTATTTCATAAAGTGGGTTGAGGCGGATTCTTTCGCTTCCATTACCAAGAATGTTGTTTCCCGGTTCATCAAACAGAACCTCATCTATCGGTACGGTATCCCAGAGAGAATCATCACAGAAAATGGTACGAATCTCAACAATACTATGATCACCTCACTCTGCATGCAATTCAAGATCCAACACCATAATTCTTCCCCTTTACCGGCCAAAAATGAATGGTGCTGTTGAAGCCGCAAATAAGAACGTCAAAAAGAAAATGACAATCACATACAAAGACTGGCATGAGATGCTACCATTATCCCTCCATGGTTACCGTACCATGGCGCGCACATCAACCGAGGCAACACCTTACTCTCTAGTATACGGCATGGAAGCTGTCTTGCCTATTGAGGTCCAGATCCCCACTTTGAGAATCATAAAGGATGCAGGGTTGAATGAAGACGATTGGATCCAAACTCAACTTGATCAACTGAACTTGATTGAAGAGAAAAGGCTTACTGCTGTTTGTCATGGTCAAATGTATCAAAAACGGATGATCAAGGCTTTCAACAAAAAAGTTAGATGCCAAGTGTATCAAGTCGGGGATTTGGTGATCAAGCGCATCATACTGCCACAAGGTGATCCCAGGGGAAAATGGACTCCTACATATGAAGGACCATTTGTAATCAAAAGCATGTCCTCTCATGGAGCAATGATCTTAACCACTATGGATGGCAATGACCCGCCGCACCCTGTGAATGCGGGCATAGTCAAAAGATACTACGCATAAGAGACCCGCTAGGTTGACACACCTAGGCAAAACAAGGGCATCCCGGCGAACCAAAAAGGTTCTGGAAAAAATTAGGGATAAAATAAAAAATATGTACACCCGGCAAGTTGAAAACCTGAAAGGGCGACTTGGGCAAAAAAGGGTATCCCGGTGACCTGAAAACCCGAAAGGGCGGTCCAGGAAAAAGTTAGGGAATTAAAGCGTATGACTATGTCCCGTTGGATCACCTTACATGCAATCTTTGGCTTTGACTGACAAACTCAGCCGTTCTGATCCATCCAATCAACTTCGGACAAGGCAGCAAATGGACAAGACGCTCAGAGACACGAAGGCTATAGCAGAATGGGAACCCCATGGGATTATTGCACATAGCTATCTTCTCTTTGTATCAAATTTTCATTTTTTTTATGACGACACTCTCTTACTAGAATGTTCATCTCGTTGTACAAAATAATTATTCAAGTTAATACGAAGATACCCCTTTGAAAGTGCAAAACTATTTGTTTTTTTTCTTTATTCCTGTGTTTTGTTTACAAAAACATCCAATGATTTATTTTTGAACATATGCATTTGAACATAACTACTGTTTACAAATGAACAAAAAAGAACAAAAAAATAGAAAGACAATCGCTAATGGCTTTAAGAAATAGGATAATATCTTTAGACTATTCTATAAAATCCCCCACAACGTGCAGCTTAATCCCCAGCGAAACAAAACTTCCAGTTATCACTCCCTGGTTGAAGTCGCCCAAATTCGCAGGATTCCCCAACAGGATTTCACAAGCAACACACGATGTTTCCCTTACAACAAAGTTTATTTCTCTAAATTAAAGCTCATCAACACTTCAAAACATGAAGATTTACGTTCCACGTCCCTAACAACAGTCAGGGATTTATTTTCCCTAATCCAACAATATTACAACATCGTAGCTTACATGCCCATACATCACATCCATACGTCATGACATTGACAACACGAACACATACAACATAATCTCATTCATTTTATTGAGAACATCATTATACAATGCACTTGATACATCATGACATAGCATACAACTAATCTTTCATCTCTTCAGGAAAGATCAGTCAGCCGATGGCTATCATCAACAATTTACAAAAAGGTCAGAGATTGATACCTGAAATAAGTCGGGACAATTATTTACACGATCAGTTGAACATTCAGATACAGTTCAGATACACTCCATATACGGACGCCATTCTGATACTCATTCAGATTTAGCTCTCAGATACAGTTCAGATACGCTCCAGACACGGACACTATTCTGATACTCATTCAGATTCAGCTTTCAGATACGGTTCAGATACGCTCCAAATACGGATGTCATCCTGATACTCATTCGGGTTCACCATCAGATACAGTTCAGATACGCCCCAGACACGGACGCCATTCTGATACTCATTCAGATTCAGCTTTCAGATATAGTTCAGATACGCTCCAGACATGGACGCCATTCTAATACTCATTCAAATTCAGCTCTCAGATACAGTTCAGATACGCTCTAGACACGGACGCCATTCTGATACTCATTTCAGATTCAGCCTTCAGATACGGTTCAGATACGCTCTAGACACGGACACCATTATGATACTCATTTCAGATTCAGCCTTCAGATACAGTTCAGATACGCTCCAGATACGAATTCCATCCTGATACTCATTCGGGTTCACCTTCAGATACAGTTCAAATACGCTCTAGACACAGATGCCATTCTGATACTCATTCAGATTCTCTTTCAGTTCCAGTCCAACAATCATTTTGGATGGCATCTGCAAGCCCATCTCTAACAACTTCTCATCTCCCCTCCAAATGGCATCTTTAAGCCCATTCCATGCACCATCAACCACCACATCCTCAAGTGCAAATTTCTGGGCACTCTAGTGTCCAATCATTTTCCACATTCAAGTCACGAATGGAAAATCCTCCAATCTAACTCTTCAGGTTTAAGAATATTGAATAGGGGAAGCTGTTGTACCCCAAAATTTTCCCTCTCATTTATCAAATAATTTCTCACAAAGATCTCTCTTGGTTCAAGACTGCACTGGGGTTGATTAACTCAAGACACTTCCTTAAGCACTGATGACCAAAATTAGGGTTTGAGATTGCACAAGGATAATTGAACTTTCAATGCTTCATGTTACTTTCATGGATCATTATGGACCCCCAAGATTACTCATGACAAGTTTCAAGCCTTGGATCACACTTTTGCTCAGTCAATTGAGCAATTGACCTAAAAATCAACTATATTGGGGAAAAAGTCAATTGTGGACAATTTACAGTCAAACTTCATAATTTTTGATCCATATAAACATTATAAACTCATATGTATCATTTGATCAAGCTTGGACCCCAATTCCTTAAGAAATTTGATCAAATCATCAAAAGGGCAAAATGGTCAAAAATAGGGTTTTGACTGAGAAAGGGCAATTTCTGATTTTTGACTTAGCAAATGGTTAGTTGGTTTGAGGCACGATCTCAAGAGTTAAATTGCATAATTTTGACCTAATGGAAAGACCCAAAACATTGCTCAAGATCAATTGGATTGATAGTGAATTTTCAGTCAACTGATCAAAAATCAAATGTACACTGAAAAGTCAAACTTTGAATTTTTGGTCAAAATCAAATGTCAAAGATCACAATTCATCAAAACATGTCAAAATATGAAACTTATTCATCAATAAATCAAAAAGTCAAGATTTCATTTTGAAAAGTCAAAGTTTTCAAACTTAGAAATTTTTCTAAGTGTTGAAAACTTCATATTTTTTCACAACTTTGAGCAAAATTTTCACCATGATACAAGATGATTCAGAAGAAACTTTAAACATGAAAGTTGTAGATACCCATGAGATATACAAAATTATTAACACAAGTTATTCTAAAAGTGCTTGGATCTCAATTTATTATTTCATGAAGTCATAGTCTTGAAACTAAACACTTAGTGAAAATTTGCCCTAGTTTAGGTAGGATTTTGACCTAAGTTCATGGCACTTTTTCATATAGTTCCAAGGGGAATTTTTAAACGTAATTCAAAGAGGCGTTGTAGAGCATGTTACAAGCTTTCCAAAATGTTCAAGAACTCCTTGAGATCATTCTTGAGCAGTGAGAATCGAAGAGAGGAAGTTAGGGTTTTCAAACTTGAATTACAAGTCATTTTTGATGAACACATGAACCAAATTCATGCTAGGCTGCAAAATCTTTGCTTTGCAGGCCTCAAACTTGTTTGTCACT
The DNA here is from genome assembly GCA_948472305.1 of Vicia faba. NCBI lineage: Eukaryota > Viridiplantae > Streptophyta > Magnoliopsida > Fabales > Fabaceae > Vicia > Vicia faba. The sequence goes on along the minus strand of CATIWC010001816.1, from coordinate 68,644 downwards.
CCATAATTAAATGTTTACATAGCTGTTAGAGCTTTGATCCAAGCAATTGAGCTATTATCCAAGTTGCATTTTCATTAATGGCACAAAGTTAACATTGCCATTCTTGTAAAGCAAGCTTTTTGCATAAAGTCCATTCTTGAGCCTCTAACTTGTTTTCCTTGATTACACTCCATCCACAAAGTTAGAGGTATTGTGTTTAAAGTGGTTAACAACTCTATGAACCAAGTACAAGGCATGGAAACTTTAATTTCTCAAAAGATCACATGTTAATGCATAAACTTGTGATTTTGAATTCTGATCAACAAGTCTCCAAACTTGTTGCTTATAAATAGAGTTACTATTTGTGAGCTAGGGGACGGGCAAAAGCACCATGAAACACTCCCAAACTCCCTCTAGCCAGAAATTGCACAAAAATTCCATTGATACACAGTTCTGACCTTAAACTTGTATCTCTCATTTCCCTCGTGCGTTTTCACTCAAAGTTATTCCTAAAGCTTCCTTACATCAAATATAGTCCATCCCTGTCCTTGGTTTGGAACTGTAACTCCATCTTCATCATCCTCCATAACCAAAAACAGAAGTCTACAACCCGACTTCTCCAGACCATTCTAGCCATCCATTGCTCAATCAAACCATTGCATTAGCTTCTTGGGAACTTGAGGAAACTAACATGATCATTGCAACACCTTGAATCAAGCTCATTTACATTTCACGATTTCATGTTTTGAGGCATTTTTCTTGAACTTCTATCTTCATATTTAGGCATTGTTAGGCTTGTATTTGTGAAGATAAAATATAGACATCATTGCCCTGAAACTATACATGTCCATAGATTTTATTTATTTTGATTGAGCTAGGAGAATTTTGAGTTTGAACTTTCTGAAATATTTAGGTCAAAATTTGGTACTTTTAGAAATTCTCATTCATCTTTGATTTATAGCTTATGATATTTATATGGTTGGATTCGTTTGAAAAAATGGAGCTATTTTCATGTTTACATTTTTGCAAATGATTGAAAAATGAGCAAGTTACAGATCCTTTGGCTGAAGGTTGAAGATGAAGTACAATCAGGGCAGGTTTTATGTTATGTATTTATCATTTCATATACAAGTTAACGAATGTATCACCACCCCAGTGGTTAAAGCGCACGCCTGTCACAATGAGGTCCCGTGTTCAAGCCCCAGCGTGACCTTTTTTTCCATTTTTTCCACCTTTTTGACATTTATTGTTTTTGTAGCGTCTGGGCTTCCAACAATTGGGCTTTGTTTTTTTTTGCTTTTGCTAACCCCTGTTGTTACTTCCATACACTTGGCCTAAACTTTTTTCTAATTTATTTTCTTTTCTTGTTTTATTTTTATTATTATTATTATTATTATTATTATTATTATTATTATTATTATTATTATTATTATTATTATTATTATTATTATTTATTATTATTATTATTTTCATTAATCATGAAAAATCCAAAAATATTTTATTTATTATTTACACTTATTTATTTTATTTTCTTATGAAACAAAAAATATTAAAAACATTTTCTTTTAACAAATTAATTTCTCTTTTAAATAATTAAATATTTAGACTTATGTTTAATAATTATTTTATTTTCTTAATTAAAATTAACTTAGAATTTAGGTTTCTTTTAATTATTTAATTATCATTTTTTATTATTATTTAATTAAAAACCTTTTTTTTAATTAAAAAACTCTAAAAAACATTTTTAACTTAATTTCTTCCTTAATTAGTTTAAACTTAATTTTGTTTATTTTTAATTAATCATCTTCTTCAAATTAGGTTAGAAACCCCTTTTCATAAAAAAAAACCAAACTTAAATTACATTTTCTTTTTTACATTTGCATTCTTGCACTTTATTCAATTATTTGTACATATTCAATATTGTAATCTCAAGCCTCAACTCAACTTTAGTTTTGATGAAAGACAAATAAGCTAGTTTTGATAAAAGACAAACAAGCACTATGGCAAGAAGGAAAAGAAGTGGAATTAGCTTAAAGCATCATTCACTCAAAGCTTCAAGGATCATGGCAAGCAATCAAGTATATCAATTCTCATTTGAACTACATTGATTAGAAATGCTCAAAAATGATATACACACTTGCCACAACACTTCACTTAAATTTTAAAACAAATTTTAAGTTTTTTACTGATGTAAATCGATTAACACTTGATGTAAATCGATTTACACATGACTTTTCAAAAACTGATTGTCTCTGGCAGCAATCGATTTACATGAAGTGTAAATCGATTGATCACAGAACTGAGTTGAATTTTTAACACTTGTAAATCGATTTACACAACATGCTAATCGATTTACACTTCAATTTTTTTGAAAACATGAACGTTACAAACCCGTGCAATCGATTTACATCTTATGTTAATCGATTTACACATTGTAACTTTTTGAAAAATATGAACTGGTTTCAAGATATCCTTCACACCTTTTCTCCAATAGATGCATGGTCATACATTGCATCCTCTCAAGTTTTTCAAACAGAAAAGTGTCAATTTGGAAAGGTATCTTGATTACTTTAAATACTAAAATTTTCAAATTATAAAACAACTCTTCTCTTATGCAATAATTCTGAACTTTGTAAAATATTCAAACTTCATATTTCTTAACTTTTAAGAACAAAGATTTTCTGCACTTTCACACAAATAAGAACAGAAATCTTTGAGCATTATCTAAGCATTGTGTTACAGTTTGAATTGCTTACAAGAGAAGAGAGAAGAATCTTCATTGAAGTCACTCTATGTGATCAACATCTTTCAAGAAATCATACTTCATAGAATTATACAAAGTGTAACTTATTTCCAGGATTGTTGGAATTAAGTATTAGAATACTTTTGTTCCTTGTTGTCCATTGTTGGAAACAAGAGGTATATTTTGAGAGGATTGTTCTCAAGAGACTTATTGGAAATCCAAGAGGGTGTTCTTGGTATTTGTTAGGTTCTTTAGTTGATAAGACTAGGAAGAGTCTTGTAAAAGTTCTAACAAAATAGTGAAATCTCTTGCGTGTTTGCAAGGGGATTGAACGTACTTCCGGGGTGTGGAAGGAACCAGGATAAATCTCCGTGTCTCTTTACTTTCTGCACTTTACAGTTTTCAAAGCACTAAATCAAAACCAGAAAGTGTAAAATAAGTCAAAAATCGACCACCACCTAATTCACCCCCCCTCTTAGGCGCATTCTTAAACTTACAATTGGTATCAGAGCAGGTTATAGGTAACCTGCTCCTAGAGATCCAGAATGGCTTCCGCAAATCATCAACCCGTTTTCAGAGATGGTGGTAGTAACAACAAGCCTCCTCTATTATGTGGTGAATATTTTGACTTCTGGAAAATACGCATGAAGGTGCATCTAGAAGCACAAGGAGAGGAAGTATGGGATGCTGTTGAAAATGGTCCATTTATTCTGGTAACGGTAATCAATGGCGTGGGCTCTTCAAAGCCTAAAACTGCATGGGATGACGATGATAAAAAGAAAGTTCTCTATGACAAAAAGGCAATAAACCTTCTTCAAGGTGCACTTAGTATGGACGAATTTTTCCGTGTCTCGACATGCAGAACAACAAAGGAAATATGGGATACCTTGGTTCAAACTCATGAAGGAACGGCTGAAGTAAAAAGATCAAGGCTAAATACCTTAAGTCAAGAATATGAACTATTTCGAATGCAGCCCGGAGAATCCATTCTTGACTTACAAAAGAGATTTGTGCATTTGACAAATCACTTAAGTGCTCTTGGTAAAACCTTGACAAATGATGAACTCAACTTTAAAGTCCTTAGATCATTGACTAGGGAATAACAACCAAAGGTAACGGCAATCTTGGAAAAGAAGAGTCTCTCCGCAATGACTTCCGCTACATTATTTGGCAAACTTCAAGAATACGAAACGGAACTCGGTAGACTTGAAAAACATGAGAATCTAGAAAAGAAGTCCAAAAACATTGCTTTAAAAATTGACTCAAAGGAAGTTGTAAAAGAAGACAATCCGGAAGAAGATGAAAATTTCATGCTTCTTGTTAAAAGACTTGGGAAGTTTTTTGGCAGAAATGACAAGGGCGGAGCTCATGCACATAAGAGAAAGCACTTCAAGAAAAGAGAAGCCTCCACATCAACACAAGATGTCTCATGTTATGAATGTGGAAAGCAAGGACATATCAAGCCAATCTGTCCAAATATTCCAAAGAAAAACGGCTTCAAAGGAAAGGACTCAAAACAAAAGAAAGCCTATATAGCATGGGAAGATAATGATATGAGCAGTACATCGGAATCGGAAAGCGACGAATGTGCAAACTTAGCCTTAATGGCATCGCATCACTCCGACGACGAAGAAGAGGTTAGTAATGAATTTACTCTTTTTGATGATGATGTTCAAGGAGCAATTGATGAACTCTTGAAAGAATGCAAAAGTTTATACAAAAATGTGTCAAACCAAGAAAAAGAACTTCTAATTTGTCTAAAAAAATTGACACCATGACTAAAGATTTTGATCTTCAAAAACAGAATTTTATAAAAGAAAAGGAAAACTTTGCATGCTCCAAGTGTGAATCAAATGTCTTTCAAATTGTTCAATTGAAAAGGGTCATTGAATGATATGAAAAAGGACAAATAGGATTGGAAGGATTACTAAGCCAACAACATTATCCAAATGATAAAAGAGGTCTTGGTTATGTGAATTCCAAGAAACCAAGTAACAAGCCCACTGTTTTTGTAAAGGCTAGTAATAGTTCCAATCCCAAGATAGTAGAAAAGAAGCAAGTTGTTCATAATCATCAAAAGAAAAAGGCTAATGTATCTAAAAGAAAACAAATTCCTAGATACAAGAGCAAATTTGTTCCAAACAGTTTTTACTGTGGTATTATTGGACACACACCCAATGCATGCTATATTAGAAATTTCAGTATGGCTAGTGGACATTATGAATGGGTGAAAAAGGGAACTAACTATGAAGGACCCAAGGCCACTTGGGTACCTAACAAGAAATAATTTTTTTTTGTAGGTATGCTTGAAGTCCACATCAAATCTTTGGTATCTTGATAGTGGATGTTCAAAGCATATGACAGGAGATGTACACCAATTTTCATATCTAGTACATAAAGCCAAAGGGTATGTCACCTATGGAGACAACACCAAAGGAAAGATTCTTGGCGTTGGAATAGTTGGCACACCTCCATCCATTCAAATTGAGGATGTTCTCTATGTTGAAGGATTAAAGCACAACCTTCTTAGCATAAGTAAACTTTGCAATAGAGGGTTCAAGATCAAATTCAACAAAGAAGAATGCCTTATTATGGATGAGGCAACCAATGAGGTAAAACTCAAAGGTATAAGATCTAACAATATTTTTATGATTACTCTAGATGATTTGTCTACGAAGGTACAATGTCTTATGGTAAACAACAATGACGCTTGGTTATGGCACAAGAGGATTTCTCACATACACATGGAGCACTTGAACAAATTGGTTAAGCATGACTTAGTTATTGGTGTACCAAAGATGAAGCTCATCAAAGACAAATTATGTAGTGCATGTCAAAAGGGAAAATAGACCAAATCAACTTTCAAACCAAAGAATGTGGTTTCAACAACAAGACCACTTCAATTGTTGCACATGGATCTTTTTGGTCCATCTAGAACAAGAAGCTTCGAAGGTAACATTTATGCCTTAGTTATTATAGATGATTTTTCCCGTTTTACTTGGACTTTGTTTTTAGTGCACAAAAATGACGCATTCAAGGCATTCAAGAGATATGCAAAACAAGTTCAAAATGAGAAATCATTAAAGATAACATCAATCTGAAGTGATCATGGTGGGGAGTTCCAAAACAGTCTATTTGAAGAATTTTGTGAAGAAAATGGGATCTTCCACAATTTTTCAGCACCAAGAACTCCACAACAAAATGGAGTAGTTGAAAGGAAAAATAGGTCTTTGGTGGAGCTTGCAAGAACCATGCTAAGTGACTCAAGTTTGCCTAAATATTTTCGGGCGGATGCGGTAAGTACGGCAAGTTACGTAAGCAATCGCGTGATCATAAGACCTATACTAAAGAAAACTCCATATGAGATTTACAAAGGAAGAAAACCAAATATCTCTCACTTTCATATTTTCGGGTGCAAATGTTTTGTCCTTAACAATGACAAAGACAATCTCGGTAAGTTCGATGAAAAATCGGATGAAGGTATTTTTCTTGGTTACTCCCTTTCTAGCAAAGCTTTTAGAATTTGCAATAAAAGAACGTTAACTATAGAAGAATCAATGCATGTTTCTTTTGATGAATCTAACACCTCCAAGGAGGAAGTTGTTATTTGTGATGATGATGATTCTATAGATTTATCTCATGAGAATTCTTGCGAAGGTGGAAAAATTGTCAACCCGGAACAAACACATGAACTTTCACATCAAAATGAAAATGATGATGATCTTCCTCAAGAATGGAGAACTCATCGTGATCATCCAATTGACAACATAATTGAAGATATTAGCAAATGGGTATCTACTTGACTAAATCTTAAGGATGCATGCTTGAATATGGCGTTTGTATCTCAAGTTGAACCTACTAAAGTGGCTCAAGCACTAGAAGATGATCAATGGATCCTTGCCATGCAAGAGGAGCTAAACCAATTCGAGCGGAACAAAGTTTGGAAACTTGTTCCTAATCCAGGAAATAAACGTATCATTGAAACCAAATGGGTTTTCAAAAACAAGATGGATGAAAATGGTATAATCACTCGAAACAAGGCAAGACTAGTTGCTCAAGGATACAACCAAGAGGAAGGAATTGATTTTGAAGAAACTTTTGCTCCGGTAGCCCGTTTGGAAGCAATAAGACTATTACTTGCATATGCATGCTCATTGGACTTTGAACTTTTTCAAATGGATGTAAAAAGCGCATTTCTCAATGGATTCATAAATGAAGAAGTCTATGTAAAGCAACCTCCCGGATTTGAAGACTACAAACATCCTAATCATGTCTTCAAATTGAAGAAAGCTCTCTATGGGCTGAAGCAAGCACCAAGGGTATGGTATGATAGACTAAGCGCTTTCCTATGTGAAAAAGGGTTTGTAAAGGGTAAATTTGATACCACTCTCTTCATAAAAAATGTTAATCATCATACTTTACTTGTACAAATCTATGTAGATGATATTGTTTTTGGTTCAACTAACCAAAATATGTGCAAGGAATTTTCATCTATGATGCAAGGAGAGTTTGAGATGTCTATGATGGGAAGATTGAATTTCTTTCTCGGTCTTCAAATTAAGCAACTCAAACATGGTATCTTCATAAACCAATCAAAATATTGCAAAGACCTTATAAAGAAGTTTGAGATGGAAAGCAACAAAGAAAGTGCAATTCCTATGGGATCCGGAACCTATCTTGATCCAGATGAATCAGGGAACTCTATTGACATAACTAAGTATCATGGAATGATTGGCTCACTCCTCTATTTAACAGCAAGTAGACCTGACATCATGTTCAGCGTTTGCCTTATGCAAGATATCAAGCCAATCCTAAAGAGTCTCACCTTGCAGCAGTCAAGCGCATAATAAAATATCTCAAAGGAACAACCAACGTCGGATTATGGTATCCAAAAGGTAGTATGTGCAATCTAGTTGGTTATTCTGATGCTGACTATGCAGGTTGTAAAACTGATCGCAAAAGTACAAGTGGAACATGTCACATTCTCGGAAATGCCTTAGTTTCATGGTCATGCAAAAAGCAAGCAAGCGTCGCTCTCAGCACTGCCGAAGCAGAATACATTGCGGCTGGAAGTGGATGCGCTCAAATTCTTTGGCTAAAACAACAGTTACTTGACTATGGAGTAAACCTTGGATGTATTCCACTTTGATGTGATAACACAAGCGCGATCAACATTACAAAAAATCCAGTTATGCATTCCCGGACAAAACACATTGACATCAGACACCATTTCATCCGAGATCACGTACTCAAAGGAGATGTCGAGATTACTTTTGTGGATACTCAAAATCAACTCGCGGACATTTTCACAAAACCACTTGCAAAGGATGCATTCTTCAAAATTCGTCGTGAACTCGGAGTCCTAGATGAACAAGATATATAAGTTCTTGTTCATATATGTTTCAAACTGTTATAAGTATCACTTTATGTTGCATCTTTCCCTTCTTTTTGATAATGTCAAAGGGGGAGAAGGATGTGATAGCACTTTATGGTTGTTTGTTTCAATTTTCTTTACAGGGCAAGCTTTCAAAACCTTTTTCTCCATAGGGGGATAAATCTTCTCAGGGGGAGAAAACTCATTTTGCTCCAATTCTGAACAACTCATAAAGAAAGATGGTTTGTCATCATCAAAAAGGGGGAAAATGTAATCTCAAGCCTCGACTCAACTTTAGTTTTGATGAAAGACAAACAAGCTAGTTTTGATAAAAGATAAACAAGCACTATGGCAAGAAGGAAAAGAAGTGGAATTATCTTAAAGCATCATTCACTCAAAGCTTCAAGGATCATGGCAAGCAATCAAGTATATCAATTCTCATTTGAACTACATTGATTAGCAATGCTCAAAAATGATATACACACTTGCCACAACACTTCACTTAAATTTTAAAACAAATTTTAAGTTTTTTACTGATGTAAATCGATTAACACTTGATGTAAATCGATTTACACATGCCTTTTCAAAAACTGATTGTCTCTGGCAGCAATCGATTTACATGAAGTGTAAATCGATTGATCACAGAACTGAGTTGAATTTTTAACACTTGTAAATCGATTTACACAACATGCTAATCGATTTACACTTCAAATTTTTTGAAAACATGAACGTTACAAACCCGTGCAATCGATTTACATCTTATGTTAATCGATTTACACATTGTAACTTTTTGAAAAATCTGAACTGGTTTCAAGATATCCTTCACACCTTTTCTCCAATAGATGCATGGTCATACATTGCATCCTCTCAAGTTTTTCAAACAGAAAAGTGTCCATTTGGAAAGGTATCTTGATTACTTTAAATACTAAAATTTTCAAATTATAAAACAACTCTTCTCTTATGCAATAATTCTGAACTTTGTAAAATATTCAAACTTCGTATTTCTTAACTTTTAAGAACAAAGATTTTCTGCACTTTCACACAAATAAGAACATAAATCTTTAAGCATTATCTAACCATTGTGTTACAGTTTGAATTGCTTACAAGAGAAGAGAGAAGAATCTTCATTGAAGTCACTCTATGTGATCAACATCTTTCAAGAAATCATACTTCATAGAATTATACAAAGTGTAACTTATTCCCAGGATTGTTGGAATTAAGTATTAGAATACTTTTGTTCCTTGTTGTCCATTGTTGGAAACAAGAGGTATCTTTTGAGAGGATTGTTCTCAAGAGACTTATTGGAAATCCAAGAGGGTGTTTGTGGTATTTGTTAGGTTCTTTAGTTGATAAGACTAGGAAGAGTCTTGTAAAAGTTCTAACAAAATAGTGAAATCTCTTGCGTGTTTGCAAGGGGACTGGACGTACTTCCGGGGTGTGGAAGGAACCAGGATAAATCTCTGTGTCTCTTTACTTTCTGCACTTTACAGTTTTCAAAGCACTAAATCAAAACCAGAAAGTATAAAATAAGTCAAAAATCGACCACCACCTAATTCACCCCCCCTCTTAGGCGCATTCTTAAACTTACAATTGGTATCAGAGCAGGTTATAGGTAACCTGCTCCTAGAGATCCAGAATGGCTTCTGCAAATCATCAACCCGTTTTCAGAGATGGTGGTAGTAATAACAAGCCTCCTCTGTTCTGTGGTGAATATTCTGACTTCTGGAAAATACCCATGAAGGCGCATCTAGAAGCACAAGGAGAGGAAGTATGGTATGCTGTTGAAAATGGTCCATTTATTCCGGTAACGGTAATCAATGGCGTGGGCTCTTCAAAGCCTAAAACTGCATGGGACGATGATGATAAAAAGAAAGTTCTCTATGACAAAAAGGCAATAAACCTTCTTCAAGGTGCACTTAGTATGGACGAATTTTTCCGTGTCTCGACATGCAGAACAACAAAGGAAATATGGGATACCTTGGTTCAAACTCATGAAAGAACGGCTGAAGTAAAAAGATCAAGGCTAAATACCTTAAGTCAAGAATATGAACTATTTCGAATGCAGCCCGGAGAATCCATTCTTGACTTACAAAAGAGATTTGTGCATTTGACAAATCACTTAAGTTCTCTTGGTAAAACCTTGACAAATGATGAACTAAACTTGAAAGTCCTTAGATCATTGACTAGGGAATGGCAACCAAAGGTAACGGCAATCTCGGAAAAGAAGAGTCTCTCCGCAATGACTTCTGCTACATTATTTGGCAAACTTCAAGAATACGAAACGGAACTCGGTAGACTTGAAAAACATGAGAATCTAGAAAAGAAGTCGAAAAACATTGCTTTAAAAATTGACTCAAAGGAAGTTGTAAAAGAAGACAATCCGGAAGAAGATGAAAATTTCATGCTTCTTGTTAAAAGACTTGGGAAGTTTTTTGGCAGAAATGACAAGGGCGGATCTCATGCACATAAGAGAAAGCACTTCAAGAAAAGAGAAGCCTCCACATCAACACAAGATGTCTCATGTTATGAATGTGGAAAGCAAGGACATATCAAGCCAAACTGTCCAAATCTTCCAAAGAAAAACGGCTTCAAAGGAAAGGACTCAAAACAAAAGAAAGCCTACATAGCATGGGAAGATAATGATATGAGCAGTACATCGGAATCGGAAAGCGACGAATGTGCAAATTTAGCCTTAATGGCATCGCATCACTCCGACGATGAAGAAGAGGTTAGTAATGAATTTACTCTTTTTGATGATGATGTTCAAGGCGCAATTGATGAACTCTTGAAAGAATGCAAAAGTTTATACAAAAAGGTGTCAAACCAAGAAAAAGAACTTCTAATTTGTCTAGAAAAAATTGACACCATGACTAAAGATTTTGATCTTCAAAAATAGAATTTTATAAAAGAAAAGGAAAACTTTGCATGCTCCAAGTGTGAATCAAATGTCTTTCAAATTGTTCAATTGAAAAGGGTCATTGAACTATATGAAAAAGGACAAATAGGATTGGAAGGATTACTAAGCCAACAACATTATCCAAATGATAAAAGAGGTCTTGGTTATGTGAATTCCAAGAAACCAAGTAACAAGCCCACTGTTTTTGTAAAGGCTAGTAATAGTTCCAATCTCAAGATAGTAGAAAAGAAGCAAGTTGTTCATAATCATCAAAAGAAAAAGGCTAATGTATCTAAAAGAAAACAAATTCCTAGATACAAGAGCAAATTTGTTCCAAACTGTTTTTACTGTGGTATTATTGGACACACACCCAATGCATGCTATATTAGAAATTTCAGTATGGATATTGGACATTATGCATTGGTGAAAAAGGGAACTAACTATGAAGGACCCAATGCCACTTGGGTACCTAACAAGAAATAATTTTTTTTGTAGGTATGCTTGAAGTCCACATCAAATCTTTGGTATCTTGATAGTGGATGTTCAAAGCATATGACAAGAGATGTACACCAATTTTCATATCTAGTACATAAAGCCAAAGGGTATGTCACCTATGGAGACAACACCAAAGGAAAGATTCTTGGCGTTGGAATAGTTGGAACACCTCCATCCATTCAAATTGAGGATGTTCTCTATGTTGAAGGATTAAAGCACAACCTTCTTAGCATAAGTCAACTTTGCGATAGAGGGTTCAAGATCAAATTCAACAAAGAAGAATGCCTTATTATGGATGAGGCAACCAATGAGGTAAAACTCAAAGGTATAAGATCTAACAATATTTTTATGATTAATCTAGATGATTTGTCTATGAAGGTACAATGTCTTATGGTAAACAACAATGACGCTTGGTTATGGCACAAGAGGATTGCTCACATACACATGGAGCACTTGAACAAATTGGTTAAGCATGACTTAGTTATTGGTCTACCAAAGATGAAGCTCATCAAAGACAAATTATGTAGTGCATGCCAAAAGGGAAAACATACCAAATCAACTTTCAAACCAAAGAATGTGGTTTCAACAACAAGACCACTTCAATTGTTGCACATGGATATTTTTGGTCCATCTAGAACAAGAAGCTTCGGAGGTAACATTTATGCCTTAGTTATTGTAGATGATTTTTCCCGTTTTACTTGGACTTTGTTTTTAGTGCACAAAAATGACGCATTCAAGGCATTCAAGAGATATGCAAAACAAGTTCAAAATGAGAAATCATTAAAGATAACATCAATCCGAAGTGATCATGGTGGAGAGTTCCAAAATAGTCTATTTGAAGAATTTTGTGAAGAAAATGGGATCTTCCACAATTTTTCAGCACCAAGAACTCCACAACAAAATGGAGTAGTTGAAAGGAAAAATAGGTCTTTGGTGGAGCTTGCAAGAACCATGCTAAGTGACTCAAGTTTGCCTAAATATTTTCGGGCGGATGCGGTAAGCACGAAATGTTACGTAAGCAATCGCGTGATCATAAGACCTATACTAAAGAAAACTCCATATGATATTTACAAAGGAAGAAAACCAAATATCTCTCACTTTCATATTTTCGGGTGCAAATGTTTTATCCTTAACAACGACAAAGAAAATCTCGGTAAGTTCGATGAAAAATCGGATGAAGGTATTTTTCTTGGTTACTCCCTTTCTAGTAAAGCTTTTAGAATTTACAATAAAAGAACGTTAACTATAGAAGAATCAATGCATGTTTCTTTTGATGAATCTAACACCTCCAAGGAGGAAGTTGTTATTTATGATGATGATGATTCTATAGATTTATCTCATGAGAATTCTTGCGAAGGTGGCAAAATTGTCAACCTGGAACAAACACATGAACTTTCACATCAAAATGAAAATGATGATGATCTTCCTCAAGAATGGAGAACTCATTGTGATCATCCAATTGACAATATAATTGGAGATATTAGCAAAGGGGTATCTACTCGACTAAATATTAAGGATGCATGCTTGAATATGCCGTTTGTATTTCAAGTTGAACCTACTAAAGTGGCTCAAGCACTAGAAGATGATCAATGGATCCTTGCCATGCAAGAGGAGCTAAACCAATTCGAGCGGAACGAAGTTTGGGAACTTGTTCCTAATCTAGGAAATAAACGTATCATTGGAACCAAATGGGTTTTCAAAAACAAGATGGATGAAAATGGAATAATCACTCGAAACAAGGCAAGACTAGTTGCTCAAGGATACAACCAAGAGGAAGTAATTGATTTTGAAGAAACTTTTGCTCCGGTAGCCCGTTTGGAAGCAATAAGACTATTACTTGCATATGCATGCTCATTGGACTTTGAACTTTTTCAAATGGATGTAAAAAGCGCATTTCTCAACGGATTCATAAATGAAGAAGTCTATGTAAAGCAACCTCCCGGATTTGAAGACTTCAAACATCCTAATCATGTCTTCAAATTGAAGAAAGCTCTCTATGGGATGAAGCAAGCACCAAGGGCATGGTATGATAGACTAAGCGCTTTCCTATGTGAAAAAGGGTTTGTAAAGGGTAAAGTTGATACCACTCTCTTCATAAAACAAAACATCCTTGCTATTTTCAAAAACAAACACCTAAACTTTCAAAACACCTTTCAAACTTGAAAACATTTTCAAAAGATCAACACCTTTGTATACATTCTTATGAACGAGAATCATTACAAAAGTTTGCCTAAACAATGGCCTCTTAACAAAATACTTTCAAAAACCACACAAAGTAGATTTTCAAACAAAATCAAGTTGATCTAGCAAGTAACTAAGAGCCCATGGAAAACCATGGATAAAAAGGGTGCTAATACCTTCCCTTTTTATAATCTACCCCTCAAACTCAAGAAACAATCTCAAAGGTATTTCTTGTGCTTTTTTATCTTACCTTTGTTGGATAAAAGAAAAGTCGGTGACGACTCTTGCTAAACCGTAACATTTGTGATCAAACGCAAAACACTCAAGTCAGTTCTCCCACCGTATCACACATTGTCCTAAAGCTAACCATATCCTTAGATTTCATTATTGTTGCTTGAGTAGTTAGAATTTTGAATCTGAACCTCTGAAAATATTTAGGTCAGGATTTGGTACCATTAGAAATTCTTGCTCATTTTTGAGAATTAGCTTAAGTTATTTACATATTCAGAATCGTGAGAAAATTTCTAACAAGTTTGATGTTGGAAGTTTTATGAATGGTTGAGAAATGATGAAGTTATAGGTCCTTTGGCTAGAGGTTGAAGATGAAGTGTATTCATGACTCATTTTGTATTATATATTTATCATTTCAGTTAAGTTAACATATGTATCACCACCCAGTGGTTAAAGCGCACGCCTGTCACCTTAGGGACCTGGGTTCGAGCCCCAGTGGTACCCTTTTGCTTATTTTTTTTCTTCATGTTTTCACCATTTTTTGTTTGGACAAAGGCGCTGGGCCTCCCCCCTTTGGGCTTTGTTTTATTTGCTTATTCCTAACTCCCTGCTTGTTCATACACCCCTGGCCCAGTTTTTATTTATTTTATTTATTTAATTCTTTTTTTATATTTTTTTATTATTTATATTTTTATTATGATTATTATTATCATTATCATTATTATTATTTATTAATAAAAAAATCCAAAAAATATTTTATTTATTCCTTATACTTATTTTATTTTCTCATAAAACAAAAAGACTAAAAAATATTTTTTCTTTAAATTAATCTCTTTTTATAATTAATATTTAGATAATTAGGTCTAATTATTACATTACTTTCTTTTTCTTAATTAAAATTAATTTAGAACTTGGGTTTATTTTAATTATTCAATTCTCATTTTATTTTCATTATTTAAAACCCTTTTCATAAAAAATCCTAAAAATCCTTTTTTTTTAAATTAACTTCCTTTCTTAACTAGTTCAAGTTAATTTGATTTATTTTTCATTAATTATTTTCTCAATTAGGTTTAGGTTAAAACCCCTTCATAAAAATAAAATCATTTCTTTTTTCCATTTTTACATTCTTGCTTTTTATCTTCAATTTTGTACAATATTCAATATGGTCGTAATAATTATTTAGATTTAATTTTCTTGCAATTCCCCATTTGTAATTTGTACACCCCTCCCCTAAATGATGTAATAGCTTAGTGTTTTTATTTTCCAAATTTAATGCTTTATATACAAATGTAGTAATTAGGGTTTGTATTGCAAGACATAAAATCAACAAGTAGCAAACCCTAATCAAGACAAATCAAGCATGTAAACTAATACACTTGCACATATACACCCTTAGGGTAAATCCACTTTGTTGCTATATAAAATGGCCGTATTATGCATGTGAGGTATCTTAGCAAAAACAATCAAAAAATACAAGATCGTAGTCCCTCGATGACGCTATCCATGTTGCCTTTCAAAATGATCTTAGCCCCTAAAGAAAATGCTTAGATATCTTACAATATTGCTAATCATGGCTATACGATGACCCTTTCTCGTCCCTTTTACATCCAAAGATAGGGTTACTTACCAAATCAATGGTAAGATAACAATGTCAAAGGAAAGAGGAAATAAACATGAAAGACTTTTTGAGTAAGTAGATTATTCCTAGTTGCTTGCTCAATTTCAAACCAAAACATCCTTGCTATTTTCAAAACAAACAATCAACACTTTCAAAACATCTTACAAACTTGAAACATTTTCAAAAGACAAACACTTTGTACGCGTTCTTATAGAAACGAGAGGCATTACAAAGAAAAACCTTTTCAAAATCACTTTCAAAAAACACACTCCACAAACACCCTTTTGAACTACTTTCAAAACAACAATTTTGTACACGTTCTTATAGAAACGAGAATCATTACAAAGACATTTTTCAAAATATTTTTCAAAAAACACACAAAGCACATTTTCAAACAAAAGCAAGTGATCTAGCAAGTAACTAAGAGCCCATGGGAAACCATGGATGAAAAGGGTGCTAATACCTTCCCTTTTCATAATCTACCCCCCGAACTCAAGAAAACATCTCAAACGTGTTTCCTGTTATTTTCAGCCTTTCCTTTTGGATAAAAGAAAAGTCGGTGGCGACTCTTTCTAACCGTAACATTTGTGATCAAACGCAAAACAACCAAGTCAGTTCTCCCACCGTGTTACAGAACTGGCGACTCTACTGAGGAGATTTCTTAAAAGTGGGGTTACCTTAGGGCTAGATTACATTTAATTGCTTTCTTTGTTTGGCTTGCATGCTTTACATTATGGTTCCTTGTTTGGGTTTGCTTTAATCCTACACCCAGATTTGGGACACCTTTTAGGTAAATAGCAATTAACTGTGAGGGAACTGTGCAGGGTATACCAACACGGTTGTAACAGTAGCTACGTTGATGCGATACTTTGGTGTGTACCGGTAGCCCTTGAGTAATCAAGGAAAATACGGGGCCGCCGTGTGCTATCATAAAGCGTCAACTGACCTTATCACATTAATTGACCAACTTGGCTTTTAGGACATAGCGAGATAGCTGTCTTTGGTGTAAAACCAAAGTCGGTTGATACTCGATGCTACACTCATTGAGGTTTGACCCTTGAATTTTGTTTGGTGGCAAGTTAATTGTCTATCGGAACGAGAGTTGGGGGAAAGACCAGTGATATTGAGATCCCTTAGAACCCGGTTACTATATTTAGAACAGGTTGAACCAACCCAACTTCAAGAGGGTATCACCTTAAAATCCATGCAAGCCTTAAACTTAAGGTCTCTGTGTGATTTGCTTGCTATATCTGCTATATATGAGCATAATCATGACATCATAACATAACATGTCATACTAACCATTTCAAGGATTCTTAGGGTTTATTTTTGTCTTGTTTTGTAGGACATGGCTCTCGCTCGCAAATTCACTATCCAAGTCAGTCTGGTAAAAGTACCTCCTCAACTTAAGGATTTGGTATTAAGGGTTACCGAAAGCTCTCCATTCACTGAAAGACATGGACGACTTCTCAGCTTGGTCACCTCAAACCCTGATGAAGAAATGTTAAAAGTGCTCTTTCAGTTCTTTGACCCTCTAAATCACTGCTTCACTTTTCCGGATTACCAGTTAGTGCCTACTATGGAAGAGTTTTCTTTGCTGTTGGGGGTGCCTATCCTTAATGAGGTACCTTTCAATGGTATGGAAAGAGACCCTAAACCTAAAGATATTGTCAAAGCTTTGTCCTTAAAACGGTCTGACGTAGTAGCAAATTGGGAAACCAGGAGAGGTGTCAAGGGTTTTTTGGCTAAGTTCTTGTTCGAGAAAGCTCATCATTTTTGGGATACCTTGGACTTACAAGCTTTTGAAGAGGTGTTAGCCCTTCTCATCTATGGTTTGGTACTGTTTCCTAATTCTGACCAGCTCATAGACGTGAATGCGGTTAAGATTTTCCTATCACGTAATCCGGTACCTACTCTGCTTGGAGATATCCTACATTCGTTGCATACTCGCACTATAAAGAGGAGAGGAACCCTTTTGTGTTGCACACCTCTTTTCACTAGGTGGTTTATTTTTCACCTACCCCGACCCGTCTTGAAAAATGAGCAGGGTTTGAGATGGTCTCATAGGCTAATGACTCTGACACATTCACGCATTCGTTGGTGTCCTCGATTCTCGGAGAATGTTACCATCATTGATCGATACGGAGAATTCCCTAATGTCCCTATCTTAGGAATTAGAGGAGGAATCACTTACAATCCTTGTTTGGCACTGCGACAATTTGGATATGCAAGTAGGGATGGTCCTCATGATGCACTTATTCAAGGATTCATCTTCGACTACAAGAATGATGCTCAGGATTACCGCAAAAGGTTCATGAGAGCTTGGGGTATGGTACATAGAGTTGATAGCAAGACACTGGGGCATAATAATTCCATCCCTCTTGAGCCTTATCTCAAATGGGTACGAGCTCGTGCTCAAAGTCTTATGATGCCTTACCCCTCTATTCTCCCAGTTATCGTAGAGCCTGTTGTGGAAGGAGATGTCTCATACACTATCCTTCATCCTAACATGCCCACCTCTCTCGAAGACTTGCAAAGGGAATGGATACAACTTAAGGGGGAGAGAGACACTTTCGAAGCCCAATTCTACACCAGCGAGAAGAAGGTTCTGGAACTCACCAGGAAGCTTCATGAGGTGCGGCGTCTGAATGCCTACATCGCACCAAAGAGGATGCGCTCAACTTTTTTATCTTAGATTTTTTATTTTCATTTCTTTCATTGTAAGCCCAAAGAGGCATGATGTACTCAAACTTTGATTTATTAATATGACGTGTGTTCCTTTTTTGTCTAAAGCAAATTTAAATCTCTAAATTCCTTGAAATCATTGCATATGCATCTTCATTCATCATAACATAAACAAGTTTCTTACCAACATGTCTCCTTATCTTTCTACTGTTTATTTCAGTAAGATGGATCTTGAGCAGACAATAAAATATCTCCAAGCGCAGAATGCTCATTTTCAACAAATGTTCTTAACTCTGGCCAAAGGACAAGAGGATTTGAAAACTTTGTTGATCAAAGAAAAGAAGAAGAAGGCAAAGAAATCAACCAGTGTTTTAAATCTGGGAAGAAGGTTCCAAGGACAAGCTGGATGGACTATAGACTTCACAACATCGTCAGATGAAAAGGATAATCAAGAAGGGAAAGACAAAGATGTGACCGATTATCCAGAATATTAAGAAAAAGAAGAGAATAACTACTCTGAAGAGCAATTTCCTCCAGCTGACGACAAATACAAACATATGGAAGAGTGCCTAAGTGCGATGGAGATTCAGAAAGTGCTCGGGCTGGACTTTGAAGAGTTGTGTTTGGTATATGGGATTGTTATTCCACCAAAGTTCAAGGCACCAGTGTTTTCTAAGTACAACGGGGTTTCGTGTCCCAAGATGCACCTCCGATCTTATGTGAGGAAGATACAGCCTCACACTGCTGACAGAGATTTGTGGGTCCACTTCTTTCAGGATAGTCTATCCGGGACTCAATTAGATTGGTTCTATCAACTGGAAAGGGCCAATATCCATAATTGGGAAGACCATGCCGCTGCTTTTTACAAACAGTATCAGTACAACGCAGACCTTGCTCCCACCTGTACTCAACTCCAGAGTATGGCTATGGTTTCAATCGAGGGTTTCAAAGACTATGCTAAAAAATGGAGGGACTTATCAGGAAGAGTCCAGCCTCTCCTGTCAGACAGAGAGCTAGTGGATATGTTTCTGGGTACCCTATCCGGTCCTTTCTTTAATCATCTATTTAGAAGCTCCTCAGCCGGCATCACTGAATTAATCTTGACTGGGGAAAGAGTGGAAGCTGTGATTAAGAGTGGGAAGATCCAAAAGGACGCATCCTCCAGTGCCGTGAGAAAACCGTTTATTGGGAAGAAAAAAGTTGGTGCTGTGTATCTTCAAAGAAATTGGGACAGAATTGAACACCGTCCAACAGTAGGGGCCGTCATGATCCCAAAGCCTGCACCTACTCAACAAAGGAATAACTAGCCTAGAACGGAAAGACCGGTAAGACAATTTACCCGAATAAATATGACATTGTCTCAAGTCTTGCCACATTTGTCGAGATCTAATTTGGTAACCTTGTGGGAAGCTCCGAAGAATCCCAACACTGGCTCTCCCCGTTACAACCCAAACGTCCATTGTGCTTACTATTCAGAAAGTCCAGGTCATGATACAAACGACTGTTAGGTTTTGAAAAACAAGGTACAAGACCTTCTCGAAGCTAAAGAAATTAAATTTGACGTTCCTGAGATCCAAAATGTTACCACCGCTCCCATGTCCAAACACGGCCGTGGTGTTAACGCTGTTGAAGATGATGTGTTTGTTACTGTTGTTGAAGAACTTGTTACTCCTCTCTTGACTGTCAAAAGGAATCTGTTGAAGGCCGGTTTATTTTCGCGCTGTGGCGAAGGCTGCCACCTCTGTTTATCCCTACCAACTGGTTGTCATTTATTGAAAGCAGGTGTCCAACGCCTAATGGATGACAAAGAGATTTTTTTTGAAAAGACTCCCGTTCCATACATTGCTTACAAAGATGTTTCGATAATAACCATTTCGGCTAATCCTTCCATGGTCTCCACCAAAAGACCCGTTAGGATTACATCTGTTCCTAAGGTGACTCAACTGATAATTACTATGCCAGGACCAATCCTGTACTCCTCAGATGAAATTGTCCCTTGGAATTATGGGAGCGACGTCTACTACCACAGCGTCAAACAAGATCGGCTGGCTGATGAAGACTCCATTTTTGAGAAGGCTGACACTGACATCGACAACATTGCGGGAACTAGTAAAATAACCCGAAGTGGAAGGGTATTCTCCCCCGAGATTGCTTCTCTGAAAACTATTAACAGTCCTGTGATCATCACTGCTTCTGTTCGTGTCGATACTACTACTACAGTTCCTGTGGATACCCCTACTGACACCCCTATCATCGATTCCACCGAGACTCGGGGTAAAGGCATTATGGTTAAGCCTGTCTAGATGAAGGCATAATCAATATCTATCCCTAAGGCCTCCAAGAAGGAGATGGAAGAAATTTTGAAAATTATAAAGAGAGGTGACTACAACGTAGTCGAACAGCTAGGGCAGACTCCGTCGAAGATTTCTATGCTAGCTTTACTGTTGTGTTACGAGGCTCATGCGAAGGCCTTGGTGAAATTTCTTAAGGATTGTGTGGCCAGTTTAACAGCTGACAACAATTTAGGATTTTCTGATGCTGACCTGACACCTAGATGGAGGAAACATAACAAGACGTTGCATGTCTTTATTGAATGCAGGGGCACAACTTTGGCCCATGTCCTAGTTGATACCAGTTCGTCTTTGAATGTGTTGCCTAAGAAGGCTTTGGATAGACTAAACTGTGAAGGTTTGACCTTAAAACCCAGCAACATAGTGGTAAGGGCCTTCGACGGATCGAAGAGAATGGTGCATGGGGAGGTGGACATCCCCATAAAAGTTGGAACTCAAACCTTTGAATCAAATTTCTATGTGATGAACATTCGCCCTTCCTATTCTTGTTTATTGGGCCGACCTTGGATTCATGACTGGTGCCATCACCTCTACATTACATCAAATGCTGAAATACCCAACCAAAAGGAAAATCATCATTGTTCATGGAGAGGAGGAATATATGGTCAGTCACTTAAACTCCTTCAGATACGTGGAAATGGATGGTGAATTCATCGAAACTCCATTTCAGCATTTCGAGGAAGTCCCACAAACAGTGGCAGCAACCAAGACTATTTCCCAAGTCCCAAAGATTACAAGACCTCCGCTAAAGATGTCTTCTCTGAAAGATGCCAAGGAAGTGGTCTAAGAAGATGGGTGTACTATTTGGGGCCAACTCCCGGATATCCCTTACAAATCTGACAAATTTGGTTTGGGTTTCACTTCAGGAGCCCAGAAAGTTGTTCGTCGTGCTCGTGCCAGGGGACCACCTTTGAGGATTAGCAACCATGGAGTCAATACAGTGGAGGGTAGTGATGACAACTGTGACCTGGAAGAATGGATTTTCCCAACTATCAACGGAGGACTCACCAACTGGGAAGCTAAAGATTTTGTCCCAATTACTTTTATAGAACAATAATTGTCTTTAAATTTTTGTCGGACATGTAATAATTAAACAATGCAGACTTTTAAAACCTTGTGTCTTACCCGAGGCACAACAATCCATTTGTAAGGGTTGTTACTTCATTTTCATATGTCATCAATGAATCATGGACGTTTTTGCATGCAAAGTTTGTGCTCTTTGTCTTTCTTTTTCTACATTTTATTTCTTCAATGATAGCTATGCTCTTACACACACTCACATATTAAAATGCAGATCCACATCCACTCAGGATCCCATGGGTAACAATTCTACTATGGCCTATAGTGACTTTGAAAATATAATCTACCAAGCCAAAGACGAAGGTGAAGAATATTGTGAAGTGCCAGGGGAACTAGCCAGGTTACTACAACAGGAAGAAAGGACCATACAGCCCCACGAAGAATAAGTTGAAACAATTAACTTAGGTACCGAATAGGACAAGAAGGAAGTCAAGGTAGGAACCAATCTGGAACCCAATGTCAAGAAGCATTTAACTCAGTTACTACATGACTATGTTGAGGTCTTTGCCTGTTCATACGAAGACATGCCAGGACTTGATGTTGATATCGTGGTCCATCGCCTACCAACAAAAGAAGATTTCCCTCCGATAAAACAGAAAGTCTGTCGCATGCGGCCAGACATGTCAGAAAAGATCAAGACTGAAGTCATGAAACAATTCAACACCGGGTTCTTGGTCGTCACCTCCTATCCACAATAGGTCGCCAATGTTGCTCCAGTGCCTAAAAAGGACGTTAAGGTACGTATGTGTATGGACTACCGAGATTTGAATAGAGCAAGCCCCAATGATGACTTCTCACTTCCCCATATCGATATTCTGGTTGACAACACTGCACAACATAAAGTATTTTCCTTCATGGATGGTTTCTCAGGCTACAACCAGATCAAAATGGCACTTGAGGACATGGATAAAACGACCTTCGTCACACAGTGGGGCACATTCTGTTACAAGGTTATGCCATTCAGGTTGAAAAATGCTGGGGCAACTTATCAACCCGCCATGGTAGCTCTATTTCACGACATGATCCATCACGAAATAGAGGTATATGTGGATAACATGATATCCAGATCTCAAACTGAAGAGGAACATCTTGACCATTTTCATAAACTGTTTTAAAGGCTAAATAAATACAAGCTAAGGTTGAACCCGAATAAATGTACATTTGGGGTGAGGTTCGGTAAACTCCTAGGCTTCGTCGTCAGCGGTAAAGGTATCGAAGTGGACCCTGCCAAGGTGAAAGAAATATAAGAAATGCCTGCTTCTCGCACCGAGAAGGATGTCAGAGGATTATTAGGACGACTTAACTACATCGCTAGGTTCATCTCTCACTTAACCGCTACCTGTGAACCAATCTTCAAATTCCTGAAGAAAGATCAAGTAGTCGAATGGAATGACGACTGCCAAACTGCTTTCAACAAGATCAAAGAGTACCTACAAGAGCCTCCTATTTTGATGCCGCCATTCAAGGGAAGACCTTTGATCATGTATCTAACTATTTTAGAAAATTCAATGGGGTGTGTGTTGGGGAAGCATGACGAGTCTGAACGAAAAGAGCATGCTATTTACTACCTGAGCAAAAAGTTTACCAACTGTGAAACAAGATATTCACTGCTCGAGAAAACTTGATGCGCTCTGGCATGGGATGCTCGCCGGCTAAGACAGTATATGATGACCCATACTACCTTATTGATATCCAAGATGGATCCAATTAAATACATATTCGAGAAGCCTTCCCTCTCTGGGAGAATAGCAAGATGACAGATGATCCTGACTGAATACGACATTCAGTACACTACCCAAAAAGAAATAAAGGGTAGTATGGTAGCCGATCACCTTGCTCATCATGCTGTGGATAACTATCAGTCCATGAAATTCGAATTCCCAGATGAAGACATCATGATTGTAAATAATTGTGAAGAACTCAGACCATATGACGGACCTGAACAAGGATCCCGATGGACCTTGGTTTTTGACGGAGCCTCCAACACACTCAGCAATGGCATAGGTGCTGTAATCATATCCCCGGAAGGATGTCATACTGCCTTCACCGCAAGACTTTGTTTCAACTGTACCAATAACATGGCAGAATACGAAGCGTGTATTTTTGGTCTCAAAGCTACCATAGATTTGGGAATCAAGTCCTTAAGTGTATTTGGAGATTCATCCTTAGTCATCAGTCAAATCAAAGGAGAGTGGGACATGAAGCACCCTAATCTCATCCCCTAAAAAGAACATGTGTTGACATTAATCCCACATTTTGAGGAGATTACCTTCGAGCATTTCCCGTGAGAGGAAAATCAACTAGCGGACACGCTAGCCACCATGTCATCCATGTTTAAACTCAAGTGGGGTAACGAGGCTCCCCAGATCACCATTGAACGAATGGATGAACCAACTTATTGTCACGAGATCGATGCCAAAGAAGTACTGGACAAACCTTGGTTCCATGAAATTAAAAGGTATCTCGAGACTCAAGAGTATCCAGAAGGAGCTTCAGTCAATGATAAGAAGTTCTTGAGAAGATTCTCCGCTAAGTTCTTCCTCAGTAATGGCATTCTCTACAAGCGAAACCATGACTCTGTTTTGCTTCATTGTGTAGACAAGGCTGAGGCAGAAAAGATCATTGCTGATCTACATGAAGGCACTTTTGGCACCCATTCCAGTGGGCACGCGATGGCAAAAAAGATTCTACGGGCAGGGTATTACTGGTCTACCATGGAAGCAGATTGCTATCAGCATTCACGAACCTGTCACAAGTGTCAAATCTATGCTGACAAAGTGCATGTGCCTCCAGTTCCTCTAAACATCCTGACTACTCCCTGGCCATTCACGACGTGGGGCATCAATATGATTGGAGAAATCAAACCTACAACTTCTAATGGACACCGCTTCATCTTGGTGTCCATTGGCTATTTCATGAAGTGGGTTGAGGCAGCTTCTTTCGCTTCCGTTACCAAGAATGTTGTGGCCCGATTCATCAAACAAAATCTCATCTGTCGGTATGGTATCCCAGAGAGAATCATCACAAATAATGGTATGAATCTCAACAATACTATGATCACCGCACTATGCACGCAATTCAAGATCCAGCATCATAATTCTTCCCCTTACCGGCCAAAGATGAATGGCATTGTCGAATCTGCAAATAAAAACATCAAGAAGATCATACAAAAAATGACAGTAACCTACAAGGACTGGTATAAGATGCTACCTTTGCTCTCCATGATTATCGTACCACAGCGTGCACATCAACAGGGGCAACTCCCTTCTCCTTAGTATACGGCATGGAAGCTGTTCTACCAATTGAGGTCCAAATACCTTCTCTGAGAATCATAAAGGATGCAGGGCTGAATGAAGATGATCGGATTCAAACTCGGCTTGACCAGTCGAACTTGATTGATGAAAAGAGGCTTACGGTTGCCTGTCATGGCCAGATGTACCAAAAACGTATGATCAAAGCTTTTAACAAAAAGGTCAGACGTCAGGTATATCAGGTTGGTGATTTGGTAATCAAGCGTATCATTTGCGACAAGGTGATCCCAGGGGCAAATAGACTCTTACATACGAGAGACCATTTGTGATCAAAAGCATATTGTCTGGTGGAGCAATGATCTTAACCACTATGGATGGCGATGATCTTCCGCATCCTGTGAATGCCGACATAGTCAAAAGATACTACACATAAGAGACCCTCTAGGTTGACACACCTAGGCAAGACAAGGGCATCCCGGCGAACCACAAAGGTTCGGGAAAAAATTAGGGATAAAAAAAAAAAATTGTACACCCGGTAAGCTGAAAACTCGAAAGGGCGGCTTGGGCAAAAAAGGGTATCCCGGTGGACTGAAAACCCGAAAGGGCAGTCCAGGCAAAAGTTAGAGAATTAAAGCGTATGACTATCTCTTCACGGATAAGCTCCAGGCATCTGATCAATCCAATCATCTGCGGCCGAAGCAACGAACGGACAAGATACTCCGAGTTGTTAAGGCTATAGCAGAATGGGAACCCCATGGAATTATTACACATAGCCATCTTTCTCTGTATAAATTTTTCTCATTTTTTATGACAACATTCTCTTACTAGGATGTCTGTCTCCTTTGTACAAAATACTTACACAAAGTTAATACAAAGATACTTTAAAGTGCAGAAATTTGCTTGCCTTTTCTTTCTTTTTACACTTATGTTTTATTTGAAAACGTCCAATGATTTGTTAAATGAGCATATGCATTTGAATATAATCACTGCTTACAAATAAAACGAAATAAGAAAAGATAATTACTGATAGGTTGAAAGTATAGGAAAACATCTTTAGTCCATTCTAGAAGAAATCCCCTGCAGTATGTCATTCGGACCCTCAACAGAGCTAAAACCTTGAAATACATATCCCCAGCGGAGTTAAGGTTCCATATCCCCAGCGGAGTTAAGGTTCCATATCCCCGACATAGTTGAGGTTCCAGATCCCCAGCGGAGTTACATATACATCTCCGTCAGAACTAAGTTTCCGAACTCCCGATCCCCAGTGGAGCCAGAAAACTTTGAACTACAAATCCCCAGTAAAGATGAAGCTTTCTTCCCCAACGGAGTCCAATACTTCAACCTTTAAACCACATTGGAAATCATCCAAAATTCCCCAGCAAGTTATCTTAAAACCTGAAAATCAACCAGATAACAGTTAACTTTTATCTTAAAACCCCAATAGATTGGCATACAAACCAAGCTCCTGATTTCCCCGGCGAAATAAGCTTTTCCCCCAGAGTTATTTCCCAACATAACGAAGATTCTTGTTCTTATTTCTCCAGTTGAAGCCTCCCAGGTTTTAATTCCCCGGTAGAGATCGTTAGAGTTGTCCTTATTTTTCCGGAAAGTCAGTAAGGATTCTCACGTCCCCACAGAAGTTGTCAAAGTTTTTGATAATCCCCGCAGTTTGCCAAGGATTTTCTATCCCCAACAGTAGTCAGCAAGGATTTCTCATCTTCAGCAATCAAAGATTGTTGGAATCCCCAGCATCGGTCAATGATTTACTTTCCCCGGCAGCAGTCAAAGATTTCATTATCTCTAGCTATCAAGGATTTATTTTCCTCAGCAAGACAACTAATCAGCTTACATATGCATACATTACATTCATATATCATAAACATTAATAGAACATGCTTTATTACATCATACATATCATGTAATATAATTTTGTGTGTTGGCTGACATTTTACCCTTTTCAGGATAAAATTAAAAGTTATCATTAACAACTATTCAAAGATTTTAGATACAGTACATATACACTCCAAGACATGGAAGTCATTCTGCTACCCATTCAGATCTCTTATCTCAGATACAGTATGGATACACCCCAAACACGGAGGTCATTCTATTACTCATTCAGAATTTCAAGTCAAGATACAGCCCAGATACGCTCCAAACACGGATGCCATTCTGTCACTCATTCAGACTTCAGCAACCAGATACAAACTAGATACGCTCCAGCCACGAAAGCCATTCTATTTCTCATTCAGATTCAGCTATCAATTTCAAGTCCAGATACACTCCAGACAAGGAAATCATTCTGTCGCTTGTTCAGATCCCATTTACAGTACATATACACTCCAGACACAGAAGTCATTCTACTACTCATACGGATCTCAAAATCAAGATACAGTCCAGATACGCACCAGACACGGTTTCCATTCTGTCACTCATTTAAACCTATTCCCCAACCCAGAGATACTCCAGATAGGGATGTCTTTCTGTTGCTTATTCAAATTTCATATTTTTGATACAATACAGATACACTCCAGACACAGCAGTCATTCTGATATTCATTCAAGAATCAAATACAGTTACAACTTGGATACGCTCCAGACACGGATGCCATTCCTTTGCTCATACGAATCCAATCTCCAGATACAACTCAGATACGTTCCAGATACTAATACCATTCTGATGTTCATTCTACTGATTTTCAACAAACAAATCTTGGATGGCATCTTTAAGACCATCTCCAGCAAGATTCTATCATCTCAAAATGGCATCTTTAATCCCATTCCCTCAGCAATATTTTGACGAATACAAATTTACGGGCACTCTAGTGTCCAATCCTCTTTTACCTTCGAGTCACGAAAGGCAAACTCGCCAATCTAACTCTTCCGGTTCAAGAAGATTGAACAGGGGCAGCTGTTGTACCCCAAAATTTTCCCTCTCATTTTATCAACATTTCTCACCACAAGGCTCCTTGAACTCAAGACCAAGCTAGGTTTTGCACTGCTCAAGACATCTCCTTGCACTAATGACCCAAATTAGGGTTTGAATTTGCACAGGGATTTTTGGACCTCCAATTATTAAAATGATTTTCATACTTCATGTTGGACTCATAAGTTTTTCCCTACCAAGTTTCAAGCTTTGAATCAAATTTTTGCCCAGTCAATTGGACAGTTGACCTAGAAATCAACTATATTGGGGGAAAAATCAACTGTGGCCAATTTACAGTCAAACCTCATGAATTTTGACCCACATCAACATTATGAACTCATATGAACCATTTGATCAAGTTTGGACCACAACTCCACAAGAAATTTGATCAGATCACCAAAAGGGCAAAATGGTCATTTTTAGGGTTTTGACTATACAAAGGCAATTTATGACTTTTTGACCTAGCCAATGGCAAATTAGGCTCAACCATGGACTCAAGGACTCAATGGAATCATATTGACCTATTCAACAAGTTCAAAAGACCTCAATTGCATTGGATTGACAAATGAATTTTTCAGTCAACTGATCAAAATTTGACTGTACACTGAAAAGTCAAACTTTGACTTTTTGGTCAAAATCAAGTGCCAAGGGTCATTTTTCATCAAGATGTGTCAAAACATGAAACTTGTTCATCAAGAAACCCAAAATTGCAAATTAGGGTTTAAAATTGAAAATTTTCATAACTTAGAATTTTTCTAAGTTATGAAATTTTCTTAATTTTTCCTAACTTTGCCCAACATTTTCACCATGATGAAAATGGATTCAAACATAACCACAAACATGAAAGTTGTAGTCCTCCACAAATTCTACAACTTTTATTCACAAAGTTTTCTCAAAAGAAGCTTGGATCTCAAGTTATGATTTTTGGAACAAGGGTCCCTAAAACTTTTAACTTAGTGAAATTTTGCCCTAGTTTAGGCAGGATTTTGACCTATCTTCTTGGCCATTTTTCACATAGTTCCACTTGGAATCTCAAGTTGCATTTCAAATATGGATTATAGGGAATGTTGCAAGCTTTCCAAATTGTCCAAGAACTCTCCAAACACATTTGTGGTTAGGGAGAATCGAAGGCTTGAAGTTGGAAAAAACTCACTTTTCATCCATGGCATATTCATGTTCATCCAAGTTGCAATTTCAAGTCAGCATGCCTTACACTAGTTTACAGGCCTCTAAACCACTCCACACTCAATAATTAAATGCAAATCCATCAGTCTAAACCTTTGTTTTGGTCATTTGGACATTGTACACAAAATTAAGCCATAAGTAGAAAATGGCAAATTTCAATTTTTGCTTAAATCATGCTTTATGTCAAAACTGATTTCTTGAGCATTGATCCAAATCTTTGGCAGCTGATCAAATCCACACATTGGAGGGGCCAAGGGAAATGTATGCAAGCATAAGGATAGCCTGCACAGGCTTGTTTCAATCACTTCCACATTTTACTTCAAAAACAAGAAACTTGTCCAAAACCTTAGAACTTGAAAACAAGCCAAGAAAAACTTATGCAAACAGTTTGAACATCTTTCTCACACCCCTTTGAGCTATAAACACGATTTCTTGAGCCTCTAAACATCCCATAGCCAGAAATCACATTCCCTTGGCAAAACAGGGCAGAATCTGCAACTTGAGTTCCATAGCTCATTTGGCTCGTGCGTTTTTCCCCAAGTTACTTCAAACACCTTCCATTCAACTCATCCAAGCTATCCCAAACCTCAAACCCCAACTGTAACTCCATTTACAGAGTTTTCCATTTTCATTTTGAGCTTGTACAGGTTGAGTTCTATAGGCTGATTCAAAGACATTCAAGGAAAGCAGGCTATTGGAGAAGGTCAAGTGAAGTTCAAGCAAGCTCCCAGATATCTCAAGCCTTGTTGAAAAGCTCTACATTGCCCTACATGAAGTCAGCTGAAACAGGTTTTTGTCAACTTCCTATCTCTCTATTTAGGAACATTTAGCCTTAGGTTTATGAATAAGAAATGTAGTATTCATTTCCATGAAGCTGTACATATGCTCAAATTTTCATTTATATTAAGCATGCTAAGAGAATTTCATCCATGAACATACTGAAAAAACTAGGTCAGATTTTAGGGCCAGAGAAATTCTCTCTGGTCTTTGAGAGTTAAGACAAGTTGTTTATGTGGTTGGAATCGTCTTGAAATGCTCTACAACTTTGATGTTGTGTGTTTTTGCAATAGAGCTCGTATACAGGATATGTTGGTTGTACAGGGCGTGCACGCGTTTTCAAAAGCCAGAGGTTGAAGATGAAGTTTTGGGCTGGGCTTGGCCTGGCTCACTTTTGACACCCCTCCTTTTCCTTTTTGCACCCCCTGGCCCAATTTCTTGTAGTTTTATATTTTTGCATTTTTGTTTTCATTTCTGATTTTATTTATTTATTTCCAAATATAAAAAATGCTCAAAAATATTTTCATAATTTTTTCACATTTTTTTTGCATTTTGTTTTTATTTTTCTAACCTAAAAAATAATTTAAATACTTTTATCTCTTTTATTAAAACTTGAAAATAATATGTAAATTATACTTTTATTTTTTATTTCTTATTATTATTCACACTGAAAATATTATGATAAATATAATTTATTTTTATATATATTTTAATTATTGTACATATTTAATATAATTAATACATATATCACATTCCCTTGGCAAAACAGGGCAGAATCTGCAACTTGAGTTCCATAGCTCATTTGGCTCGTGCGTTTTCCCCAAGTTACTTCAAACACCTTCCATTCAACTCATCCAAGCTATCCCAAACCTCAAACCCCAGCTGTAACTCCATTTACAGAGTTTTCCATTTTCATTTTGAGCTTGTGCAGGTTGAGTTCTATAGGCTGATTCAAAGACATTCAAGGAAAGCAGGCTATTGGAGAAGGTCAAGTGAAGTTCAAGCAAGCTCCCAGACATCTCAAGCCTTGTTGAAAAGCTCTACATTGCCCTACATGAAGTCAGCTGAAACAGGTTTTTGTCAACTTCCTATCTCTCTATTTAGGAACATTTAGCCTTAGGTTTATGAATAAGAAATGTAGTATTCATTTCCATGAAGCTGTACATATTCTCAGTTTTCATTTATATTAAGCATGCTAAGAGAATTTCATCCATGAACATACTGAAAAAACTAGGTCAGATTTTAGGGCCAGAGAAATTCTCTCTGGTCTTTGAGAGTTAAGACAAGTTGTTTATATGGTTGGAATCGTCTTGAAATGCTCTACAACTTTGATGTTGTGTGTTTTTGCAATAGAGCTCGTATACAGGATATGTTGGTTGGACAGGGCGCACACGCGTTTTCAAAAGCCAGAGGTTGAAGATGAAGTTTTGGGCTGGGCTTGGCCTGGCTCACTTTTGACACCCCTCCTTTTCCTTTTTGCACCCCCTGGCCCAATTTCTTGTAGTTTTATATTTTTGCATTTTTGTTTTCATTTCTGATTTTATTTATTTATTTCCAAATATAAAAAATGCTCAAAAATATTTTCATAATTTTTTCACATTTATTTTGCATTTTGTTTTTATTTTTCTAACCTAAAAAACAATTTAAATACTTTTATCTCTTTTATTAAAACTTGAAAATAATATGTAAATTATACTTTTATTTTTTATTACTTATTATTATTCACACTGAAAATATTATGATAAATATAATTTATTTTTATATATATTTTAATTATTGTACATATTTAATATAATTAATATAATTAATATATATATATATATATATATATTATATATATATATATATATATATATATATATATATATATATATATATATATATATATATATATATATATATATATATATATATATATATATATATATATATATATATATATATATATATATATATATATATATATATATATATATATATATATACTCTTATTTTATTAGATATTTTTAGAATAAAAATATAAAATATTACACTTTCATTTTTATTATTAAATATACTTAAAAAAAATACTTTTTTCTAAATATACTTTATTTTTACATATATTATTTTATTTTTATTGTATATAAATAAAATAATTAATCTATTTACTTTCTTAAAGAAATTAGGGTTTTACCCTTAACCTAATAAAAACTAATCTTTTGATTTATTTCTTTATTTTTTACAATTAAATATTTTTAAATACTTGAAAAATAAACAAAAACCGTTTTTTTGTTTGTTGCATAATTCATATTATTTGATATATTTATTTTGTTTATTTAAATATTGTCCATTTATTATTTATGCATTTGAATTCAATTTGGATGTAATAGTAAACTAGGGTTTATATTTCTTGTCAAATACCCCCATTCAAAGATTCTACCCCCATCCCCATAATCATGTTGTAATAGCTTAGCCTTTTAATTCTCGCACTTTACGCTTTCAATTATGCCATGATTAGAGAATTAGGGTTTGTATGCAAAAATCAAAATCAACAAATAGCTTGACATAATCAAAGACAAAATGCATGAAAATCAAACACAATGCACACTTGCACCCCTAGGGTTACAATCCACTTGTTGCCTTAAAAATGAGCCATGTTATGCATGTTGGGTACTTTGGCAAAACAAAAACAAAACAAAAGATCATAGTCCCTCGATGACGCTATCTTGGTTGCCTAAACAAAATGATCAAGTCCCTCAAAAATTTGTCAAAAATACTAAACACAATTGCTATCATGGTCTATACGATGGCCCGCGCCTCTCCCGTTTAACATTCTAACATAAGGTTGTTCACCAAATGCAATGGTGAAATAACACTGTCAAAAGGGTTAAAAATATATTAGGAAAGATCTTTGAGTAAAATAGGGTAGATAGCTCTTAGTTGCTTGATCAAAGCTTGCAAAACATCCTTGCTATTTTCAAACACACCTCACAACACAATTTCAAAAACATTTTCCAAAACAAACCTTCAAACATTGAAATCTTTTCAAAAGACAAAACACCTTTGTATACATTCAAACAAGAATCATTACAAAGGTTGCCACAACGATGGCCTCTTTTCAAAACATCTTTCAAAACAACACACAAAGCACCATTTCAAACAATTGGAAAAGCAAAGCAAGTGATCTAAACAAGTAACTAAGAGCCTATGGATAACCATGGATGAAAAGGGTGCTTGCACCTTCCCTTTTCATAATCTACTCCCCAAACCCAAGAAAACATCTCAAAGGTCTTTCCTGTGCTTTTTGACCTTTCCTTAGGATAAAATAAAAAGTCGGTGGCGACTCTTGCTAAACTGAAACATTTGCGAATACAAACACAAAACCTCAAGTCAGTTCTCCCACAGTATCACATACATTTACACCAAATATACACAATTACATCAAATTTACACAGACTACAACAAACAAACTCCATAGAACTTTGTTGAAATTTGTTGAACATTTACACCATTCCTAAAAAGTTATATTTTTTATCTACTATTAAACCTATTACAAGCCATAACCAAGATACCATCTTTAAGTTTAATTCTATGTTACCCACATACCCAAATTCCTTCATTAGAAATGATGTCATTTCTTTTGGTCGAGACACACCAGCATACTGCCAACCAGATCACCCCTTCCCTCTTTTTGGCTACCTTTCCTTAAAGTTGTTTAATTGTCTTCATGAAGTGAGCATGATTGTTAACTTCTTCAATCAATTAAATACCAATCCAGGCCCAAGTTCTCAGCCAAATTTTCTTTACAATGGGACAAATCTTCTTCCTGTCTAAAGCACAAATCACATATTTTGTCATGCATGCTCTAGATGATTCCTCTTTTGTAAAGTTGTTGTCTTGTTGAGAGCCTGTCTTGAAAAAGTCTCTAATTGAATAATTTCAGTTTTGAAGGAACTCTGAGATATATGGAATGTTCTCACCTGAACCTAGTCTGTGAGATATATGTTTCTAAAAACCATTTGGGGCATCATTTCCTCCAATCTTAAACAAGTCCCCCCACCACTGAGACTCTCTAACTCTTTCCTCTTCACCCTCATTAAACAAGATCTTTATTTTTAGGTTTACATTCCTATGTTATAAAATTTCAACCCATATTGCATTATCTTCCTTGATGAATCTCCATATTCATTGGAACAATAAGGCCCTGTTGAATCAAGCAACCTCTGTTGTACCCCAAAATTTTCCCTCTCATTTATCAAGACTTATCTCACAAGATTTCTTGGACTCAGGACAAGATTAGGGTTTGGTCAACTCAAGACACCTCATCTTGCACTGATAACCCAAAATTAGGGTTTGAGTTTGCACAAGGATTTTTGGACCACCAATGCTTCATGTGACTTTCATACATCATTTTGGACCCTTAAGATTGCTCATGATAAGTTTCAAGCCTTGAACCACATTTTTGATCAGTCAATTGGACAGTTGACCTAAAAATCAACTATATTGGGGAAAAAGTAAATCATGGCCAATTTACAGTCAAACTTCACAATTTTTTATCCACATCAACATTTTAGACTCATATGTAGCATTTGATCAAGTTTGGATCACAACTCCTCAAGAAATTTGATCAAATCATCAAAAGGGCAAAACGGTCAAAATTAGGGTTTTGACTGGGAAAGGGCAATTTCTAATTTTTAACCTAGCCAATGACCAATTGAGTTCAAGCATGATTTAAAGGATTCAATGGCATCATCTTAACCTAATTACATGGTTCAAAAGATCTCAAGTTCATTGGATTGACAGATGAAATTTACAGTCAACTTATCAAAAGTCAACTGTATACTGAAAAGTCAAACTTTGACTTTTTAGTCAAAATCAAGTGCCAAGGGTCATAATTCATCAAGATATGTCAAAATATGAAACTTTTTCACCAAGAAAACCAAATTTGAAAATTAGGGTTTTAATTTGAAAATTTTCATAACTTAGAATTTTTCTAAGTATAAAAATTTTCTTATTTTTTCTCAACTTTTCACCACTTTTTCACCATGATGCATTTTGATTCAAGAAAAGTTTCCAACATGAAAGTTGAATTCCTCCATGAAATCTACAACTTTGCTTCATATACTTTTCCCTAAAGATGCTTGGATCTCAAGTTATGAATTTGTGAATACATGGTCATGAACTTCTTAATTTAGTGAAATTTTGCCCTAATTTAGGCAGGTTTTGGACCCAACTTCATGCCAAATTTTCACCTAGTTCCAAGAGGTATGTCAAAATTCATTTCAAATATGGATTATAGATCATATTGCAAGCTTTCCAAAATGTCCAAGAACTCTCCAAGATCATTTTTGAGTAGGGAGAATCAAAGAAGGGAAGTTGACATTTTCTCACTTTTTGTTCAAGCCATTTTCACATAGCATCAAGTTGCAAATCAAATCTATGCTGGTTATATCTTGCTTTACAGGTCCTAAGCTTGCTATACACTCCAAAATTAAATGCATACTCAGAAGCCAAAGCCTTTATCCTTGCTTTTGAAGCTTTACACAAGATGTAATTCCATTTTGGGCAAAAAGGCTTCATTGCCATTTTCATAAAGTTGCACTTTTGCAACTTTGTCAACTTGGAGTATTGGACCTGTCCCCTTGATACAACCAATCTACACAACTCTCAAACAAATTGTACAAACTCATTTCAGCCCTCAAGCAAGCTGGTACAAGCATGTGAGATTGGTCTTGTAAACTTTACTTCAAATGCAAGAAAAGTTGCAAAAAGGGCTAGAGCTTGCACAACTAGTAAGGGCTGACTTTGGATCACTTCTATACATATATGCAAACTTTGTACAAGGCACAATACGCTTGGCTTAGACTTGAAACACTCTGAAACTGAAAAACACCACAAAACTGCCCAAGCTCACAGATTTCTGCAAAAGCACAACCAACTCACATTTGGCTTGTGCGTTTTGTGTTTAATCAATTCAAACATCTTATTCACTTGATACCTAGCCAATCCAAGCTATCACCCTGGTTCTGTAACCCCTGTTTCAGCATTTGCCATTTTCAATTTTGAATCTTGCAGTTGGACTTGGTCAGAGAGTTCCATCCATCCTCAGAGCCAGATAAGCATTGGAATAGGTTCAGGGAAGTTTATGGAAGCTTAAAAAATCACCAGGCCTCCATTAAAGTCCCTACATTGTCCTGCACGATTCCATCTGAAGGAGGTATTTTCTTAAACTCTATCTCTGTATATAGGCAACTTCAAGCCATGATTTGTGAAGAAAAAATGTAGCTCTCATCATAACAAAGCTGTACATATCATTACTTTTCATTTACATTACCTGTGCTAAGAGAATTTGAAGCTTGAAGTCTTTGAATTTTTTAGGTCACGATTTGGGGGTTCCAAAATTCTCTTTGATCTTTAAGAGTTAGGTTACAAATTTATATGGTTGGAATCGTGAGCTCAAATGTCACATTTTTCATGTTATGAGTTTTTGTTTTTATGCAAGCATAAGCAAGATACAGGTTGAACTAGAAAACATGTGAAGAGGATGAACGAAGGACAGGGATGAAGTGGTTCTGGGCTTTTTGTTGCCTTGGCATTTTTGTTTTTGCTATTTGCATCCCCCTGATTTGCTATTGCACCCCCCTGGCTGACCTTTTTATATTTTTGTAATTTTTTTATATTTTCATATTTAATAATTTTGTTTATTTTTTTAGAATGAATAAAAATCCAAAAAATGATTTCTTTATTTTTACACTTTTATTTTAATTTTTTTATTATTTTTTCACATAAAAAAATTAATTTATTTGAGTAAGATAGAATTTATTTTTCTTAAATAATTTGTAAATAATAAAATATACTATATATTTTTTATTATACATTTTTACACATAAATACTTATTTTTTACACATATTTAATTTTTAGTATTTAGGAATAATATTATTTACTATTTTTTATACAAAAAATGTACAAATAATAATATAGAACATTATTTTCTTTGAATAAAAACTAGGGTTTAATCCCCTTTCAAATTTAAATATTATTCTTTTTTCCTTTTTTAGGGTTTAAATTAAGTATTGTTCATACAAAAACAAGACATAAAAAATCTTTTCTTTTACATAAACATTGCATTGCATTTTAAATATTTGTACTATATTTATTTAATTCGCGCATATTCGATTTGGTTGTAATAATATATTTAGCTTTATATTTGTGCAAATCCCCATTCAAACTTGTATTCCCCCATAATAATTGTTGTAATAGCTTAGTATATTTACATTATGCAATTTATCGCTTTTATACCATGATTAGTAATTAGGGTTTGCATGACAAGAACAAAACAAAGCAAAATAGAAAACCCTAAATACAAGACAAAAGCATGAAAATGATACCATTTGCACACAAACACCTTTAGGGTTTCTCCCACTTGGTTGCCTAAAATAAAATGGCCATGTTACGCATGAGAAGTATCTTGGCAAAACAAAACAAGTATAAGATCATAGTCCCTCGATGGCGCTATTAAAAGGTTGCCTAAACAAAATGATCTTGGTCCCTCAAAAATTGCTAAGATACTTGGTAACATTGCTATCATGGTTATACGATGATCCACGCCCGTCCCGTTTACATCCAAAGATAGGGTTGCTTACCAAATCAATGGTAAGTCAACAATATCAAAGGAATAGAAAATGAATAAGAAAGACATTTGAGTACGTAGATAGCTTCTAAGTTACTTGCTCCATTTCAAACAATCCTTGCTATTTTCAAAAACAAACATACACACATTTCAAAACATCTTACAAAATATTGAAAACATTTTTAAAAGACAAACATCTTCGTATACATTCTTACGAACGAGAATCATTACAAAGATTGCCTAAAAAATGGCTTCTTTTACAAAATACTTTCAAAAACCACACGAAACACCATTTCAAACAAAACAAAGCAAGTGATCTAGGCAAGTAACTAAGAGCCCATGGAAAACCATGGATGAAAAGGGTGCTAGCACCTTCCCTTTTCATAATCTACCCCCAGAACTTAAGAAAACATCTCAAAGGTCTTTCCTGTGCTTTTTTTACCTTTCCTTTTGGATAAAAGAAAATTCGGTGGTGACTCTTGCTAACCGCGACATTTGCGATAAAACACAAAACCTCAAGTCAGTTCTCCCACCGTATCACAGAACTGGCGACTCTGCTGGGGATAATTATAATAGTGGGGTTATCTTAGGGTTTAGATCACATTTATTTGCTTACATTGTTTGACTTGTATGCTTTACATTTTGGTTCTATTCTTTGGGTTTGAATCCTCCACCCGGATTTGGGAAACATTATAGGTAAATAGCAATACATTGTGGAAACTATGCGGGGTATACCGACACGGTCTAAGAAATAGCTATGTTAGTGTGATATATTTGTGGGTACCGGTAGCCTTTGAGTCAATCAAATAGAATACGAGGCCACTGAGTGATGTCATGAAGCACTAATGAACTTCTAGAACCCTTTACTTGACCAACTTGGCCTTTTAGGATGTAGTGAGATGACCGGCTTTGGTGCAGTCCAAAGTTGGTAGATACTCGATACTACACTCATTGAGGGTTGGTTTCTTGGAATATTTAGGTTGCCAGTAAAGAGGCTTGAACTGAAACAATGAACAAGGAAACAATCCAGTGATATTGAGCTCTTTAGAACCCAATTACTATTTTTAGGACAGGTTGAGCCAACTAAACTTCAAGAGGGTACTTACCTATGAAACCCCATGCAAGCCTAAACTAGGAACTTGTTTGATTTGCTTGTACATATATACTTGTGCATAACATTATGGACATCATGAGCATCATATGCATCCACTAACCATTTCAAGGATTTTGGAAATTCATCTTTGTTCTTGTTTTGTAGGATATGGAGTCACTTCGCAGGAAAACTATCCAAGTCAACCTTGTAGGAATTCCTCCACAACTCAAGGATCTAGCTTAAAGGATCTCTGAGAATTCTCCATTCACCGAGAGGCATGGCCGTCTACTCAACTTGGTCACCTCCAATACAGAGGAAGACATGATGAAGATTCTCTTCCAGTTCTTTGACCCTTTGCATCACTGTTTCACATTTCCTGACTAACAGCTTGTGCCTACTTTGGAAGAATTCTCTCAACTCTTGAGGATTCCCATTCTCAATCAACTACCCTTCAACGGTACAAAAAGAGATCCAAAGCCAGAAGAGATTTCTCAAGCCCTGCACTTGCACTTATCTGATGTCACAACCCATTGGGAAACTAGAAGTGGTGTCAAAGCCTTCTTGGAAAAGTTCTTGTTTGAGAAGGCCTAAAGCTGTTGGAACTCCTTGGACTTGCAAGGTTTTGAGGAGATTGTGGCTCTTCTTATCTATGGGATGGTCCTGTTTCCCAACCCTGACCAACTCATAGATGTGAGTGCTGTCAAAATCTTCATGTCATGCAATCAGGTGCCTACTTTGCTTGGAGATATCTTACACTCTTTTCACACTCGTGCAATGAGGAAAAGAGGTGTTCTTATGTGTTGCACTCCTCTCCTGGCAAGATGGTTTATTTATCATCTGCCTCAATCAGTCTTAAAGAATGGGCAAGGTTTGAGGTGGTCACAAAGGTTGATGACACTTAAACATTCAGATATTCGTTGGTGTTCTCGATCCAAAGAGAATGTTATTATTATTGACCGTTGTGGGGAATTCCCTAATGTCCCTCTACTTGGCATTAGGGGAGGCATCACCTACAACCCATGCTTGGCTCTAAGACAGTTTGGTTATGCCTGAAGGGATGGCCCATATGACATGCTGATTCAAGGCTTGGTTTTCGATTACGACAACAACGATCAAGGACTTCAACAAAGATTCATCCGAGCTTGGAGGATGCCAAACAAGGTAGATAGCAAGACTTCGGGACACAAGAATTCCATCCCTCTTGAGCCTTACCTCAAGTGGGTACGAACCCGCGCTCAAAGTCTTATGATACCTTATCCTTCCATTCTCCCAGTGATTATTGAGCCTGTTAAGGAGGGAGAAGTTCCATACACTATCCTACATCCTGACATGCCTACATCACTCGAAGACCTACAAAGGGATTGGATACAGCTCAAAGGAGAGCGCGATACTTTCGAAGCCCAATTCTACGCAAGCGACAAGAAGGTTTTGGAACTCACTCGGCTACTTCATGAAGAGCAGACTCTAAATACATACATTGCACCAAAGAGGATGCGCAATGTCTTTCTATCTTAGAATTTTGTATTATTTTGCCCTAGGGGCATTGATGTACTCAAATTCTATTTTATTAATATAAAGTGTGTTTATTTTTGTTTGAAACAAATTTGAATTTTTAAATCCTTAAAAGCATTGCATGAATACATATCATTCATCATAAACATAAACAGGTCTTTACAACAAGTTTCCTCATCCCTCTACTGTTTATTTTAGCAAGATGGATCTCGAACAAACGGTTAAAGACCTTCAAGCTCAAAATACCCAATTTCAACAGTTACTCTTAACCTTAGCCAAAGGGCAGGAGGAACTAAAGACTCTGCTAGAAAAAGAGAAAGAGAAAAAGAAGAAGAAGCCAGTTGGTGTGGTTATCATGGGCAGAAGGTTTCAAGGACAAGCCAGAAGGACCTTAGAATTTCCAACAACCTCTGACGAAGGGGAAAGAAAAGGAAAAGAAACGACATTACCATCAGATTCTGAAGAAGAAGAGGAAGAAGAGGATTACTCTGAACAACAATACCCTCCGGCTGATGAGAAATACAAACACCTGGAAGAGCGTCTAACTGCTATGGAAATACAGAGAGTACCGGGGTTAGATTTCGAGGAATTGGGGATGGTGTCAGGAATTGTAATCCCGCCAAAGTTTAAAGTGCCTCTATTTGCCAAGTATGATGGGGTGTCTTGTCCTAAAATGCACCTTTGGTCATATGTCAGGAAGATTCAGCCGCACTCTGCTGACAAAGACTTATGGGTCCACTTTTTTCAAGACAGTTTATCAGGAACACAACTTGATTAGTTCTACCAGTTGGAAAGGGCCGATGTCCATAATTGGGAAGACCTGGCAGCAGCTTTCTATAAACGGTATCAGTACAACGCCGATTTAGCACCTACCCGTACTCAACTTTAGAGTATGGCTATGGTTTCAAATGAGGGCTTCAAAGACTACGCACAAAAGTGGAGGGATCTAGCCGGAAGGGTGCAACCCCCTTTTTCTGAAAGGGAGTTAGTGGACATGTTCTTGGGAACTCTATCAGGCCCTTTCTTCAATCATCTGATTGGGAGCTCCTCTGCAGGGTTTACTGAATTGATTTTAACCGGCGAGAGGGTGGAAGCTGGTATAAGAAGTGGGAAAATTCAGAAGGACGCGTCTGCCTCTGTAGCAGTGAAAAAGCCCTTCACTGGAAAGAAGGAAGTATCTGCTGTTTATTCATACAGGAATCAAGGAAGAACTGAACACCGACCAATGG
The DNA here is from genome assembly GCA_948472305.1 of Vicia faba. NCBI lineage: Eukaryota > Viridiplantae > Streptophyta > Magnoliopsida > Fabales > Fabaceae > Vicia > Vicia faba. The sequence goes on along the minus strand of CATIWC010001816.1, from coordinate 27,429 downwards.
TGGGGGCTGTTATGATTTCAAATCCTGCATCAGACCAACCAAGAAATAACCAGCCAAGGGTGGAAAGGCCAGTCCGACAATTCACCAAAATTAACATGACTCCAGCCCAGGTCCTACCACATCTTCTGAAATTGAATCTGGCGACTTTAAAAGAGGCCCCAAAGAATCCCAATACTGCGTCTCCTCATTACCATCTGAATTCCAGATGCGCATACCATTCTGAAAGTCCAGGGCATGACACCAACAACTGTTGGGCTCTGAAGAACAAAATTCAAGACTTGATAGACGTGAAGGAAGTTGAGTTTGAAGCGCCTGAGAAACCAAATGTTATTTCCGCTCCAATGCCTAGGCATGGTCACAATACCAATGCTGTTGAGGAAGATTTATTTGTTGCCACCGTGGATGAACTGTTGACTCCACTCCCAATCATTAAGCTGAATTTGTTGAAAGCTGGTATATTCCCAGGTTGTGACAAAGACTGCCATGTTTTCCTGTCCTCATCATTTGATTGCCCTCTGTTGAAAAAAGGTATCCAACGACTGATTGATAACCGAGAAATTCTGTTTGAGAATGCTCCTGTTTCACCCGTTCCAGTTAAAGAAGTTTTTATCATAACCATCTACGCCAATCCTTCAAGGGTCCCTAAAAGACCTGTTAGGATTACATCTGCTCCAAAGACTACTCCGCTTAAGATTACAATGCCCGGGCCGGTCCCGTACCAGTCAGATAAAACAGTACCATGGAATTATGGTGGAGAAATCTACTACCATGGTATCAAACACGATGAACTTACTGCCGAAGAAGAGAGCTCCGAAGAGGAAAATTCCGACATTAGCAATATTGTCGGAACTAGCAAGATTACCCGTAGTGGTAGAATCTTCTCTCCAGAGATTGCCCCTCCAAAGGCAATCTTTAGACCCGTGGCCGTGCCAAAGATTACCTTTGTACCAGTGATTATACCTACAAGCGTATCTACCGACAAAGACAATACAATCCCTATCCCTACCAATACTTCCACTGCTGAGAATAAAGGAAAAAACATGCAAGAAGAGCTTGTCCGGACGAAGGCTCAATCGCTAGCTGTCCCCGAAACATCCAAGAAGGAAATGGAAGAAACCCTGAGGATAATAAAGAAAAGTGATTATGATGTGGTTGAATAGTTGGGGCAAACCCCTTCCAAGATCTCCATGCTAGCATTGCTGCTGTGCTCTGAGGCACATGCAAAAGCTCTGGTAAAATTTCTGAAGACAACTCATGTGCCGCAAGAGACGTCTGTAGACCAATTCCAAGAGTGTGTGGCCAGTTTGACAGCTGATAATGGCCTGGGTTTCTCTGATGCTGACTTGACACCCAAAGGGAGAAAACACAACGAGGCATTACACGTCTCTGTAGAGTGTAGAGGAACAACCCCAGCCCATGTCTTGGTAGACACTGGTTCATCTCTGAACGTCTTACCAAAGAAAGCCCTTGATAGATTGGATTGTGAGGGGCTGACATTGAAACCCAGTAATTTAATTGTGAGAGCATTTGACGGCTCGAAGAGGATGGTCCATGGGAAGGTGGACATCCCGATAAAGGTGGGAACTCAGACTTTCAATTCAACATTCTATGTGATGGACATTCGTCCTTCTTATTCTTGTCTATTAGCACACCCCTGGATTCACAATGCCGGTGCTGTCACCTCCATATTACATCAGATGCTGAAGTACCCTGTCCAAGGAAAGATCATAACTGTCCACGGGGAAGAGGAGTACATGATTAGTCATCTGAATTCTTTCCGATATGTGGAATTGGATGGCGAGTTCATTGAAACCCCTTTCCACCATTTTGAAGAAGTCTCCCAAGAAGGGGAGGTAACCAAGGCGGTATCCTCGATTCCTAAGATCACAAGACCTCAACTTCGGATGTCATCTCTAAAGGACGCAAAGGCAGTAGTGGAAGAGGGCGGATGCACCATCTGGGGGTAGCTTCCAGACATTCCGTACAAATCAGACAAGTTTGGCTTGGGGTTTACTTCAACTGCTCAGAAGGATGTGCACTGCACCCGTGCCCGAGGGCCATCTGTGAAGATTAGTAACCAAGGGGTCAATGCAGTGGAGGAAAGTGAAGAAGATGGCAGCTTGGGAGATTGGATATTTCCTACTGTCAGCGGAGGACTTCGCAACCGGGAAGCCAAAGACTTTGTCCCAATAACTTTCATATCTCAATAATTTATCTTTTACATTTCTGTTGGATTTGTAATATTCACAAACAATTCGTACATTTTCAACCTTGTGTCTTACCTGAGGCACATTGGTCCATTTGTAAGGGTTTTTATTTCATCTTCATATGACATTCAATGAATCATGGATGCTTTTTCATATATAAACCTTTTGTGCTCATTGTCTTTCTTTTACATTTTATTGTTTTAAGATGGCTATACCCTTACACACACCCACACTCACAAATGCAGGTACCCCTCCATTCCGGATCCCATGGGTAACGATACTGCTATAGCCTTCAGTGACTCTGAAGATCTGATCTACCAAGCCGAATACGAAGGTGGGGAAGATTGTGAAGTGTCGGGGGAATTGGCCAGACTACTATAACAAGAGGAAAGAGCTATTCAACCTAATGAGGAGCTGTTGGATACAATCAATTTGGGTACCGAGGAAGATAAAAAGGAAATCAAAGTGGGTGCCAATCTAGAGTCAAGTGTCAAGGAGCGCCTAATTCAGCTATTGCATGATTATGTTGAGATCTTTGCCTGGTCATACGAAGACATTCCGTGACTCGATATAGACATTGTGGTACACCATCTACCCACAAGAGAAGACTGTCCACTAGTGAAGCAAAAAGTCCGCCGCATGAGACTGACATGTCAGAGAAGATCAAAGCGGAAGTCATGAAACAGTTTAATGCTGGATTTCTGGCTGTTACTTCCTATCCTCAATGGGTTGCCAACATTATCCCTGTTCCTAAAAAGGACGGAAAAGTAAGAATGTACATGGACTATAAAGATTTAAACAGGGCCAGCCCTAAAGATGATTTTCCATTTCCACACATCGACATCCTGGTTGACAATACAGCCCAACACAAAGTATTTTCTTTCATAGACGGATTCTCAGGCTATAACCAGATCAAAATGGCACCTGAGGACATGGAGAAAACTACATTTGTCACACAATGGGGTACGTTCTGCTATAAAGTGATGCCATTCGGACTGAAGAATGTTGGGGCAACCTATCAACGCGACATGGTAGCTTTGTTTCATGATATGATACATCATGAGATATAGGTCTACGTAGATGACATGATATCCCGATCACAAACTGAAGAAGAACACCTTGATCACTTGCAAAAGCTGTTTGTCAGATTGAAGGAGTACAAACTAAGGTTGAACCCGAACAAGTGCACATTTGGAGTCCGTTATGGTAAACTCTTAGGTTTCATTGTCAGAAACAAAGGCATCGAGGTTGATCATGCCAAGGTTAAAGCAATACAAGAAATGTCTGCTCCTCGCACTGAGAAGGAAGTCAGAGGATTCTTGGGACGCCTGAACTATATTGCCAGATTCATTTCTCACCTAACATCTACTTGTGAACCAATCTTCAAGCTGTTGAAGAAAGATTAAGTAGTCAGATGGAATGATGAATGTCAGATTTCTTTTGACAAAATCAAAGAGTATTTACAAGAGCCTCCTGTCTTGATGCCACCAGTCGAGGGAAGACCACTGATCATGTATCTAACCGTTTTAGAGAACTTAATGAGGTGTGTATTGGGGCAGCATGACAAGTCTGGCCGAAAAGAGCACGCTATTTATTACCTGAGCAAAAAGTTTACCGACTGTGAAACCAGATATTCACTGCTCGAGAAAACTTGCTGCGCTCTGGTATGGGCTGCTCGCCGGCTAAGACAGTATATGTTGACTCATACCACTTTGCTGATATCTAAGATGGATCCGATAAAGTACATCTTTGAGAAGCCTGCTCTGTCTGGGAGAATAACTAGATGGAAGATGATGCTAACAGAATATGACATACAGTACACGACCCAAAAAGCTATAAAGGGCAGTGTGCTAGCTGAGCATCTTGCTCATCAAGCTGTAGAACATTATCAGTCCATGAAGTTTGAATTCCCGGATGAAGACATCATGACATTAGACAATTGTGAAGAAATCAGACCATATGACGGACCTGGACAAGGATCCCGATGGACCCTGTTCTTTGATGGGGCATCCAATGCACTTGGTAATGGTATCAGGGTTGTACTCATATATCCGGAAGGATGCCATACTCCTTTTACCGCCAGACTTTGCTTCAACTGTACGAACAACATGGCGGAATACGAAGCATGCATCTTTGGGCTCAAGGTTGCCATAGGCCTGGGAATCAAATCTTTGGTTGTGTTTGGAGATTCATCTTTGGTCATCAGTCAGATCAAAGGAGAATGGGACACTAAGCATCCAAACCTTATCCCTTACAAAGAACATGTTTTAACATTGCTACCACATTTCGAGCAGATTACCTTCGAGCATTTCCCGCAAGAAGAAAATCAGCTAGCAGATGCTCTAGCCACAATGTCATCTATGTTTAAACTTAATTGGGATAACGAAGCTCCCCAGATCACCATTGAACGAATGGACGAACCAGCACACTGTCACGAGATTAATACTGAAGAAGTAGTGGACCAGCCTTGGTTTCATGAAGTCAAAAGGTATCTCGAGGCTCAAGAATATCCATAAGGAGCTTCAATCAATGATAAAAAGTTCCTAAGGAGATTCTCCGCTAAGTTCTTCCTAAGTAATGGTATCCTGTACAAACGTAATCATGATTCTATTCTGCTCCGTTGTATGGATAAGATTGAAGCTGAAAAGATCATGGCTGAATTACATGAAGGTACCTTTGGCACTCACTCTAGTGGCCATACAAGAAAATCCTACGGGCAAGCTATTATTGGTCTACCATGGAAGCAAACTGCTATCAACATTCCCGGACCTGTCATAAGTGTCAAATCTATGCAGACAAAGTGCACGTGCCTCTGGTTCCTCTAAATGTCTTAATAGCTCCTTGGCCCTTTGCTATGTGGGGAATCAATATGATTGGGGAGATCAAGCCTACAACCTCCAATGGACACCGCTTCATTCTAGTGGCTGTGATCGGTGGATCTGGAACTGACTGTTTAACGCTGGTTCGCGAAATGTCGCGGAAGCAAGAGTCGCCACCGTCTTTTATTTTCTCCAAATGGAAAGGACAAAAGCACAGAAAAATTCCTTAAAGAGATTGCTCTCGGTTCGGGAGGTAGGTTATAGAAAGGGAAGGTGTTAGCACCCTTTCTATCCATGGTTATCCATGGGCTCTTAGATACTTGCTCAATGTGTTTTCAAAAATGTTTGCTTTTCAATTGTGGGTTTTAAAAAGTTTCTTTGAAAAATTTCAGTTCGACTCGTACGTCAGAGTGTTTGAAAAGTTTGTTTTGAAAGCTTTTGAAAATGTGTTGGTGTGAAAAGTATTTTTGTTTGAAATTAGAGCAAGTATCCTTGAGAACCTACCTACCCTAAGGAATTCGTCTGCGTAAATGTCCTTTAAAGTAGTGCCATCCCACCATTGAGAGGTAGGTAGCACCACCGTTGGAGGTGTTCGGGTCAATTCGAGGTTCAGGGCATGGTGATCATCAGAGCAATGGGAAGATACCTTAGAAGCTACCCTCATGCCAGGTTCCCGGATCATGAGGACTTACTAAGACATCCTCTACTCGACGATCACCTTTCGAGGCAAGGCAACAGTGAGGCGTACCCTAGGGGTGGTGTGTGCGATTCGTGTGTCATGTTCATTGATATTTGTCTTGTTCATGGTATAGGTGATCTACGCTTGATTTTAATTAAGTCCATTCATTCTTGCATGCTTATTTAACAGTTAATATTTGCGGGAAAAAAGTAAATCTAAGGCTATTACAAATGGCGCGGGTCCACATCGCCAAAATTAAACCGGACCCGATTTGACGGAAAATAAAGAAAGCAAATAAAAGTGCGAAAAGTATAAGTTACAACGCTTTGGGAGAGATACATAATGAATTAAGCGAAATAAACTAAATACGCGAAATAAAATTAAGAACATGGGCGTTGGACCCTTTTGCAAAATTAAATTAATAAGGAATTAAAATTAAAATTAAAGGAAAATGTTTTATGTATTTTTATGTTTTTTAAGAATTAATGGAAAAAGAGAATTAATCAAAATTAAAATTAAAAGGCAAACCCTAATTCTAATGGCTTTTAAATTTATTGTGAAAATATTAAATTTTAACCTAATTTAAATCTAAGTTAATTTACATGCATTTTTAATTATGAAAATAAATAAAATAAATATTATTATTGTGAAAGAAAAATTAAAAGGAAATAAAAATTATCACTTAAACCTAATTCTATATTTTGTATATTTTATTATGAAAAGAATTAAAGTTGCAACCTAAATTAATACTAAGTTAATTTACATGTTAATTTATTTATGAAAATAATTAAATTAAATATTTATTATATTTGTCATCTTTTCTGATTTTTTGTGTATTTTTTTTTTCATATTTTGTAAAAAAAATAATAATTAGTTTAAACAAATAAAGAAAATAAAATAAGAATTAAAAATAAAACAAGAAAAATATAGAGAAAGCAAACCAGGGGGGGGGGGGTCAGGCCCCAAAGTGGAGGTATAGGCCTTAGAATGCTGGCCCATTTAGCTTTGAATTCGTTGACTTTTGTGCAAGCATGTGGTGCGTTGACTGAAGTGTAGCGTGCTCTTTGATTCTTGGCCTTTGATCTGATTCCACTAAACACGTGGCTGGCTTGCTGGTGATGGAATATGGTGCGCTTCAACCTGAAAATTGCACATGAACCTATATGGCAAAATAACATGGAAAATTGTACAGACCTGGGGTTCGAACCCAGGTCAAGTGTATTACCAGCGCTTGCTTCAACCAACCGTGCCAATTAACATATTTGATATATAAATAAACAGCGAATAATAAAAGGGAAAACGTGGGTTAGTTATTTGGAAACGCGCGAAATTTAAACCCACGTATCACACAGTGCCACGAATTCTTCTTCTTCTCTTTCCCTGAAACATAAACATTCAGCAACGGTTTTAGACGCGTTGCTTTAGGGACGTTTCCAGAAAATAGCGATTAGCCCCTCAACGCTCATAAATTGAGCGCGAGGGTCCCATCATCTTCGTCTTCAAGCGCTGAGTCTAACGGTGGTGGCCTTGAACCCTAATTTTTCCTTGGGTGAAAAACCCCAATTTCAAGCTCTGTGAACCCTAGAACTTGGGCATGGTAGAATCGCGTATGTGGCACAAAAATGCAATCAATCTGTATGGTTAGCATCAAAAACTCATAACAAACATGAATCAATGAATTAAAATGGCAAAATATGCATAAATTATGATACACGATTCTGGAAATTTTTGGACACAGTTTGTATTCAATCTACCAGTTCTTGGCGTGTTGATGGATGTTTTGGATTGGAATTGCTTCTGGGAACCTTGAGGAAGCCAATGGAATGAATATTAGGGCTTGAATCCACCTCTAACAACGTTTTCAGATTTGAGTTTTATGGTAATTTTTTCAAGTGTGTAATGTGTTCTTTTGCGCAGCTTAGGGTGTCTTGTGATTAGGGTTTGATTCCTGATTATGTAGTAAAGCTATTAGGTTAAGAAAATTGAATAAAATCCAAGGCATTCATTGTTTTGCATATTTGATTTTCCAAGATCTTCCATATCTTTTTTTCATGTGTTATTTGTTCAATCATGCTCAAATTAAACCAAATCTTTCCATGTTGGGATGTGCACGAAATATTGAAGCTAAAATGTGTACAAAAAGATTTTTTAGGTCAAGTTTTATATTTTCCACATATTTATATAATTTAAATGAATTAATATGAATAATAATTCAAATAAATAAATAAAAAATGAGAAAATACTTCCCTTTGGGCCAAGTGGTCGTGCACATGCTTAGAATGATGAATCATGGAAGAAAAATGGGCCCATTAGCAATTTTAGGTCATTTGGATCAAAGTTGACTTTTCAAAATATCCAAAAATTTCCCAACTTCCACAAGGCATAACTTGCTCAATTTTTAATCTTTTCTCATGTTCTTGGACATTTTGGAAAGGTCTTTGAGTCCTTTAACCAATGCCTTTGGTCCCATGTCATTTTGATTTACCAATCTCAAGTTATGGCCTTTGACTTAAAGTCCCTTTTTGTTGACTTTTGAAAATGACCTATAATGTTGAAATTGATAACTTTTTGTGAGAGCATTTCTTGGACTTGAAGTATGAATATGAGTTGTAGGAAATGTCTTTCTCTTCAAAATGAGCTTTGGATGGAATTCTTCTGATAATCCATGTGAAAGTTATGCCCTGGTCAATTTCAGTTGACTTTTTCAGCTGTCCAAATATAGTAACTTTTGCATCTTGATGATTTTCTGAGCCAAATTTTGAGAATCATGATCAAGCATTGATCAAATGATGTTTGTGGCTTCAAAATGATATGTTGACCAAAAATTTGAACTTTTGACTGTCAAATGACCATTTTGCCCCTACAGTTGACTGTAGTGCAATCTAGGGTTTTGACTGTGCAATTTTGAGCTGAATGCCTTGAAACTTGATATGAGGATTCTTGACCATCTTTGTAAGCATATGAGACTTGATTGGGCCTTTGAAACCTTCACTTCCTTGATCAGAACATAAACCCTAGTTTTGACTGTATAGGAGACAGTTGGACTGTGCAACCCTTGGGGAATTTTGTGACTTGGCTTGGCAATTTCTTGAAGAATATGGGAGGGCAAATTTTGGGGTACAACAGTGGCCATTGATTATTTCACAAAGTGGGTCGAAGAAGCTTCCTTCGCATCCGTTACTAAGAATGTTGTTGCCTGTTTCATCAAACATAATCTTATTTTCCGGTACGGTATCCCCAAAAGGATCATCACTGATAACGGTACAAACCTTAACAATACTATGATCACCACCCTGTGCGAGCAGTTCAAGGTTTAACATCATAATTCATCCCCCTATCGGCCAAAGATGAATGGTGTAGTCGAAGCTGCTAATAAAAACATTAAAAAGATCATACATAAAATGGAAGTCACCTACAAGGACTGGCATGAGATGCTACCGTTTGCTCTCCATGGATACCGTACCACGACTCGCACATCAACTGGGGCAACACCCTATTCTTTGGTTTATGGCATGGAGGATGTTCTACCTATTGAGGTTCAGATCCCCTCTTTGAGAATCATGAAGGATGCAGGTTTGAGTGAGGATGATTGGATTCAAACCCGGCTCGATCAACTGAACTTAATTGACGAAAAGAGACTTACTGCTGTTTTCCATGGTCAGACATATTAAAAGCGGATGATCAAAGCTTTCAACAAGAAAGTCAAATGCCAAGTGTATCAAGTTGGAGATCTAGTGATCAAGCGTATCATCTTGCCACAAAGTGATCCCAGGGGCAAATGGACTCCTACCTATGAAGGACCATTTGTAATCAAGAACGTCTTTTATGGTGGGGCAATGATCTTAACCACCATGGACGGCGACGACCTGCCACACCCTGCGAACGCAGACATAGTCAAAAGATACTACGCATAAGAGACCCGCTAGGTTGGCACACCTAGGCAAACCAAGGGCATCCTGGCGAACCAAAAGGTTCGGGCAAAAATTAGGGATAAAATCAAAAAATCTGTACACCCGACAAGTTGAAAACCCGAAAGGGCGACTTGGGCAAAAAAGGGTTTCTCGGTGGATCGAAAACCCGAAGGGCAGTCCAGGCAAAAGTTATGGAATTAAAGCATATGACTATGTCTCGTCGGATCACTTTAAGGATAATCTCTTCACTAACAAACCCGGAGTTTCTGATCAATTCAATCATCTTCGGACGAAGCGACAAATGGACAAGATATTCGGAGATACGAAGGCTATAGCAGAATGGGAACCCCATGGGATTATTACACATATCTATCTTTCTTTGTATAAATTTTTCTTATGACACCATCCTCTTACTAGGATGTCTGTATCTTTTGTATAAAATACTTATTCAAAGTAAATACAAAGATATCTCTTTAAAGTGCAAAAAACCATTTGTCCTTTTCTTTTTACACTTGTGTTTTATTTGCAAAAACGTCCAATGATTCATTAATGAACATATGCATTTAAACATAATTACTGTTTACAAATAAACGAAATGAAAAAAAACAGTTACTGACAAGTTGAAAGAATAGGAAAACTCCTTTAGGCTATTCCATGAACAATCCCTACAGTACGTCATTAAGATCCCCAGCGGAGCTGAAACTTCAAACTATTAATCCACAGTGGAAACCATCCAGTTTCTCCAAATTCCCCAGCAAATTATCTTGAAGCCTAAAAACTAACCTGACAACAACTTCTGATAACTCCCCAGTAGAGTGGCAGACAACCCAAACTCTTGAAATTTTTCTAAACAAGAATAAGCTTTTTCCCCACAGAGTTTTTATTGCTCCCCGACAGAACAAAGACTCCCGTCATTAATCCCCAGTAGAAGCCATCAAAGTTCTCTGGATTCCCCAAACAGATTCCTCAAGCAGTACATGGCATTACTCTCCCAACGGAAATTTTGCCAACTTCAAGACATGAAGAATCCATATATCCTCAGCAATCAAGGATTTATTTCCTCAGCAATACAACAAATCAACTTGCATACGCATACATTACATCCATATATCATAAACATTGATAAAGTACATATATTGCATCATACATTTCATGCATCATAACTTTGTGCTTCAGCTAACATTTTACCCTTTTCAGGATAAGATTAACAGCTACCATTAACAATGTTCAAAGATTCTAGATACAGTACAGATGCACTCCAGACACGGAAGTCATTCTGTTACTCATTCAGATTCTAGTTCAGATACAGTACGGATACGCTCCATACACGGAAGCCATTTTGTCACTAATTCAGATTCCAAGTTCATGATACAATACAAATACGCTCCAGACACGGAAGTCATTCTGTTACTCATTCAGACCTCAACTTCAAGATATAGTCCAGATACACTCCAGACACGGAAGCCATTCTGTTACTCATTCAAGATTCTTTCAGATACAGTACATATACGCTCCAGACAAGGATGCCATTCTGTTACTCATTCAGATTCAAGTTCAGTTACACTCTAGATACGGATGCCATTCTAACACTTATTCGGATTCATCTTTCAGATACAGTTCAGATACGCTCCAGACGCGGAAGCCATTCTGTTACTCATTCAGATTCAAGTACAGATACAACTCGGATACGCTCCAGACACGGACGCTATTCTATTTCTCATACAGATTCAGTCTCCAGATACAGTTCAGATACGTTCCAGATACGGACACCATCCTGATACTTATTCTTTTGACTTACAACTTACAATTCAACAAACATTCTTGGATGGCATCTACAAGCCCATCTCCAACAATATTCTATCACCTCTCCAAATGGCATCTTTAAGCCCATTCCCTCAACTACACATTGTCGAGTGCAAATTTATGGGCACTCTAGTGTCCAATCATCTTTTACCTTCGAGTCACGAACGACAAAGCTCGCCAATCTAACTCTTCAGGTTCAAGAAGATTGAACAGGGGCAGCCGTTGTACCCCAAAATTTTCCCTCTCATTTATCAAGACTTTTCTCACAAGATTTCTTGGACTCAGGACAAGATTAGGGTTTGGTCAGCTTAAGACACCTCATCTTGCACTGATAACCCAAAATTAGGGTTTGAGTTTTCACAAGGATTTTTGGACCACCAATGCTTAATGTGACTTTCATACATCATTTTGGACCCTTAAGATTGCTCATGATAAGATTCAAGACTTGAACCATATTTTTGATCAGTCAATTGGATAATTGACCTAAAAATCAGTTGTATTGGGGAATAAGTCAACCATGGCCAATTTACAGTCAAACTTCATAATTTTTTATCCACATCAACATTTTAGACTCATATGTAGCATTTGATCAAGTTTGGTTTAAAACTCCTCAAGAAATTTGATCAAATCATCAAAAGGGCAAAATGGTCAAAATTAGGGTTTTGACTAGGAAAGGGAAATTTCTAATTTTTAACCTAGCCAATGACCAATTGAGTTCAAGCATGATTTCAAGGATTCAATGGCATCATCTTGACCTAATTACATGGTTCAAAAGATCTCAAGTTCATTGGATTGACAGATGAAATTTGCAGTCAACTGATCAAAAGTCAACTGTATACTGAAAAGTCAAACTTTGACTTTTTAGTCAAAATCAAGTGCCAAGGGTCATAATTCATCAAGATATGTCAAAATATTAAACTTGTTCACCAAGAAAACCAAATTTGAAAATTAGGGTTTTAATTTGAAAATTTTCATAACTTAGAATTTTTCTAAGTATAAATATTTTCTTATTTTTTCTCAACTTTTCACCACTTTTTCACCATGATGCATTTTGATTCAAGAAAAGTTTCCAACATGAAAGTTGTAGTCCTCCATTAAATCTATAACTTTTCTTCACAAACGTTTCCCTAAAGATGCTTGGATCTCAAGTTATTAATTTGTGAATACATGGTCATGAACTTCTTAATTTAGTGAAATTTTGCCCTAATTTAGGCAGGTTTTGGACCCAACTTCATGCCAATTTTTCACCTAGTTCCAAGAGGTATATCAAAATTCATTTTAAATATGGATTATAGAGCACATTGCAAGCTTTCCAAAATGTCCAAGAACTCTCCAAGATCATTTTTGAGTAGGGAGAATCGAAGAATGGAAGTTGGCATTTTCTCACTTTTTGTTCAAGCCATTTTCACATAGCATCAAGTTGCAAATCAAATCTATGCTGGTTATATCTTGCTTTACAGGTCCTAAGCTTGCTATACACTCCATAATTAAATGCATACTCAGAAGCCAAAGTCTTTATCCTTGCTTTTGAAGCTTTACACAAGATGTAATTCCATTTTGGGCAAAAAGGCTTCATTGCCATTGTCATAAAGTTGCACTTTTGCAACTTTGTCAACTTGGAGCATTGTGTAACACCCTCTAAAACCCCGAATAAAATTTCGCAAATAATTAAAATTATAATTTCAGAGTACATGTATTAACGAGGATGCCACAATTATCTTTTAATAAAAACAAGTTCCTGTCATGCATAACATAGAAGCAACTCATACATGTTTACACAGCGGAATAATTTAATTAACAAAACCAATGTTATAATATTTTTAAAATCATCATGGATTAACACCTGGAAAATATCAACATCATATTATAACAAACATAAGGAAATAAACGAGTCTGACTAAAACAGCTCGACAAACAAACGTTCCCGGAGTTACAACTACCAGAGCATGACCCAGACAATACTTAAACGGAAATAAACTAGAAACAACAAGCCTTCGCCAAGCACCTGAACGAAGCTCCTCAATCTGAAATATTCAACAGTAAGGGTGAGCATCTCAACTATACATTTGATTATACGTTCATAACAGTAAATTCAGAAAATCATAAGCATCACCCAAACAGTTAGCATGTTTCATAGTTTACGAAAAACCTTTACAATTCATATATTCGTAATATATCACTTTCCATACTTATAATTAACATCAAACTTCATTAATAGTTTAACAGCAATACAGGCCTACAATCAATTAAATACAACATTGGAAAATCCTCCATTCATGTTATATTCAACATAATGCAACACACCCATGCATGTGGTACCATTTTACCGCCCCATTAAATCTCGGGTCACGGACAACTCACCGTTCCATTATATCGCGGACACGGCTACCACCTCAACGTTCCATTAAATCGTGGACACGTATACTGGCCACCATGTTAATTCCACACAATGGGAATTAACAAATGCAACATGATATGTAAAGTATGTAACACTCAGCATACTATTAACATCAATCAACATATCATGCAACATCAACAACATCAATCATAACAGGATATGGATAGCATGTAATCACTCAGCATACTATTTAAACATCAATCATATCAAGTTATATCATAATTCATGCTTGATAACATTATCCAAAAGCATGACAATAAAATCCACAATAAAGCACAGAAAACAAAATTCAGAAAATCAACACAGCAGCATCAACACGGGTGCCCGTGTAAATCAACACTGCCCGTGTTGAAATGTGCCCCGAAAACACATTTTTTTTATCATTACAGGGGATCAACACGGGTGCCCGTGTAAATCAACACGGCCCGTGTTGAAATTTGTCTGGAAAACACATTTTCTGGCAATACAGTGAATCAACACGGGTGCCCGTGTGAATCAACACAGCCCGTGTTGATGAGCGCGAGGCAGATTTTTCCTGAACCTGCAGCAGCTCAGAACAGCAGCCAAACGCGGGAAATGCCAGCCAAAACGCACATTTCGGTACATAACAACATCGATTTTGTACAACTCAAAACAACACGTCAATTCCACAATTACCAACAATTATTATAGTAACCTTAAAAGTGGTTATTCGTCCTGTTGGGGAAATCTGATAACATTGAGGTTATCCCTAGAACATCTAAGGTAAATTCACGATCATATAAACATACTCCCAATCCATCATTTGGAACCTAAAATTCCTAATCGATTCATGAAATTGGGAACCTAACCCTTTTCTAACAAGGTTCAATCCTAAGGGTATCGATTCCTAATAACATCTAACAATTTGGGGTTTCTCCCTACGATTATCCAAATCAACCGTACCTAAACCCATAAGCAAAAGTAAATCGAGTAGTAGCCCCCCTTACCTTATCAATTTGCAGCTTGAGTTCTTTGAGCGATGTTCTTCGTTCTTCGTACCTTCAGAGCTCAGCTTCCCAAATATCCCAAATTTTGTGTTATCGTGAATAATGAGAAAAATAGCTTAAGTTCCAAAACATATCCTTATTTCTTTTGCACCCCCTCTCTTTACTAACAACATCCAAGCCCAATAACTAAAAAAAAACCCAATATTTCTTATTTCTTTTATTTTCTTCAAATATTCCAAAATAAATAATTTCTTTTTATTTTATTAATTCTAATAAAATAATTTCCCAATTAAATAAATCAAATAATTGAAACTGGGGTGTTACAACTCTCCCCCACTAAAAGAGTTTTCGTCCTCGAAAACATACCTTAGACGAACAGTTCCGGATAAGCCTCTTTCATCTGGCCCTCCAGTTCCCAAGTGATATTTCCATCTGCCGGACCTCCCCAAGCAACCTTCACTAATGCTATCTCTTTACCCCTTAACTGTTTCACTTCCCGATCTTCTATCCTCATAGGCAATGTTTCTACTGTCAGGTTATCTCTCACCTGTACATCATCTATTTGGATTACATGAGATGGGTCTGGAATGTATCTCCTCAACTGAGAAACATGAAAAACATCGTGCAAATTCGCAAGTCTCGGAGGTAAAGCAATACGATAAGCAACTTCTCCAACTCTCTCCGTAATCTGAAACGGACCAATAAAACGCGGAGTCAACTTCTTAGATTTCAACGCTCGACCAATACCCGTCATTGGAGTAACTCTCATAAACACATGATCTCCAGCACTGAATTCTAAATTCTTTCTCCTCTTATCATGATAACTTTTCTGACGACTCTGAGAAGCTCTCATCTTCTCTTGAATCAACTTGATCTTTTTAGTAGTCTGCTGAACAATCTCTGGCCCAATTACTGAACTCTCTCCAGATTCATACCAACACAAAGGCGTTCTACACCGTCTACCATACAATGCCTCAAACGGAGCCATACCAATACTCGAATGGTAACTATTGTTATAAGTAAATTCAATCAATGGCAAATAGCTATCCCAAGCTCCACCCTTCTCTAAAACACAAGCACGCAATAAATCTTCTAACGATTGAATCGTCCTCTCCGTCTGTCCATCAGTCTGAGGATGGTAAGCTGAACTCAACCTCAATTTAGTACCCAAATCCTTCTGCAATCCTTCCCAAAATTTCGAAGTGAATCTCGGATCTCTATCTGACACAATACTAGAAGGAACTCCATGCAAACTCACTATTTTCTCAATATATAACTGTGCCAATCTCTCCATTGAGTAATCCATTCGCACCGGTATAAAATGAGCAGACTTAGTCAATCTATCCACCACAACCCATATCGCTTCAAAATTCTTAGGAGTCCTCGGCAACCCGGATACGAAATCCATAGAAATACTATCCCACTTCCATTCTGGAATAAACATCGGTTGCATAAATCCAGACGGCTGCTGATGCTCAATCTTTGATTTCTAACAGATTAAACATGCGTACACAAATTCAGCTATTTCCTTTTTCATTCCCGGCCACCAAAACAATTTCTTCAAATCATGATACATTTTCGTGGCACCCAGATGAATACTCATCCCACTGCGATGTCCTTCCTCTAATATACTCTTCTTGATTTCTGCGACATCAGGAACACAAACTCTATCGCCAAATCTCATAACATCATTCTCATCAATTCTAAACTCACCACCTTGACCTTGGTTGATCAATGTCAATTTATCAACTAAATTAACATCGGATTTTTGCCCGATCCTGATCTCTTCTAGAATACCACTAGTAAGTTTCAACATACCCAAACGAACACACTTCGGAGTACTTTCACAAATTAAACTCAAATCTCGGAATTGTTCAATCAAATCCAATTCACGAACCATCATCATAGACATATGCAAGGATTTCCTGCTCAAAGCATCTGCAACCACATTTGCCTTACCAGGATGGTAATTCAAACCAAAATCATAATCTTTGAGAAATTCAAACCACCTTCTTTGCCTCATATTGAGCTCTTTCTGATCGAAAAGATACTTCAAACTCTTATGATCGCTATACACTTCAAATCTCGAACCATACAGATAGTGTCTCCACAATTTCAAGACAAACACAACTGCTGCCAACTCTAAGTCATGAGTAGGATAGTTCCTTTCATGAACCTTCAACTGTCTCGAAGCATACGCAACTACCTGTTGATTCTGCATTAAAACACCACCTAAACCCAACAGAGATGCATCACAATAGACCACAAAAGATCCCACCGGATTCGGCAAAATCAGAATAGGAGCACTACTCAATCTCCGCTTCAATTCTTGGAAACCTTTCTCACAATCAGAATCCCAAATAAACGCTTGTCCTTTTCGAGTCAATTTCGTCAACGGCAATGCTAACTTTGAGAATCCTTCGATAAACTTTCTGTAATAACCTGCAAGACCAAGAAAACTTCTGATTTCAGAAACAGTCTTCGGCGCTTCCCACTGAGATACTGCTTCTACTTTTGTAGGATCCACTGCAATACCATTCTTAGAAATCACATGTCCAAGAAAACTAACTTCATTCAGCCAGAACTCACATTTGGACAACTTTGCATACAACTTCTTATCTTTCAACAACTCTAACACAATTCTGAGATGTTCCGCATGTTCTTCGTCATTCTTGGAATAAATCAGAATGTCATCAATAAAAACCACAACAAACTTATCCAGATACGGATGAAAAATCCTATTCATATATTCCATGAAAACACCAGGTGCATTAGTAACTCCGAACGACATAACAGAATATTCATAATGCCCATACCTCGTTCGAAAAGCAGTCTTTTGAATATCTTCCGCTTTCACACGAATCTGATGATATCCAGATCTCAAGTCAATCTTACTGAATACACTGGCTCCAATTAGCTGATCCATTAAATCGTCAATCCTCGGTAAAGGATACCGATTCTTAATGGTTACCTTGTTCAATTGCCTGTAATCAACGCACAGTCTCATAGAACCTTATTTCTTCTTGACCAACAATACCGGAGCACCCCAAGGCGAAACACTTGGACGAATAAACTTCTTCTCCAGTAAATCTTCCAACTGACTCTTCAATTCAGCCAATTCAGATGCAGACATACGATATGGTGCCATCGACACCGGTCTCGTACCAGGAACCAAATCTATAGAAAATTCTACTTCTCTCTCAGGAGGTAACTCACCAACATCATCAGGAAAGACTTCTGGAAAATCACACACCACTGGCAAGTCGCTACTCCTGACCTTTCCTGTTGCATCTAACGAAGCAAGTAACATAAACACCTTAGCACCGTCTTCCATTGCTTCTTGTACCTGCCTAGCAGTCATAGTCAAATTCTCGACACCAACTGCTTCTGGAAAAATCACCGTCTTAGCAAAGCAGTTCAGATGAACCCGGTTGAATTCCAACCAGTTCATCCCAAGGATAATATCAATTTGTTCAAGCGGTAGGCACACTAAATCTATACCGAAACCTCTACCAAAAATCTCAATAGGACAATTCCTACATACAAGTGAAGTTGTCACTGAACCCGATGCAGGAGTATCAACAATCATGCTACCTCGCATACCAGATATGTCCAGTTTCAACCTCTCAGCACAATCCAAAGAAATGAAAGAATGAGTTGCACCAGTATCAATAATTGCAACTAAAGGTGTGCCATGAATAGAACACGTACCTTTAATCAATCGATCCTCTGGAGTAGTCTCAGATCCAGACAAAGCGAACACTTTTCCACCTGCCTGATCCTTCTTAGGCTTAGGACACTGCGGACGGATGTGACCTTCTTCGCCACAATTGTAACAAGTAACAGACTTCCCTTTGCAATCAATAGACAAATGACCAGCCTTTCCACATTTATAGCACTTCTTCTCATCGCTCTTGCAATCTCGAATATGATGACCCAACTCACCACACCTGTAGCATCTGATAGGAGCCTTAGAATCTCCCCCACTAGGCCTTTTCCAACCACCTGATTTCTGGTTATCTCTACCATATGGATTGCCACGGTCCATATGTTGCTTTCCTCTTTTATCAACAGCACCACGAGAGTGAGACGACCTATTCTTGGTAATATCTTCTTCCAAGATTCTGCTACAATCTACCAGATCAGAAAATCTACGAATACGCTGGTACCTGATTCCCTGCTTAATCTCATCTCGGAGACCATTCTCAAATTTGATACATTTAGAGAATTCTCCAGCCTCATCATTGTTGTAGTGTGCATAATACTTTGCCAATTCAGTGAACTTAGTAGCATACTCACTAACAGTCAGATTGCCCTGCTTAAGCTCCAAAAACTCAATTTCCTTTCTTCCCCGAACATCTTCAGGAAAGTACCTCCTCAGAAAAGCTCTTCTGAAGTTAGCCCAAGTCAGTGCCTCTCCATCCTGAACCATTTCAGTCCTTGTTGCAACCCACCAGTCGTCGGCCTCTTCTGCCAACATATGCGTACCATATCTGACTTTCAGATCTTCAGCACAATCAATCACACGGAAAATCCTTTCGATTTCCTTCAGCCACTTCTGAGCACCTTCAGGGTCATGTGTACCTTTGAACAACGGAGGATCGTTCCTTTGGAAATTCCCTAATTGCCTATCAGCACCAATCACGCCTCCACTTGGATTTCCAGCAAGTACACCAGCTAACATCCCCAAAGCCTCAGCTAGTGCAGCATCATTTCGTCCGTTACCTCTTCCAGCCATATTCCTGAGAATTAAAACATACTCTTCATCAGAATACAGTATCGACAGTGTTGCCTTGCACTAGTCGCATACAAAAGGAATGACTGACTCAAGACTCTGGTCGCAACGACCGACTATGCTCTGATACCACTATTGTAACACCCTCTAAAACCCCGAATAAAATTTCGCAAATAATTAAAATTATAATTTCAGAGTACATGTATTAACGAGGATGCCACAATTCTCTTTTAATAAAAACAAGTTCCTGTCATGCATAACATAGAAGCAACTCATACATGTTTACACATCGGAATAATTTAATTAACAAAACCAATGTTATAATATTTTTAAAATCATCAGGGATTAACACCTGGAAAATATCAACATCATATTATAACAAACATAAGGAAATAAACGAGTCTGACTAAAACAGCTCGACAAACAAACTTTCCCGGAGTTACAACTACCAGAGCATGACCCGGACAATACTTAAACGGAAATAAACTAGAAACAACAAGCCTTCGCCAAGCACCTGAACGAAGCTCCTCAATCTGAAATATTCAACAGTAAGGGTGAGCATCTCAACTATACATTTGATTATACGTTCATAACAGTAAATTCAGAAAATCATAAGCATCACCCAAACAGTTAGCATGTTTCATAGTTTACGAAAAACCTTTACAATTCATATATTCGTAATATATCACTTTCCATACTTATAATTAACATCAAACTTCATTAATAGTTTAACAGCAATACAGGCCTACAATCAATTAAATACAACATTGGAAAATCCTCCATTCATGTTATATTCAACATAATGCAACACACCCATGCATGTGGTACCATTTTACCGCCCCATTAAATCTCGGGTCACGGACAACTCACCGTTCCATTATATCGCGGACACGGATACCACCTCAATGTTCCATTAAATTGCGGACACGTATATTGGCCACCATGTTAATTCCACACAATGGGAATTAACAAATGCAACATGATATGTAAAGTATGTAACACTCAGCATACTATTAACATCAATCAACATATCATGCAACATCAACAACATCAATCATAACAGGATATGAATAGCATGTAATCACTCAGCATACTATTTAAACATCAATCATATCAAGTTATATCATAATTCATGCTTGATAACATTATCCAAAAGCATGACAATAAAATCCACAATAAAGCACAAAAAACAAAATTCAGAAAATCAACACAGCAGCATCAACACGGGTGCCCGTGTAAATCAACACTGCCCGTGTTGAAATGTGCCCAGAAAACACTTTTTTTTTATCATTACAGGGGATCAACACGGGTGCCCGTGTAAATCAACACGGCCCGTGTTGAAATGTGTCTGGAAAACACATTTTCTGGCAATACAGTGAATCAACACGGGTGCCCGTGTGAATCAACACGGCCCGTGTTGATGAGCGCGAGGCAGATTTTTCCTGAACCTGCAACAGCTCAGAACAGCAGCCAAACGCGGGAAATGCCAGCCAAAACGCACATTTCGGTACATAACAACATCGATTTTGTACAACTCAAAACAACACGTCAATTCCACAATTACCAACAATTATTATAGTAACCTTAAAAGTGGTTATTCGTCCTGTTGGGGAAATCTGATAACATTGAGGTTATCCCTAGAACATCTAAGGTAAATTCACGATCATATAAACATACTCCCAATCCATCATTTGGAACCTAAAATTCCTAATCGATTCATAAAATTGGGAACCTAACCCTTTTCTAACAAGGTTCAATCCTAAGGGTATCGATTCCTAATAACATCTAACAATTTGGGGTTTCTCCCTACGATTATCCAAATCAACCGTACCTAAACCCATAAGCAAAAGTAAATCGAGTAGTAGCCCCCCTTACCTTATCAATTTGCAGCTTGAGTTCTTTGAGCGATGTTCTTCGTTCTTCGTACCTTCAGAGCTCAGCTTCCCAAATATCCCAAATTTTGTGTTATCGTGAATAATGAGAAAAATAGCTTAAGTTCCAAAACATATCCTTATTTCTTTTGCACCCCCTCTCTTTACTAACAACATCCAAGCCCAATAACTAAAAAAAAACCCAATATTTCTTATTTCTTTTATTTTCTTCAAATATTCCAAAATAAATAATTTCTTTTTATTTTATTAATTCTAATAAAATAATTTCCCAATTAAATAAATCAAATAATTGAAACTGGGGTGTTACACATTGGACCTGTCCCCTTGATACAATCAATCTACACAGCTCTCAAGCAAATTGTACAAACTCATTTCAGCCCTCAAGCAAGCTGGTACAAGCATGTGAGATTGGTCTTATCAACTTTACTTCAAATGCAAGAAAAGTTGCAAAAAGGGATAGAGCTTGCACATCTAGTAAGGGCTGAATTTGGATCACTTCTATACATATATGCAAACTTTGTACAAGGCACAATACACTTGGCTTGGACTTGAAACACTCTGAAACTGAAAAACACCACAAAACTGCCCAAGCTCACAGTTTTCTGCAAAAGTACAGCCAACTCACATTTGGCTCGTGCGTTTTGTGTTTAATCAATTCAAACATCTTATTCACTTGATACCTAGCCAATCCAAGCCATCACCATGGTTCTGTAACCCCTGTTTCAGCATTTGCCATTTTCAATTTGGAAGCTTGCAGTTGGACTTGGTCAGAGAGTTCTAGCCATCCTCAGAGCCAGATAAGCATTGGAATAGGTTCAGGGAAGTTCCCGAAAACTTAAACAATCACCAGGCCTCCATTAAAGTCCCTACATTGTCCTGCACGATTCCAGCTGAAGGAGGTATTTTCTTAAACTCTATCTCTGTATATAGGCAACTTCAAGCCACGATTTGTGAAGAAAAAATGTAGCTCTCATCATAATGAAGCTGTACATATCATTACTTTTCATTTACATTACTTGTGCTAAGAGAATTTGAAGCTTGAAGTCTCTGAAATTTTTAGGTCACGATTTGGGGGTTCCAAAATTCTCTTTGATCTTTAAGAGTTAGGTTACATAATTTATATGGTTGGAATCGTGAGCTCAAATGTCACGTTTTTCATGTTATGAGTTTTTGTTTTTATGCAAGCATAAGTAAGATACAGGTTGAACTGGAAAACGTGTGAAGAGGATAAACGAAGGACATGGATGAAGTGGTTCTGGGCTTTTTGTTGCCTTGGCCTTTTTGTTTTTGCTATTTGCACCCCCCTGACTTGCTATTGCACCCCCCGGCTGACCTTTTTATATTTTTGTATTTTTTTTTAATATTTTCATATTTAATAATATTGTTTATTTTTTCTGAATGATAGAAAATCCAAAAAATGATTTCTTTATTTTTACACTTTTATTTTATTTTTTTATTATTTTTTCACATAAAAAAAATTAATTTATTTGAGTAAGATAGAATTTATTTTTCTTAAATAATTTGTAAATAATTAAATATACTATATATTTTTTATTATACATTTTTACACTCATAAATACTTATTTTTTACACATATTTAATTTTTAGTATTTAGGCATAATATTATTTACTATTTTTTATACAAAAAAATGTACAAATAATAATATAGAACATTATTTTCTTTGAATAAAAACTAGGGTTTAATCCCCTTTCAAATTTAAATATTATTCTTTTTTCCTTTTTTAGGGTTTAAATTAAGTATTGTTCATACAAAAACAAGACATAAAAAATCTTTTCTTTTACATAAACATTGCATTGCATTTTAAATATTTGTACTATATTTATTTAATTTGTGCATATTCGATTTGGTTGTAATAATATATTTAGCTTTATATTTGTGCAAATCCCCATTCAAACTTGTATTCCCCCTCCCATAATAATTGTTGTAATAGCTTAGTATATTTACATTATGCAATTTATCACTTTTATACCATGATTAGTAATTAGGGTTTGCATGACAAGAACAAAACAAAGCAAAATAGAAAACCCTAAATACAAGACAAAAGCATGAAAATGATACACTTTGCACACAAACACCTTTAGGGTTTCTCCCACTTGGTTGCCTAAAATAAAATGGCCATGTTACGCATGCAAAGTATCTTGGCAAAACAAAACAAGTATAAGATCATAGTCCCTCGATGACGCTATTCAAAGGTTGCCTAAACAAAATGATCTTGGTCCCTCAAAAAATGCTAATATACTTGGCAACATTGCTATCATGGTTATACGATGACCCACGCTCGTCCCGTTTACATCCAAAGATAGGGTTGCTTACCAAATCAATGGTAAGTCAACAATGTCAAAGGAATAGAAAATGCATAAGAAAGACATTTGAGTAGGTAGATAGCTTCTAAGTTACTTGCTCCATTTCAAACAATCCTTGCTATTTTCAAAAACAAACACACACCCACATTTCAAAACATCTTACAAAACATTGAAAACATTTTCAAAAGACAAACATCTTCGTATACATTCTTACGAACGAGAATCATTACAAAGATTGCCTAAACAATGGCCTCTTTTACAAAATACTTTCAAAAACCACACCAAACACCATTTCAAACAAAACAAAGCAAGTGATCTAAGCAGGTAACTAAGATCCCATGGAAAACCATGGATGAAAAGGGTGCTAGCACCTTCCCTTTTCATAATCTACCCCTTGAACTCAAGAAAACATCTCAAAGGTCTTTCCTGTGCTTTTTTACCTTTCCTTTTGGATAAAAGAAAAGTCGGCGACGACTCTTGCTAACCGCGACATTTGCGATAAAACGCAAAACCTCAAGTCAGTTCTCCCACCGTATCACAACCTCCATAATTCCTAGGTGAGCGTCATCCTTAGCTTTACACATACTTGCCGAACTTACCCATAATGTTCCTCTTTTATCTACTAAACCATGTTGTAAGAAATTCTTTGGATACTTGTTATTTCTTAAATCACCTTTACATGGGCTTTATATGATAGACTGGTAGGTTGATAAGAACTGAATTTATCAATGTGACCCTCCCTCCTATGGACATAAATCTTCCCTTACAAATAGATAACTTGTTCCTTAGTAAAGACAAAAATGGTTTTCATGTTTCAACCTTCTTGGATTTGATTCCACATAAATTCCCATAAATTTAAAGGGAAGAAAGTATGCATCTGCTTGCAAGAACTGGTCTCTAATCCTAATAACATATAGTTTACTTTTTCACATGTTAATCCTTAGACCAGAAACCATATCAAACCTCCTTAATATTTCTTTGATTGCCCATAAATTGGTCCAAGTTCCTTCTTCTACAAGGATGGTATCATCTGCAAATTGTAGAAGGCCATGGGACACACTCTCATTCACTTGGAATCCCTTGAACTTACCACAATTAACTTCTTGCTTCATTAGTTATGTAAGTTCTTCAACAATAATAGAAAATAAAAAAGGTGACAGGGGGTCACCCTGTATTAGGCCTCTATACATTAAAAAATCCATTGTTATACTTCCATTTACAAGCAATGACATACTACTAGTAAACACCCCATCTTCCATCCAGGTCATCCATTTTGGTCTAAAATAAACTTTCCTAAGAATAAACATTAGGTAATCCCAATTTACAGTCATATGCTTGGGTAAAATCTACCTTTAATTCAAATAGTCCATTTTTTCTCTTTTATAAAAATCTATAATCTCATTTACCACCAGTATCCCATCTAAGATTTTTCTCTCAGGAACAAAAGGTATTTGACTATAGAACACAATCTTTCCCCATAACCTTCCTTAGTCTAGAAGCAAGGATCTTAAGGCTAGTTTGTACATACAATCAATAAGACAAATGGGCATATAATCTACCAATTATTATGGGTAATCACTTTTAGACACTAAAGCTATGAATGATGTTGTCACGGATTTAGGTAGCTTTGCACTACCATTAAATTCTTTCACTAAGTTTACTATATCTTTTCCCACAATGCTCTAACACCCTCGTAAGAAATCAAAACTGAACCCATCCAGCCCATGGCTTTTGTCCCCATCACATTCCCACACCTCTTCCCTAATCTCCTCCATTGAAAGTTCCTCCTATAGACTTAGGATTTCCTAAATTGACAACTTAATGAATTCAATCGCTCTAACATAGGTCTTGCTCTAGTCGGTTCCTCAAAGCTTGATGCAAATAAGTTCTTGACTGCATCTTTCACAACTTTTACCCCTTCAACACTTCCATTATTTATTGAAACTGAAATTATAGAATTCCTTATATTTTTGACTCCATCATTGAGTGGAATAACCTACTGTTAAGGCCTCCTTCTTGGATCCATCTTTGCCTAGCTTTCTATTTTAATAAACTCTCCCTACAATGAAGATTTTTCCATACCGATTCTTGAGATCTTGCCCTACTCACATTAGCCTCCTCATTCAAAGTTATATTACTAGAATATGATAGTTCATCTAGATGATTTAACTCACTAACATCACCCTCAATCCTCAAATCTATCCACCTTAAAACTCTTTATTCCACCATCTAAGTCTTTCCCTCAAAAGTTTACATTTTAGTTGACTACATAGGCTTTCTTCCCAAATAAGTGAAATGCATTTCATTCATTCTTTACAAAATACATAAAATTATCATGTTCAAACCAACATCTATTAACTTTGAATGGTTTAAGGCCTCATTCTATGGTGCTGGCCTTGATCCATACTAGACTATGGTTAGAGATATCTCTGCTATTTATTTCTTGAGCCACAATATTCCACATATATATTAGACCCCTCGGACACTAAGAACATATATATATATATATATATATATATATATATATATATATATATATATATATATATATATATATATATATATATATATATATATATATATATCCTACTTCTAGCACTACTGTCACTACAAGAAATATGCTCCCCAGCTACATAAAGTTGTGACGTGATTATCACGTGGCTAAAAAAAGGCAGTTGTGACGTGATAATCACGTCACTAAAAATTTATATATCAAAAAAATCAACATAACGTTTAACTGTAGAGATTCTTTTTTTTTTAAAATAAAATTTGTTGCGACTTGGGATTCACGTCCTACCAAAAAGTTAAAATAAAAATAAAAAAAAAGCTGTAACGTTCAGATGGAGGGATTTTTAAAATTTTTTAAAAATTTAGTTGTGACATGTTTTTCACGTCGCAACTTTTAAGAGGGAATTTGTATGGTTTTGACTTGACAAGTTGCAGTCTTTGGGTAGAGTAAGTGAATATTTTATAACTGTTAAGTGTGTTGCGACGTGAAAATCACGTGGCAAGGTTGCGACGTGATTTTCACGTCGCTACGTGGCGTATATCTCCAAATCTCAGTTTCATTGTTTTACAGTTTTCATCCCTTTCCTCTTTACTTCTTCTTCTCCCCTCTCAGTTTCCTCACTTCTCCTCCTCAAATCATCTCAAATCTTCATTAAATTTCTTTATAAAATTTCCAAAGCCACAATTTTATTGATAATGGTAATTGTATTATATGATATAATTTTAATATGTTGATATTATTTTGTTTATTGTTTGTTATATTTACTTAATACTAATTTTTGTTCAACTTGTTTTGTCAAAATTGAAGAACATTGAAGAAGATTGAAGAAGAAGATTGTTTGAAGGAGATTAAAGAAGAGGTTAGAATATTATGTTAATTTATAAATCATTTTAATTTTTATATATATAATTAATATATATAATATTAATTTTAGTTTATTCTAATTTTAGTTAGTTTTAGTTTATTCTGATTAATATATATAATTATAGTTTATTATATATATATATATATATATATATATATATATATATATATATATATATATATATAGATATATATATATAGATATATATATATATATATATATATATATATATATATATATATATATATATATATATATATATATATATATATATATATATATATATATATATATATATATATATATATATATATATAT